>CM043705.1:85439083-86039083 GCA_023935145.1 Bretschneidera sinensis | reverse complement strand
CGGACCAACAAGCATGTTACACGCTCTGAATTTTGCTTGATATCTCTTTCACCTTTACACCTTCCTTCTCCTGCAGTGAATGAAGTTTTAAGACGTTTAACAAAGTAAAAGAATTGTAAGCATCAAGTAAAGTTAATTGCAATGAAGTCAATTAAACAAACCATAATCAGGTTAACAGTAGGCATTCATCAAAGCATGAAATATTACACATGATTCCTGAATGCAAGTTATCTTGCACCTAAACAGGCATAGTTACACACATGAAGTTTTAAGCTAAAAGAATACCATTTAAATTGCATCTCATCAAATATGATTATCCTCCTTAACTCCCATATCTGTATTTAGTCATCGCAGTGCAATTTTGGCCTTATGTTCACTCCAGTCTGATATAGAAACATCTAAATTTGGCACTTACTGACCTCTCCTTGTTTAGTATTTATGGTTCTGCATGACTGCTGATTATTAGCTGTATCATGTTGGAACTAGAATTTCATATATTTTAATAATTTAAACATGTATCTTCATATGGCTTTTACCTTCTGATTATACTTTCAGGCGGTTTATAGATTTCAAGACTTAAAGGAGTTGAAGCTATAGGGATACAATTGCCTTTGGAAGATGCGTTTTGAAATGCCATTACTTTTAGAGGTTATATCACAAGGGCATTCATATTAAAACCCTCTTCCCCCCCTCACTAAGCAAAGGTATGCATATATATCTGGCAAAACCAACCCATCAGCATTATGGAGACGGCTAACTGAATGCATAAAGAAACTCCCTACCAATATACAAATAAACCATTAGTGACAATCATGGTTCTCTGAAAGAAAATTTTCTATAAATCAATTATCACATCAACTATCTAATGGAGTGTTCCAGCTGGGCTACCTACATATCAGAAAAAGACAGTAATAGCAATGACTTTGTTCCATCCTCAAAAAAATTGTGTTGTGGTGGACAGCAATGAGGACTCCAGTGGGGTTATAGAGAGTCATTTGTCTCCTGCAATACTAAATAAATCTGCAAGTTTTGTGTGGTCTGTTGCATTTACTATAGGGGCTGATCAGGTTGAGGAATTAGGTGATTTTTTTGCAGCTGATGCTGTAAAATTCTACCGCAGAAATAGACATAAGAAGAATTATTTTCACAAAGAAAAAGTGAGACCAAATGTTGATAATAAGCTTCTTTCTAATTAAAGAAGAAAAGATGAAAAAGATCCTAAATACAGGAGATTGAGAGGCTTGTGGAGTTGACAATTCTAAAGAGAACAAGGACGGTTGAGAGCTCTTCTCTTTCTGGCCACGGCAATTCTATGAGGGATGAAGAAGCTTGGAGTGAGCCAGTTAGGACTTGCGAGTTGAATAAGAACATGGGTTTATCTTATGATGGTGAAGACAATGGAATCATTGAAAGATTATACCAGGTGGAATTAAGGGACCGGAAAGAGTATGATGAGATGATGAAAAACCAGCCTTGATTATTGCCTTTGGGTCTTTTTGTTTGTGTTTTCGCTATTCTTTTCTGGCTGTTGGGTGTTTCTCCTTGACTCCGTGTTTTTTGCTCATCATGCAAACAAGGCAGCTGTCTGTGTCAAAGTGAGTTAATAGAGAACCTCCTGTGGATGATTAATTGACTATTAATATGATTGAGCATTGTAATCTGGTGCTATTTAGGAGTGGTCTGTTGCTGCTCGTGGGGTGGCCTCTTGATTGAGTTCTGATGCTGTTTTAGTTGGAGGGTCTGTTGTTTGGTTTTCTTGGAGGTGTTTTGTTTTCTGTGATCTTTTTTTCTTTCTATTTTTACTGTTCCTTCTTGTTGTTGGTGTACCTGCGTTAATTGTATCTTGGGTGAGGATATTATTAATAAAATCTGCTTTTTGCTGTTCAAAAAAAAAAAAAAAAAATTAACAAGGTTGTTGCAGTCTATCAATAAGTCAAACTGACCAAGTTTTTCTTTATAAAGTAGTTTTGTCCACGATACGTCTTTTGATAAGTAGTTTTGTCCATGATGTTGTTATACCCAGAAAACATTTTGCTAGATGATAAGTCTAATATCCCATCAAACAGCCAAAAAAGTGGAGAACCTATTTTTTCCAGAAAGCATTTAACATTGCCACAGTTCAGCCTAGGACCACTTTTCACTCACAGAAACATGTAGCTACTAACCCAGGATTATGAGTATCATCCCCAAGTTGCATGAGATATTGTAAAATTTAATAGTCAATAACAATGTTTCTGGCCAAACAAAGGTTTTTTTTTTTTTTTCACAAAGTGACTAACATTACTTGAGTCAGTCTAGTCGGAAAAAATTAGTCATGCCCTCTCAGCTGGTAGGCTATCTGAGGTTCAGCTTAGGTGTTCTCAGCTAGATAGCGCAAGCAAATTTAACTGGGCTTTATTTCACGTAACCTTGTTTACTTTATTTTCCTCTTTCCTGGTTCTTAGATTTTGGTGGCTCCATTAACAATGTTTTGGGCCAAGTTCTTTTTTTTTTTTGGTATTCCTAAATCTGTTAGCATAACTACTCTGGTGATGACACGGGCTCATAATTGTTCTAAAGCAATCTTTGGTGCCATAAGCAGAATCCCTGTTACCATGTTTCCCTAGGTTCTCCACTCTCCCTTTGCATCTCCACTGATCCTGTGGAAAACTTCACATGCCCGTCTCTCCAGTAAACTTAGAATGGCAAAAGTGATCTCTGTGAAGCAATTTGGACAATTCAAGAAGCCAAAGAACATTCCTCATCAAGAACAAATCACACTGCAATTTATGTGGAATAATCCCCTTCCATACAAGTGGATAATCAGTTACAAGGGAAGGGTTCCACTATCGTTCTTTAACTTCTACTATCACTATCAGGGAAATTACAGCCTTAGTTTCATCAGTTATGATTCTTTAACTTCTACTATCACTATCAGGGAAATTACAGCCTTAGTTTCATCAGTTATGATTAATGATGATCTGGAAAACTACACTGTAGAGAATAACTAGTTCTCTTCCAAGTTCTAAATTTTAACATGCCAAAATTTTAATGTAACTTTTGGTTTTGGGTACCACTACAGGATTATTTCTTACTATTCGTAACTGATTAAAAAAATGTGTACGATTATTGGGACACTCATTTCATACACCCTGGAAAATTTAATAGTAATTACTACTATACTTTCCTACATAGTTACGACTTGACTTTCCAAGGTGTATGTTTGGGTGTACCAATTGGTGTCCCACAATCTTTATTCAAGGTATAAATGCTTGTTCATTACCAAAAGATCGGACATCAATATCCCCTCTCCCAAAAACATATTTGAAACCCAGTTTCCCTTTTTAAATGTTGCTGTTGCAGCCTACTTTTAAGGGCTTCTCCCTACCCACTCCAAACCCCACCACAACCCCCGGTTTACCAAATAGTGTTGCTATTCCTTGAAACCCAGTTTCCCTTTTTAAATGTTGCTGTTGCAGCCTACTTTTAAGGGCTTCTCCCTACCCACTCCAAACCCCACCACAACCCCCAGTTTACCAAATAGTGTTGCTATTCCAGCCCCCTCACTCTCACTCTCACTCTCATCTTAGAAGCTGTTCCACCTCAAACAAATTTTCCAAGCAGAAAAAAGAGAGAAAAAAGTCACCTAAAAGCAGTCTAAACTTACACTAGAAAGAAAAAAAAATGCATTTTTTAATTAAATATAGAAATCTACTAGCTAGACAAAGTTCAACAATGATGTAAAGGAGTGGAAAGGAAAGTATTATAAATGAAAAACAATTTCTTATAAGCTACTTCATATCTACAGTCAACAGAATCTAAATAAACCAAACCTAACAACGATAATCAACTAAAGCAATTATAAGTTAAAGCACAAATATATAATGAAAATCCCCCTCTCATACCCTTATCCCCATAAAAAAATAAAAAAAGATGCAATTGTCCAATTATATTGTTTGAATTACTAAGTTCAAAAAAGTGCACACAAAAGAACAAAAATGCTTTATAAATACATTAAATCAAGCTTACCAATCCCTTGCTCTCATAATAATCATCCAATGCCCACTGATACTTTGACTGATTTAATCCAAACCAGCGTGCCAAATGCTCATCCAACCTTGAATGCACTGCAAAACATATTGTTTCATTAGTAAAAAAAAATGGAATATATAATCATCTAATCCCCAAATACTACATATTCCAATGCCTAGGAAAATAGAAAATTAAAACATTCACTTGAATAAATCTATTATAGATATTTCATTTGAGTCAATCATTCCATTTTGCTTATATCAAGACAGTATAAACTACAAAACTTTTAAATTTCTTTCCTTCATGTAGGAAGACAAAACATCTATAACTTCGAAAATCAAATTTTTCATCCAGAAGCCCAAGGAAAGCTAATCCCCAACTCAATCAAGCCTAATGTAACTACCATGCGACACTGAGCATTCATATTTCAGTTTTTGAACATCAGAACAGCATAGAACACAATTACTTATCAAACAAACCGGGGATTTGAGGACTCTCAATTGCTCCACATTGCTGAGAAACCAGTAAAAGCAAATAAACATCAAAAGTATACATCTTAGACTATTCAAGAGAACCAATGAGTTCCAGTAAAGAAGCCCACCACAACCATTCTCTCTCTCTCTCCAAATTGTACTTTCTGTCTCTTTTTTCTGTTCCTTGATTTTCTTGGCAGCCAAACAGCAGTGAGAAGTTAACCATTTAGACGGATAAACACTAAAGCAGCCGCTAAGCAAAGAACGAAATAGGACTCTTCAGCTTGTCTTTATTTTGGGTTATTCTTTTCTTCCCCCAAACCCAAAGCAACATGAGATCTATTACAACATTATATTTTCATCCATTCCGCAATATCTTCCTCCACGCTCTCAGCAACCAAATAGAGTATCAAAAATCACTCATTTACACAACTTGCCAGCTCATATTTGAGTTAAGCCTCTCATTTCCTACCCAAATCCAAGCAACAAAAAGTAAAAAACCGTCACTTGCTTTCTCTTCCCTCAATTTACTGGCCAACCACACATGACACAACACCTGCATTAAATTTTTAAAATTAAAAAAAAAAAAAAAGCACTAAGAGACATACCGTTTTGGACCTTGGTGACAGCATTCTTGAAAAAACCCAAAACGGAGCCGTCTGATGCAGACTCAGCAGTGATAGACTTGTCAAATTGCTGCGGGGGAGGCTGAACCGGAGGCGGCGTGGCAGGCTTAGGAGAACCGGACGCCGGTTCTGACGGTTTGGGGGTGGAAGGTGGAGTCATGAAGACAGTGTAGGGACCGATTTTGCCGATCATCGGCGGGGGAGAGGAAGGGTCCTTATTGATTGGCATTTGGGAAAATTAGGAGAGAAAGCGAAGGAAAATGCAAGTACAGTGAGGGAGAGAGAGGGAGAGATCTTTGTCATTGAGAGTGTACTTTACCATTTGATTTTTTATTCATTTTTTTAATTTAGTAAGAGTATAAAGAAAAGGAATGAAGTGTGAAGTGTGAAGTGTGAAGTGTGAAGTGTGAAAAGAAAAAAGTGTTTTTTTTTTTTTTTTAAGGTTGGCCATTCCATCTACACAAACAAGTAAACAAGAAGCCAAACTTGAAAATTAACACATAAAAATTTGTGCAAAAATTTGTTATATACCTAATAATATTTAATAAAATATATTGATAAAAAATTTAAAAAATTATAGTAATATTCGATATGCATATAACAAGACGCATGGAAAGAGACAAAGAACTATCGCGCCTAATAAAAAAATTATTAGATGTACTGAGTGTAAATTAAAATACATACATCAATTAAAAATTTAATTGATAATTTTTAAAAACTCCACTAATAATATCCATATTTACTCGATTAATATTATTACTGAAACTCTTAAAAACTATCAATCAAATTTTCAATACTCTATAAGACCAAGATTTTCCCATAACATAGAGTTAACTATATATATTTATATAATTTACAAGTACATATATGAAAACTAAATACACAGCTATCACAAACAAAATATCATAGCCTGTATTGCAGCTATACGTATGATTATTGTCTTAACAGATTCTTTTGCTTGTTAAAGCGTGGCACCCCCATGTGGCCATCAATGCTCCTTTACAAAAACAAAAAAATTGAATGCTGTTCTGCTGCGCCATGAAAAATTGAAAATGATTGATTATTAGATAGAGATTTCTTAAATTTCAAGAATTCAAATGTTATTAACCTTAATTCATTAGTAAGAATGCTTATTTTTCTGCTATTTCAAGATTTAATTAGCTACCCAATTCTAAAGCTAGGTGTAAAGAATCTAACCACATAATCTCTAATATGCTTATCAGCCTCAAGAAGGTACCAAGCAGCAGAATGGCTAAGGCAGATGGACCAAGGTACATCAGAAACCCTGCCCAAAGAACCTTCCGAAGAAGAGTTCTGCCTTGCGCTTCGCAATGGCCTCATTCTCTGCAATGTCCTCAACAAAGTCAATCCTGGCGCTGTTCTTAAGGTGCTCGCTGAAATGTTGAATATATTTTTATTCATGCATAAGTACCATAATGTTTTGTGATTGAAAACAATGTACTTAACAATTTTTTTAAAGTATATAATTCTTATGATGGATTTTTGTTTTTGTTTTGTTATCAAAACAGGTGGTGGAAATTCCAATAATCGCAGTTCAGTCAGCGGAGGGAGCAGCAGAGTCTGTAATTCAGCATTTTGAAAACACGTGGAACTTCCTTTTAGCTGTTAATAATATTCAGCTCTTGACCTTTGAAGTATCCGACTTGGAAAAGGTTGTTTTATTTCTAAAGCAAATTAACAAAAAAAAGTTTTGGATGAAAATTACACTGATGCCTTTCAAACTTGAAAATTAGAATGTGTTTAGTTGTCTAATTTTTTTTTTTTTTACTTTTCATTTCCATTTTACATTTTTTTTCTTCAATAATATTATATTAAAAAGCAAAGTGTTTTCAAAATATATAAACAAGGAATAAATTATTGAAAAAAATAAGAATAAAAAACAGAAACATTTTTTATGATTAAACACATTTGTATTTATTGAATTTTTGAAACTTATGCTTAACCGCTAAAATTACGTAATTTACTGGAATAAATCTTATTTTTAATTTGTTGCATTCGATTTGCCCGAAAATATATATATATATATATATATATATATATATATATATATATAAAGTATAAAAATATTGCGATAATTGTACCCTCTCTCATCAAGTTAAAATGTTGGGATGATTCGTCTAATGCTCTGACGAAGTCAAAGTATGATTCGTCTAATGCTCTGACGAAATCAAAGTAAAATCTCCTTCCAATTTATGTTATCCAATAGATCCAAGTACCACTTGCCAAAGGTCAAACGGTCACCTAAATTAAGATCACATTTCATAACGAAATGTCGTTATCCCTTAGGTTTCTTCTTGGTGTCGTCTGGCCGGATGCTTCCTCGAAAGTTGAAACAATACTTTAAAACGCGTTTATGACTAGGTAAAAAAAACAAAAGCTCATTGCTTGCTTATCGCTAGTTTCCTCTTCTATTTAATCTTGTAATTTTGTTTAAAGCGGACAGAGCCAGGAGAGATGAGCTATACATTTCCAAATGATTTCGACAAAAACAGTCCAAATGATATCGTAGATGGGTTTAACTCCACATTCAAATGGGCGGTGGCAGCCTCTGTGTGTAAGTGTTAATTGGTTTTTTAGTTTAAGCTTTGATGGTATTTTATTTTATTTTCTCATATAAATATTCCTATGATCCTAATATAATTTTCTGAATTATTACGATAAAATCCATTAATTGTACCCTCTACTCCTCCATATTTCTTCAGTTCTTGGTGTGATATCTATCATAGCCACTTTAGCCATAGTATACGCCATTATCAACTGCTTGAAAAAGGCGGGAAGTGCAATTCCAAAGTACGCCAAAATTGCCAATACAACCGATGCTGATCATAAAGTTTCATATCATCAACCACAACCTTCAGAATCTGCCCATATGGCAATAACAATTCCACCAGTAATTCAAGGCTCACAGGTACAATTCCCAACGGTAGAGAGAGTCATCAGCGACATGGCAAGAGAGAAACCTATTAGATTCTCACCTGAGCAGCTTCTGGGTTTCTCAGATAACTATTCCACAATTCTGGGTTCAGGTGGCTTTGGTGTTGTCTTCAAAGGAGAATTCCCAAATGGAATAAAAGTGGCAATCAAAGTACTAACAAATACTCCAGATAAGAGAATTGAGGAACAGTTCATGGCAGAAGTGAGTACCATAGGGAGAACTTACCATATCAATCTGGTTAGACTCTTTGGCTTCTGCTTTGACCCAACTGCGCGCGCTCTTGTTTACGAGTACATGGAAAATGGTTCTCTCGATAAATTATTGTTCAATGAGAACAGAGAGATCATAGAATGGGAGAAACTACATGAGATTGCAATAGGTACTGCAAAAGGAATAGCTTACTTGCATGAGGGATGTCAACAAAGAATTATTCATTACGATATAAAACCCGGGAACATACTTCTCGATGGAAACATGAATCCCAAGGTAGCTGATTTTGGACTAGCAAAGCTTTGCAATAGAGAAAGAACTGATCAAGGAGTTCAAATGACAGGCTACAGAGGAACGCCTGGATACGCTGCGCCAGAGCTGTGGAAGCCTTATCCCGTGACTCACAAATGCGATGTTTACAGTTTCGGTATTCTTCTTTTTGAGATTTTGGGGAGAAGAAGGCATCACGATGTTAATAATGTTCTTAGCGAGTCTCAGCAATGGCTACCCAGATGGACATGGGATAAGTTAGAGAGCGGCGAATTAGAAGTTATGTTGTCGGTTTGTGGGATTGAAGAAAAGTATAGAGAAAAGGCAAAGAGAATGGCGATTGTGGCTCTTTGGTGTGTTCAGTATTTGGCAGAGGCTAGACCTCAAATGAGTAACGTGGTGAAGATGTTGGAAGGAGACATGGAAATAGCTCTGCCTCCAAATCCTTTCGAGCATCTTCAATCATTTAAGCCAAATTTAGAGGCAAGCAATGAGGATTGGAGTGCTGAACAATCCAATTCCAAGACTCTACATAACACATTTGAAATTGAATTAGCTAGCCAGCTCTAGAGTGGCAATCGATTCAGGTCGCATCATTTTAGTTTCAGACTGGGTCAGATTTGAATCATTTTGTGCTGTAGATCGTTCGGTTGCAGATCACTCGTGGTCAATTCATTTCAAGTTTGAGTCATCTTTTTTCTCTCATCTCAGATTTTCACTATGTTTAGGTTGATTCATTGAGTTCTGTTTTTTTTTTAATTTTTCCTAATTTCTCGAAAAATAATTTGTACTCTGGTTTAAATTTATATTGACATAGTATATGTTAGTTTTTTTCTTTCAATGTAATAAGTTCGCAAAAAATGTGTTAGTAATAGCTTAATATTAGAATTTTTTTCTATTTTAATATATTTAACTAATTAATGGCATAATTTTTAAAGTGTGCCTTTAGATTTTGAGTTTTATTAATATTTTTCTTGATGAGAAATTAATTCTAAACTTTTAAAATGTGCTATTCCTAGTCAAATTGTATTAATAATAATTAAATAGATATACATATATATATAAAAAAAATTGTAAGGACAAAAATTTGACTAGATTAAATTTATGGAATCCCTAGCAAATTAAATCCGCAAAATCGAACTTTATTTCTTTGAAATTAATCAGAAATAGAATATTATTTCCTCATAAATTTCAGATAAAAATATAGAATTTGACTTATTACAACGCGAATATTAAATCAAAATAAGATTCACTAGCTTTGAGTGTGAATCGAAAGAATTAAAATCTCATGAAATCATAAATGTATCAAGAGTAGTGCTTGATCAACATTAAGTCGAAACTAAGAGTAAAAAGTGCTGAGGGATTCTCGAAAGAATTTGTAAAGCTCGGAATTATTGTGAAATTTTCTAGATCCCTTTAAATGAATTGCGAGCTCCTATTTATAGGTAAATGATGAACACTATTTGAGAGGGAAAAAAAATTATTCTTGTGCCGGTTAAGGATTTGACAATTAATCAATATCAACTCAACTATTTTATAATGAAAAATTGTTTTAACAAAAATTTTAAACTTTTTGCTCTAAAACAATTGAAGGTGGACAAATGTCTTCATTTTTTTTTTTTTTATTGAAAGGATGATATATACAAATTGTATATGATTAATTTGATTACAATATTATATCATACTATCACAATATAGGGACCAATTTTGCCGATCATCCACAGGGAAGAGGAAAGGTCCTTCTTAATTGGCATTTGGGAAAATTAGGAGAGAAAGTGAAGGAAAATGCAGGTATAGTGAGAGAGAGAGACAGAGAGAGATAGATCTTTGTCTTTGAGAGTGTACTTTACCATTTGATTTTTTATTCATTTTTTCTTTTTCCTTTTTTAATTTAGTAGGAGTATAAAGGAATGTAGTGTGAAGTGTGAAAAGAATAAAGATTGTGTTTTTTCAATGGTTTGTCATTCTATCTGCTCAAACAAGTATACAACATAACAACAGAACATGGGACTCCAGTGATTTTAATTTTTAAGAGATAATATATCAAAAATCCTTTTTAATGCATGTTTTTGTTTCCACAAAACATAAAAGAGTTCTTCCATGTTGTTTAGTATATAGTAAGTTTGATTGATTTTCCATTTTTGTTTTAAAAAAAACAAGGTTTGTTTTAAAAAAACAAAGTTTGTTTTAAAGAAGCTTCTTTTTAGAGCAAATTAACCAAAAAAAAGTTTTGGATAAAAATTACACTTATACCCTTCAAACTTGAAAATTATAATGCCTTTAAATATTTAAAATGTTTTTTTATTTTTTTATCTCTATTTGTTTAACACTTTCTTTCTTCAACAATATTATGTTAAAAAGTAAAGTGTTGTTTTTAAACTATTTCAAGAATTTATAAATTGTTGAAGAAAATATTAAGTAAAATAGAGATAAAAAACAAATAATATTTTTCACAATTAAATGCACTCATACTTTTTGAAATTTTGAAACATTAAGTTTAAATCTCTAAAATTTTATTACTTTTTTAGTTAAGACTTATTTCTAATTTGTTGTGTTGATGTCGAAAATATACTGAGAATTAGAACAGCAATGGAGTAGAACCTGTAACTTTCCTATGCCTAAGTTAATACAAGGTTTTTGGAGAAATAAAGAGAGATGTGTGAAATCAGGAGCTGTGAGTAATCATTACATTAATTGTGAGAATCTTTTTTTATAGTTTGTCAGAGCAGAATCTGATTAAGAGAATGTAGCTAGATTTGAATAACAAATTAAATTGGAGTATTGTAGTAATACTGAGATATTAACATGATAGTACCATGAAGCTCATCGATTTAAAATTATCGTAATGCTTTTTACTAAGTATGAAGATTTTATTGGTTGTCATGTGTCAGTAATATCATTGGAGAAAAATTTTTTCCCTATATCATGTTGTAATCAAGTCAACATAATTCAGCTTACATGTGATGGAGATATATACCATAAAAGAAAGGAGAGTACAAAATATTGCGATAATTGTATCCTCTCTCACTAAGTTAAAATGTTGGGATAATTGGTCTTGTGGTCTGACGGGGTCATAGTGAAGTTTCCTTCCATTAGGTTTCTTCTTGATGATGTTGTCTGGCTGGGTGCTTCCTCAAAAGTTGAAACAAGACTTGATAAAAATCAAAAGCTCATTACTTGCTTATAGCTAGTTTCTTCTTCTATTTAATCTTACGATTTTGTTCAAGCGTAGTTAGCTAGAAGAGCTAGGAGAGATGGGCTATACATTTCAGAATGATTTCGACAAAACAGTGAAAATGAGTTCGATTAAATGTTTAAATCAACATTTAAATGGGTGGTGGCAGCCACTGTGTGCAAGTGTTAATTGGTTTTTTAGTTTAAGCTCTGACATCACTTGTTGGTACATATGATCCTAATATAATTCATATATATTTTCAGAATTATTATGATAAAATCCATTAACTTTTGATCTATTCCTCCATATTTCTTTTTAGTTCTTGGTGTGATATCTACCATAGCCACTGTATCAATAGTATACGCCCTTATCGACTGCTTGAAAAAGGCAGGATGTGCAATTCCAAAATACGCCAAAATTGCCAGTAAAACCGATGTTGATAATAAAGTTTCATATCATCAGCCACAACCTTCAGAATCTGCCTATATGGCAATAACAATTCCACCCATTTTCCCACCAGTAATTCAAGAATCACAGGTAGAATTCGCAACGGTAGAGAGATTCCTCAGTAATATGGTAAGAGAGAAACCCATCAGATTCTCATCTGAGCAGCTTCTGGGTTTCTCATATAACTATTCCACAATTCTGGGTTCAGGTGCTTTTGGTGTTGCCTTCAAAGGAGAATTCCCAAATGCAATCAAAGTACTAACAAATACTTCAGATAAGAGAATTGAGGAACAGTTCATGGCGGAAGTGAGTACCATAGGGAGAACTTACCATATCAATCTGGTTAGACTCTTTGGCTTTTGCTTTGACCCAACTACGCGCGCTCTTGTTTATGAGTACATGGAAAATGGTTCTCTCAATAAATTATTGTCCGATGAGAATCGAGAGATCATAGAATGGGAAAATCTGCATCAGATTGCTATAGGTACTACAAAAGGAATAGCTTACTTGCATGAGGAATGTCAACAAAGAATTATTCATTACGATATAAAACCTGGTAACATACTTCTCGACAGAAACTTGAATCTCAAGGTAGCTGATTTTGGACTAGCAAAGCTTTGCAATAGAGGAAGAACTGATCAAGGAGTTCAAATGACAGGCTGCACAGGAACACCTGGATACGTTGCGCCAGGGTTGTGGAAGCCTTATCCTGTGACTCACAAATGCGATGTTTATAGTTTTGGTAATTCTTCTTTTTGAGATTTTGGGGAGAAGGCATTATGATGTTAATAGTGTTCTTAGCGAGTCTCAACAATGGCTATCCAGATAGACATGGGATAAGTTAGAGAGCGGCGAATCAGAAGCTATGTTGTCAGCTTGGGGGATTGAAGAAAAGGATAGAGAAAAGGGAGAGAGAAAGGCGATTGTGGCTCTTTGGTGCGTTCAGTATTTGGCAGAGTCTAGATCTCAAATGAGTAGTGTGGTGAAGATGTTGGAAGGAGACATGGAAATAGCTCTACCTCCAAATCCTTTTGAGCACCTTCAATCATTTAGGCCAAATTTAGATACAAGCAATGAGGATTGTAGTACTTCTGTATCAGCTGAACAATCTAATTCCAAGCCTCTACATAAGACAACTGAAATTGAATTAGCAAGCTAGCTCTAGAGGTGGAAATCACTTCAGATCGGATTGGATTGGATTTGAATCATTTCACATTGCGGGTCATTCGAGTTGCAGATCACTTCAGATCATATCATTTCGAGTTCGGGTCATATTCTGTTTCAAATTATATCGAATCTTGAATCATATCGGATCAAGTCATATTGGGTTTCTGACCTGTTCAAGTTGACCCATCGAGTTCAATTTTATTTTTTCAATTTTTCGAAAATTTATTTGATCTCTGTTTTAAATTTATATTGATATAGTATATGTTATTTTTTTTTAATGTAATAAGTTTGCTTTAGATTTTGAGTTTTGTTAATATTTTTTCGATGAGAAATTAATCTTAAAATTTTAAAATGTGCTATCCCTAATCAAATTAGATTAACAATAATTAAATATATATATATATATATAAGGACAAAAATTTGGGTAGCTAAATCAAATTTATGGAGTCATCGGTGAATTAAATCCACAAAATAAAATTTTATTTCTTTGAAATTAATAAAAAATATAATACAGAATTTAGATAAGGAAGTAAATTTTGACTTATTACAATGCAAAAGTAAATGATTACAATCATAACAAGATTCACTAGCTTTGAGTGTGAATGGAAGAAATTAGTATGGCAGTTAAACGTTTTATTAATAGAAGTAACAAGAGTTTTAGTACATGATTGATTTGATTATAATATAAATATGTAATGTCATATTATTTATATAAAATTCATAATATTATCACAATTTATGTAAAATAAAAAAAATAATCAAAATATAAATAAATAAATAAATAAACCACGAGATCTTGTAATCCCAAAGACTGACCAGTAGGCCAAAATCTCACCAACCCCTTTTCCTCTTATTTTCCTTACTGCCATCAGTGATTTAACAACTCTTATGCAGAAGATTATCAAAACGCACAGTTTTGAGTCTCCGGAAACTTAATCTATACCTTAACTTATCCAATCCACGATAGCCTTAGCTAGAAATCCGATGAACTCTTTTGCATATATTCTATCACAAGAGGTAATTACATCTCAACCAATGATTATCTGCCACATGCCTTTTACAAAAAAAAAAAAAGTTTACATACAATAATTAATTAAAAAATATATTATTTACATATAATACATTTAAACGAGCTACATAATTAATCCATAAAAACTAATTAATAATAAATTAATATTGAATTTTTTAAATAATGAATACTTATGTATTTATTTACTAGTATAAATTTCAATTAAAAAAATTATTTACCATAAATTAAGTTTCACACAATATGATCCAAATTTTCTTTTGTAAAGCATTTGGAATTAATTAGTTCCAAGGCTTACATGGAAAGCATGGATTTATATTTAGGAAATTATCTTTCCCATATAATGGGCCTTCAGTATTTAAGAATTTAAATGTGCTTTTATATTTTCTTAAATATTGTATCCATTTTGTCAAAAACAGCTTCTTCATTTCGTGTGCTTTATATCATTGTCAACAAAAAACACAATATATACTACTTAATTGAAGAATACGACTAAGAACCATCCACTCTGACTGAGTCACAGCAGATCAAAGTAGATCACTTATAAAATACAAAATTAAAAAAAAAAAAAAATGGTTGTCATTATTAACGAAAATATGGGTAGTGATGTTCGTGCTTATAATTATCGTTGATGTGAAATCTCTTTCAATCCTGGCAGATGAATTATCAAAAGCCCATGAGAGCACAGTAGAACTACTTACTGTATGATGTTCTGTTGCCTGTCCGGAGCTGGATGCCTCCCTTCAAAGAAGACTTAAATAATAAACGCGTTTATGACTTAATAGGTTTTTGACATTTTGTATTTTGTAGAAAAAAAACTTAAAAGTCATTGGTTGAAGAATAAAAAAAAAACACTCAATGATTGCTTATAAACTGTAGCAACCACCCTAGCTAGATAGTTTCTTCTTCTCAATGATCTTGTGATTTTGTTGAAGCCTAGCTAGCTAGGAGAGATGATCTACACATTTCAGAGTGATTTCCACAAAAACTCTGAAAATGGATTCAACCAATTCAATGAAGAGGTTAATTCCACAATCAAATGGGCGGTGACAGCCGCTGTTGGTAAGTGTTAGCTCTCCTACTACCTTTCAAAACTTTTTCAGATAAACTGTTTGAAGTGTGTTATTTAATCCTACGAGGTTTCTTCATTACCCCAAAAGAAATTCTACTATTAATTTCCGTTAGTTTATGAGCATATGCGATACACTTGCATAATTTTAATAAAATAAAATTAAGATTATCATATTTTGAAATAGTGAAATTACATATCAATTATAAGCTCATTTAAGAGAAATTGAAGATTAGGGTTCGTTTTTTTTTTTTAAGGTACGCAGGGTTTGCTTTTCTCTTTAGGGTAAAAATGATTCCAAAATCTGAATTTTATCGATAGCAACACGGCTACCAATTACAAACTTTATTAAATTCATTCATATGATTCTAATATAAGTCGTAATAAAATTGAAATTATCATATTTTGAATCAGAATAGTGAAATTACATACCAATTATAAGCTAGTTTACAAGAAATTGAAGATTAAAGTTCGTAACTACTTAAGGTCTTTTTTTTTTTTTGTAGGGTAGACGATTTGATTTTCTCTTTTGGTTAAAAATGGTTTCAAAATCTAGATTTTATGTATAGCAACACGGCTGCCAATTACAAGTTCTATTGAATTCATACATATGATCCTAATATAATTCATATAAATTTTCCGAAGTTTATTATGATAAATCTATTAATTGTTGATCTACTCCTCCATATTTCTTTTCAGTTCTTGGTGTGGTATTTACCATAGCCACTGTGTTGACTGCTTGAAAAGGGCAGGAAGTGCAATTCCAAAGTACGCCAGAATTGCTAGTACAACCGATGCTGATTATAAAGTTCAATATCATCAACCACAACCTTTAGAACCTGCACATATGGCAATAACAATTCCACCAGTTTTCCCGCCAGTAATTCAAGAATCACAGGTAGAATTAGCAACATTAGAGAGATTCCTCATCAATATGGCAAGAGAGAAACCCATCAGATTCTCATCTGAGCAGCTTCTGGGTTTTGTCAGATAACTATTCCAAAATTCTGGGTTCAGGTGCTTTTGGTGTTGTTTTCAAAGGAGAATTCCCAGATGGGATAAAAGTGGCAATCAAAGTACTAACAAATACTTCAGATAAGAGAATTGAGGAACAGTTCATGGCAGAAGTGAATACCATAGGGAGAACTTACCATATCAATCTGGTTAGACTCTTTGGCTTTTGCTTTGACCCACTTACGTGCGCTCTTGTTTACGAGTACATTGAAAATGGTTCTCTCAATAAATTATTGTTCGATGAGAACAGAGAGATCATAGAATGGGAGAATCTGCATCAGATTGCAATAGGTACTGCAAAAGGAATAGCTTACTTGCATGAGGAATGTCAACAAAAAATCATTCATTTCGATATAAAACCAGGTAACATACTTCTCGACGGAAACTTGAATCCCAAGGTAGCTGATTTTGGACTAGCGAAGCTTTGCAATAGAGAAAGAATTGATAAAGGAGTTCAAATGACAGGCTGCAGAGGAACACCTGGATATGCTGCGCCAGAGCTGTATCCCGTGACTCACAAATGCGATGTTTACAGTTTCGGCATCCTTCTTTTCGAGATTGTGGGGAGAAGAAAGCATCACGATGTTAATAATGCTCTTAGCGAGTCTCAACAATGGTTACCCAGATGGATTTGGGAAAAGTTTAAGAGTGACGAATTAGCAGTTACGCTGTCAGTTTGGGGGATTGAAGAAAAGGACAGACAAGGCAGAGAGGATAGCAATTGTGGCTCTTTGGTGCGTTCAGTATTTGCCAGAGGCAAGACCTCCGATAAGTAGTGTGGTGAAGATGTTGGAAGGAGACATGGAAATAGCTCTGCCTCCAAATCCTTTCGAGCATCTTCAATCGTTTAGCCCAAATTTAGCGACACGATATCAAGGAAGCAATGAGGATTGGAGTAGTGCTGCATCGGCTCGGCTCAACAATCTTATTCAAGCAAGAATCTTCAATGACTTGCTCTTTTTAGAGATTTCAGTGCCATGACAAACCTAGTACATTTGATAGTAATTTAGTTTTACCAATAAATATACTAGTTTTACCATCGCATGAGCGATTGGACGCACAGTTTTGGGCTATAGCCCCAAAAGTAATGCCTCTTATTCAGAGCCTCTACATAAGACATGAAATTGAGTCAGCTAGCTAACTCAAATTTTGTAATATATTAATAAACAAGGTGTTTTATTATTTTTTCTAAATTTTGTACAATATTTTTCATATATTTTTACAATGTCTTATCAAATTATTCACATTTTTCTAATAAATTGTATTCCACTAACCTTTTTTAAAATTTACATTTCAACAACCGAAAATAGAATTGAGAGACAATTTCACAACCTTATGATTGTCAATCTATAGTTATAGGGACTCAAATAAGCACTAGCCTCTTATCGGTAAAGCAAAAAATAATAATAATAAGAGAAAGCAAGATACGAGGGGAAATAAAAATAAACGGTAAAAAAATTAAAAAGTTGTTATTTTTTATCATGTATTTGATAAAAATAAAAAAAATATATATTAATTTATTTTAATTTTCACTATCTAATAATCTTAATTTTAAAGAATTATAATTTATTCTTAAAAAAAATTATAGTTTGTACAATAATGATTCGTAAGAGAAAACGTAAATCATTCTATTTTTTTTTTCCAACTGTCCTTTCCCACCGACAATTTTCATTACCACGAATCAATGAACTGTCATTCCCAATTTGAAAAAAAAAAACCTCTGCATTGAAATTAAAACTTAATTCCAAAACAAACAAGTTTTATACACTCAACAGTCATGGCATGGAAAAGATCAATGGAGAAAGTAAAAAGAGTCCTATTCTATCTGATAAAAAAGTATTTAGCTGCCTACCAAGTCTTGAAACTAAAAGGAATAAACTTAAATACAGCACATTTCTTGATAGGGAGATGAGGTGGCAAGAACTGAAAAATATATCAACACATCACTACACTTGGTAAATAAAAAAGGTATGAAAGCCCCCATGTAGACTACTCATGCATTTGGGTACCCATACGAGACTCAAGGGACACATTTCTCACCATTAACATGCACCATTTTTATTCCTTTTTCTTCTCAAATTACAGAAACTGAATTAAACATATGAGCATAATAAGAACATAAGAAACTAAACCTACATATACATATATTAGTTATACCTACATCTATCAGATTACCATTAACCTAACAGAGGAATAATCCATTGTGAGCAGTGTCAGGCAGTTCCATACAAATCTTAGAAAACAAACATGGTTTCACGTTGCGTTGTAAAGTTTATCCCGAGCCAGAGCAACCTCGTACAAGATTACGGACAACCACGTAATACAAAAGTCCTGCGTCCTGACTGGAGGCAATATTTGTCAAGAGTTTTTTAGTGACTAAAAACATTCTCCGAAGATCGAATCCTCTTAGCAATCTCACATTCTCTCCTGAAGACTCCTTTTAACCCTTTTGCCGCAGCTTGCAATACCATATCCTCTTTGATTAGATGACAGAACTTGCCAAAGATAGCTCATGGAGCTCACTTAGCATCCACTCTTCTCCAGTTTGACCACCAAGGACTATAGCCCGTGTTCCTCCAACCACACAGGTGCTATGTCCCCAAGCAAATCTCGGGGGTCGCCCAGGAACGTTCAATATCCTCCATGTAGGCTTCTCATCGGTTGGGTCCAGGAGATAAAGCTGGGAGGCAGAGTGAAGACCAGCCACAGACCCACCAAAGATCAGGATTCTCCCACCAGGTAGACTCACTGCCACATGATCAAGTCTAGGTGGAGGAGCTACTCCCCCAGGATTTCCAGCACCAGGCATTCCACTCCCGGTTACACACCTCCAACAAGGTTCCTCCTCACTCAGATCCATTGTGAATACATCACTGGAACGAAACCTTAGGGGCCCGCTCTTGGCCAGACCTCCAAACATTAATATTTTCCTACCACCATAAACTGACAATGTATGGCCCAACCGAGAAGGTGGGGTCCATGCTACTGGTATCTCTCTCCAGACAGGTTTCTCCATTGAGAGATCAAGCAGAAAAGTGTCACTAAGAAGTACACCAGCGTCTGCACAACCACCAGAGACTATCAACTTGGTGCCATCAAGGGTGCAAGAGCTGTGCCACGATCTTGGGAGTGGAGGGGCCAATCCTGAGATTTCACGCCAAGTTGGAGGCTTAGCATCCAAATCCAAAACGAAGACATCATTGAGTAAGCCCTGCCTTCCACAGCCTCCAAACACCACCAAATGAGACCCATTCACACAAGAAAGTGTATGACCCCAACGACCAGGAGGAGGAGAGCTCACTTGTACATGTTGCCACTCTGGGTTACTGGAATTTAGATCCAATACGAAGGTGTCATTCATTGGTTGCATGTTTACTCCTTCCCCACCAAAAAGCACAACCCGATTTCCAACAGCACAAGCACTGAAGTTGCACCTTGAGGGTTCAACAGCACCTCCAACAGTTAGCTTCCTCCATGTCGCGGCTTCAAGAGTGGTCAATTCCCGTGCCAGCCGACCCCACCCTAGTCTTTTTGCACCAGGAACAGTCTCTAACACACGAGTTGTTTCACTACCCCATGCATTCTGGCAGACCATTCTCCACAGATCCTCATTGTTTGTCAGCTCATAGAGTCGTCTACAAACAGAACCAACTGATGCAATATCTCTTGGTGTCAGCAGTGAAAGTATCTTGAGAGAAAGTACCTCATCACTCAACTGCAATATCCCACACACCCCACGACAAACATTTCGTTCCCCCACCAGTACAGGATGGGAAGTAGACCAAAACCGATAAGATAATTTTGCAGATTCCTTTATTGAGGATGGAACCGGACCTAGATCAATATTTGCTTCTGTGAAGAATTGGATTCCTATAACATGACTAATTGTATCGTCATCTCCGTATATAGGAGTCAGCCGCAATCTGTTCATCAATGGAGATCCATCTTTCCTGAAGTTCAACAACTCGCCTTGGAATTCAATGCCGTCTTCAAGACATTTCCTTATCTCTGAAACTACTGCAGAGTCCACCAAGGGATGCCTTCTTTTAGCAAATGGTCCTCTACATTGCAAAAACCGGCTGCAACAAGATCCAACGATGTTAGAACAACTTCCACAATCTATTGATGGATAAAAGATATATGGATGTAGACTTCGTACAAAGAAAATCCTTCCATTGAATAACAAATAAAAGACCCACATGGAAAAAAAGACCACCAATTTAACACATCAATAATTTAATAGGTGATGTCCACTATATAATTCAAAAATAATGCAAAAACCAAAAATGGCAATGCATCCTTCCAGTCTAGAGCTCGTGGTAAATTTAGTCGGACTTTCTATTGAAATTCTAAAAAGGCCAACAAAATGAAACATCAATAAATGAAAGTCAAAAGCGACACTTTCACCAAGGTGATATAATACTTGACTCAAAATAGAAGAATCTATTATGAATGTTCACAAAACAATCAATCCCCCTCCCCCAAAAAAAATCACATAAGTAATGCTCAGACAATTAATATCTTTTGCTAATGTAAAGCAACATCCTAAAACAACATCAAGTGCTCCGCCTATGAGGATTCAAAACACTAGATACTTGTAAAGTTGTAATATTAACCATTTGGCAGTCCGTTGATGTTTTTAATATGCTTATAGAATTTTCGTTAATGAAAAGACTAATTTAGGTAACTCTTGTGAAAAACATTTAGTAATACTAATAATTTTTGAAAATATCAAAAAAGATAATGACATATCTTAGATACACCTAGCTCCATTTAGTGCCAAATCCTGTATGCATCTAGATATAACATAAGAATGTTGAGAAAGCCTTGGATATAACAGAATTTCTACCTACCCAAGTCACTTTAAATGATAAAGCACTGGACCAAGTAAAAGATCTTCTAAAATACAGACTATAATCAGATAATGCAATAGACAAGTAAAATTTGGCACTCTGCCCTCAACCTGGCAGATACAGAACACTGCTTACAAACTTAGAACAACTCCAATCAGGTGATTTCCTTTCCAAGGAAATCATAAGCAATTATCTTAACGCACTCTCCCATTTGGGGAGATGTTAGGCTGGCAGACCCATGGAATCAAGACCCCGTTCAGGTCAGTATAAAACAATCAAGCAGTTAACTTTTATTCATTGTTTCAGCTGTATGAAAATAAAAACAAGACATGCTAACAGCAAACCATCATTTCACAGGCGAGGAAACAAGTTGTAGGCTAGCAATATCTCAAACTGTTCAAGTTATGAAATTTAAGTAGCTTGTAGACATTTTTAAATAACATCATTACATGTAGGCACTGAACTAATTCATTAACCCATTTTTTCAAAGCACCATAAAAATGAGCCTCCGCTTTATCAATTGGGTCATCAATAATGATTGATCATCTTCTAACAAGACAAGCCTGCACTACTCAACAGCTACATCATTTTATATACCCATGAAAGCAGCCATAGAGGCATAGGGCAGTAAGCCAATAAGGTAGAATTTCTGGAGTGTAGATACAGCTCAAATACACAATGAATTCAACACTGAATATATTCTGTCACGAGATGAAAGGGATTTTTTAAGGCTTCTATACAAAATACACCCTAAGTTCATTTTTTCCTCTTTTTCAATTATCTAGATAAAAAAAAATATAAGTAAAAAACTTTATTAATAAAGCACCAAAAAGGTACAACTCAAAGCCAAAGGCTATTTACAAGATACGAAATTTACCAAATCTAAAAGATCATCATTATTTACAAAGATATTCCCTCTAAACCAAAAATTGAGAGCATTGAACCAACTATCTCTAATAGTTCCAAGAGGTCTTTCTACCCCATCAAAAGCTCTCTGATTCCTTTCTCTCCACACTAGCCAAAAAATTTAGTGTGGGATCAATGAATAAGCCTTTTTGACCTCCTTGGAAGCCCTCAATCCACTCCAAGCCCAAATTTTATCTTTCACGGAGCCCGCCACCACCCAAGAAACCCCCAAAATACTATAGGTCATCTCCCACAAACTTCTAGTGAGCAAACATTCCACCAAAAGATGATATGTAACAGTCACTTTCCCCCTCTTTTGTAAATTGTCAAGAGTTTGAATTTTCTCCCAAGAGGCTTCCCACATATAAAAAAAACATACTTTCTCGGGTACACGTGAGCATTAAATTGCTTTCCAAGGGAAATTGAGCTTACCATCCGAAGGGACTTTATCATAAAGAATCTTATAGAAGTCCTTCACCTTAAAACCCTTGTACGGACAAGGCTCCCATCTCATCACATCCTCTGTATCCACCTCCACCGAAGAATTAGATAAGGTCTCCAAAAACCTCGCTACCTCCCCTACTTCCCAATCATAAACACTACGAATAAAAGGCACGACCCAAAATACCCCCTCGTTTGACATGGAGATACAAGAGCTAACCCGCACTTCTTTATTCCTCACAATATCGAAAATGTCCGGAAATTTGTCCTTCAAATGAGTGTTCCCACACCAAGTGTCATACCAAAGCCGAGTCTTTTCTCTATTTCCCACCGATACCAAAACATTTGGACGGAAGTCCTCCCACCCTTATTGAATCCACCTCCACACTCCCACTCCGTAAGCCTCCCTAGCCTCCTTAGACATCCACCCATTTTGATCCACTCCATATTTTGCCTCCACCACACTTCTCCAAATGTGATCCTTCTCAACAAGAAATCTCCAATGCCATTTTTCAAGTAGAGCTTTATTGAATAAGGAGATAGATTTTAGACCAAGACCTCCTTCTCTCCAATGGTTGCTTGACCACACCCCACTTTACAAAGAAAGCATCTATTGGCTAACATTTATCCTCTTTTTTTGGAGAGCAGCGCCCACTCTCTTAAGAGTTATACATATACAAATATAAACGAATTTGAATTTGCCAACTGGACGAAAGAATTTGTACAGGTGAACAAAGCCACTGAGGAAGGGGATGATACTCGTTTTACTATTTAAGATAGAAGCAAGAAGGATTCAGTGGCTCCTCTTCAGTTTCCAGTTCACATTTCTACCTTGGCATTGCTTAATTTCTCACATTCAATCAGTTCAACTGAACCCCAGAAACAAAGCTTAGCAGAAGTAAAAGCAACTCTCCAAAGTAATGAAATACAAAATACAAAATAAAAGCAAATATAATAATTTTTTTTGATAAGTACAGAAATATTATTAAGAAAGAAGCACCAAGAGGGTGCAACTCAAAGCCAAAGGCTAATTATAAGAAAGGAAATCCATAAAATCCAAAAAGTTAAAATTATTTTCAAATAAATTTTCTTTAACTAAAAAATTACGTGTATTTAGCCATCTATCTCTAATAGTATCAAAATTTCTCTCATAACCATCGAAGGGGGGAGACTTACTCTTATTAAGCAAATATAATAATATCATTTGGAAAAGTTCATTACTTCCATCAATATTAGTCAAGGCATGGGCCTCTAAAAATTCTTATCATATTCACTTGCCAACTTCCTACAGGACAGCAAAATTGTTACCTGGTGCCTCTTGTATTTCTGTTTTCTAAATTTATCAGCATAAAAACAAAGATCACACCTAAAAAGGCTCACTCAGAAAAAGCATTGCCAGCTAAACACAACTCTGCAAAATTGATTTTTTTCCCTGACATGTCGCATGAAAAAAAGACCATAATATTAAAGTTGGCCAAATTGTAGCTATTGTATATTTGATCACCTCTCTAGCTCAAGTGGTGACCTAACAAGTATGCTCCAGTCCTAATGAACCAAGTTTGGTGTGACAGCAAGTGTTGGTAACATCTCAGCATTAGTAGAGCCTTGACGGAAACCAGGAACCAAGTAGCTCATAGTGAGGTTAGGTTAGTAAAGTTCGATTAAAGCTTCTTCTTTTTAGATAGGTAAGTGGACTTGTAAGCTACATATACATATGCTTCCATGTTCCTATGTTACAAGTAAACTGTTAAAGTATCATACCACATTGTCCTCCCCTTTCCACATACCACAGCAATCCATGTTCTAAGTAATTACTACATCAACTGGATGTGCTAGGCCTCCACTAAAAAATTCAAAATCTACACAACAACAAGAAAATTCAAATCAACCATAAAAAGAACTACATGCATGATATAATCCATATATGATATAATCCAATGCATGCTTGACAACTCAAGATGTAGCACAGAAGTGTAACATATGGTTGAATAACTTAAAACACCGCCACAAATGGAAAACCAAAAACTCAAAATTGCAGTGATCAACATCCATTCAAGCACGATAAATGCAACTAATCCTCTAAAATATTCTAATGACACAAGATAATAGGGCTTTTGAGGGTTTAGAGAGCTCAATAGATACCATTAAAAGTAAATGATTAAATACCTTTGTTTTTTGTTTAAGGGGAATTTTTTGTACAAGAGGAAAGAGTTACTTGATTTTCTAGACTTGCTATCTCGTATCCAGTCTTTTTGTAAATGGGTAGCACCCTCTTGGTGCATTATTAATATACTTTTTACTTATTAAAAAAATAGTCCAATTACACACAACATGCATGATAATAGTTACTGGTGCAAGCAGGAAAAAAGAAAGGCAACTGCAACTTTTAGGCTATTACAAGTCTCAACAATTTTAGAGCTTTAATTCGATGTGGAACCCCCTTGAAATTGGGATCCTCTATGGTTGATATAGTGTCTCATGTTTTGGGATATTTGCATTAGAAAGCCACTGGTTTGTTTGTATTTAAAACTTTTCTCTTGTTTAAACAAAGTCGAGGGTATTTTGATAATTTCCAGTGTCACTGCAACGGGCATTAGTATTGGTCCAAAAATCAATATCATTATATGAGCATAGTTGTAACTTTGGCATTTTTGTGTAGCATTTAACTTTGTTTTGTTAATCAAAATTTCTATTACGGTTTCCAATTTAGGATTCCTTTTCTTTAATAAGTATTTCCAATTTAGGATTCCTGGTTATCGGTAATGCATAACAACAAATATATATTGATGCATTTTCCAATACAAGGAGAGTTGATATCACCAATACTGAGAGATCCGTTTACTTATCAAAAAAAATTCTGAGAGTTCCATTTAATGATGGCATGGTTCCTAATTTCTTCCTTCTTTCTTTCTTCTTTTTCTTCGTTATTACAACTGACAAGTTTTCTAGATCTCTACACTGTAGTAATTGTTTCTTCACCGATGCCTGAAACTTACCCATAGCCTAAATCTCTTCAATCATCAAAATTATTAGATCGAGCTCAAAGTACCTATCAAGAAAATCCCAAATCCTTGTTGTATAAATGGTACAAGTGTACAACTACTTTCACCCTCAAACCTTAGAACTTTTGGATCAAAATTTTTAATTATCAGCAAATTAAAAATTTTAGACCCCTTTTTCCGTAGCCCTAGGCACTAAAGTGACAAATTTTTCTGATCCGTTTCCACCAAACATACAATCGCAGATAGGTTTCCAATCCTATTTGCTTCCATTAGAGATATTATCATCCATTTCATACTTACGAATAAAATGAATACACTTCTTTTTACAAGTAAAAGTTCACTATAAGGGCACCAAGGGGGTGCCAACCCATGTACAAAACTATTTACCAAGACAAAAACTCAATAAATTCTTCCTCATTTACAACAAAATGGACATTAAACCAAAAAAATATTGGGTAAATTACGAATTCATATCTAAGTTTTAATCCTAATTACAACCCACTCCTCTAATTTGCAACTCGGACAACTCAATCTCTACCATCGAACGTCCATTAAGTTGAGATGAAAATGTCTAAATTACCCCTAATATATATATATATATATATATATATGAGTGAATCCACATCGACATCATATTTTATTAAACACAAACGTATTGTGGCTCCCCCATTTTTTGAAGATTGATATTGAGAGTAAAAAGATATTAACATGCTCCATAGTCCCTTCCAAACTGAACAATGCTTAAACACTCCTTAAACACTATAAAAAGAATATATAAAAAATTATTTCTTTGAGAGAGATGAAGGTTCGTCTTAGTACCAAAATAATTTCTCTTATGCACAGAAATCTTCACCAAAACTCCAGAAAGGTTTTAGCATCTCATTTCTCCAAAAACACTCTAATCCCTTCTTCTTCTTTCACCAAAACTCTTCTTCTTCTATGAAGAACTTGCTATATGATCGGATTCTAAACATTGGAGACCCAAAAGACTCGAAATTACCATTTTTCGAGCAATGGCATCAATGGAGGAAAAGCCATTGATAGACGAGAACTTTGATATCTCGTTCGTATATCGAAGGATTTTCAACGATCCAATCACGCTCTTGAGGTTCCTTTTTTTTCTACTCGTTTTCGATTTTTGTCTATACTTCCAATTTCTTGTGTGTACGGGTGAAATTGAGCCGATTCAAGCCCAAGTTGGGGGTGCTCGAGCTGAGCTCATGAGAGAAAAGACCTAATTGAGCCAAGAAAATTGAACTCAAGCTCAGCTCGCAAGTCACTCTAGAAAACCATCATTTTCTTTCATTTTCTCGCTAATCGAACAACATAAATCACAAAAAAAAATCCTCCATTTTCTAAGCAACCAAACAACATACTAGGAAAAATAAACAGAAAATCCAAAATTACAACCCTTATAGCTCAAATGCTTTGTTACAAGATCCAAGAAAAAAAAGCTAAAACAAATTCATATACAAAATCTCAAACAACCCAACTAACTTGAACTACACAAATTGCAATTCATGGCCGTCACTGGAGCTGGACGACACAGCCGTTGCTGCTGTTGGACAATGCGACCAAATCTGAAAACTAGAAGAGATTTAGGGTGTTGGCTGTAGAGAGAGAAAGATGAGTAGATATGGACAAGTTTTCGTTAAATAATAAATAAACTATCCAACAAAGATCTAGATGCAGTAGAGAAAACGCATAAGAAAAGAGAAAAAGAGAGAGGAGGTGATTATGGTGTGAGAGGAGAGAGATATGGAGGAGATTTAGAGAGAGACGAGAATACGTAGATGGTGTGAGAGAATAGAGAAATAGAGATGAGATTTAGAAAGTAGAAACAGAAAGATCTAAATTTGTTCTCTGGTTTTCTTTCATTTTAATTTAAAGCCAAGAAACCCTCATATAGTTTTGAATTCATTAAAACTATTAAAGTTTCACTCGGTTCAATGGTTAAGAATAAGTTCCCTGACCCAAAGGTCAAGGGTTCAATTCTTAACAAATCAATCATTTTATAAATTTCTTATTTTATAATTTTATTATATTTAAAACTATTAAATTATATATAAAATATTAATCGAGCAGGCTCGAGAGCCTACCAAGTCGAGTTTGATATCGCTCGGGCTCGACTCAATTAACTTTTTTTATAAGTAAAAAACGTATTATAAAAAGGCATCAAGGGGGTACCACCCAAATACAAAAAGCTATCTACAAACGGGAATCTCAAAGAGATCTACGATATCTTCATCGTTTACAAAAAAAAAATCAATTAAACCAAAACCCAAAAGTATGAAGCCACCCATCCTTGATGATGGCTCGACTCAATTGGCTATTCCAGCCAAAATCACCTCTCGAGCTCAACTAAGTCGAACTTCGAGCCAAGCCTACTGAGTCAAACAAGCCGCTCCACTCACTTCCACCCCCACTTGTGTGGAGTTTTTTTTTTCATAAGTGGAGTTGAATATTATACCTCTCAAAGGAGCTCCAGTATCGCACAAATGTATTTTCCACTTAAGAGAGAACCAATTAAAAAGCATGTTCATAGCACATGATGGCGTAGCCGTAAAATCAAGAGATATTTTTTACTTTAAAAATGCCACACCAACTTTTTAGCTAGTTTTTTTGGACGAAAGTTATCATTGATTGATTTGTAAGGTATGAACTGATCTTTGTGGTGGCTTGTCCGAGTTACAAGCAAGAAGAGTGGGCTGTAATTAGGACTAAAACATTGGGATGAATTTTTAATTTACCCTTTTTATAGCTACCAATTGAACCAAAAGTTTAAAGAATGAAGCCACCTATCTTTAACCAATACCAGCGACTTCTCCCCGTCAAAAGCCTTCCTATTCCTTTCATTCCATGCTAACCAAAATATAGAGTGGAAAAGGCTATAGATTTCTTTAATTCTCTATGCCCACATATGCCTCTCCAAGCGTCTAACTTTTTTTCTATAGTTTTGCCCCCACCCAACTAATCTCTAATAACATAAAGACCATCTCCCAAAATGTATGCTCCAAAAACACCGCAAAAGGAAGTGAGTGACGGACTCAGATGGATAAACTCTTTTGAAAAGAAAAGGTTCACATTTTCTAGTTAAACCCAAATTTTGCGACAAATGAACTAATTTTGAACCAACAAACCAAACTCAAAATACCATCATAGTCTATGTTGATCCAAAGGTATACCAAACTCAAACACCAGCATATGCAAACTTTCATGGCATTTACTTACGCCCTCATCATACAAGATTATGATAATATCCAAGCATCAGTGTATCACTATTTTACAAGCCATTATTTTACTGACATACCTCACAAATTTACAATCCAGGTGTCACCTAATCAGTGTCACATTTCATTAGATCTCTTGATAGACAATTAACTCCATGGATTGCTGACAGGTTTTTGGCACTTAAAGAACCTATCATAGAGTAAGTTGACTCCACAAAACAGACATATACTTCCCCACCTTTCAATCATCTTTCTGATCATATTTAATAAAATACCAACTAATCACGTAAGTTATTTAGCACTGAATTCATTCTGATGAGACTTTCAAGCATCCTATTTAGCAGTTAGTCAAACATAGGCCCTCCAAAGGTTGAAACTTAATCCCAAGAATCTACACAAGTTATACTTAAAACTTCACTGATTACTGGTGTTTTCAGCTTAATAAAGTTTTCCACCTACAATGTTTGTTTTTGCCCCTTTGACGTTAACTGCTCAATCTGTCATCTCCCTCATATCTTTCTATGATAAGAATTCATAGCCAGGGCTTAGATGCACTGCTGGTTAGACTATACGTCCCCGGTTTGATAAGTGAGAAAATAAGAATGACATTCCCTTCGAGAGAGCAAGGATCATATGTCCCAACAACAACCAAAACCAAATTTTTCATCCAAGCTTTAAACACAGAGGACTCTTATATATTTGAGTTTCAATTAGTCTGCGCAAAGAGTGATTAAAAGGAAATGTCTAAAATTGAGTAGCTTTGACAAGCATCTTCATTCATGTACCTCTCAATTCCATAAATATTTGAAAGAATTTAAAAAAAACAAAAGTAAATTGTATATGTGGGACTAATTTCCAAAAATCAAAGTGAAATCACTACAGGGGAAAAAATTTCCATCTAAACCGACTATCAATCATTTTAGCACAAAATTCACATTTCAGACACTAAACAAGAAACCCCACATGTACCTTCCCACTCCCTAGTCCACCTAAAAGGAAAAGAAAAAAAAACATCTCCTTACTTGTACCAAATGCACCTAAAATTCTCATACCACGCATGCAAAGCAGCCAACAACCACATTTAAAAATAAAAATAAAAAAAGCAATAAGATTGAAACGTATGTTAATTGAATTGATGTCATTAAACTAACCAGTTTCTACCAAGAACTTCCTCGGCGCGATACCCAGTAACCATCTCGAACACGGTGTTGACATAAATGATGGGATGGTCAGGCTCGAGCGCATCAGTGACGACGAACCCGCACGGCGCCCTTTGGAGCAAGTTCTCCACAGGGAAAGGCAGTGGGCCCCCATTGTTCAGCACGAAGCCCTCGTCCTCATCATCCCCACTAAGATCGGAATTGCTGTCCCACTCCATTTCTCCTTCGGCTCTCGAAAAATACCCAAAACTATGCAACAAAGAAAATTCTCTTCAACCCATGAAAGCAAAACCTCAAAAGAGTCCCAGAAACGAAATGGATTAATTAGCAGAGGAAAAGAGTGCGTTTGTGTAGAGGGAAAATTGGAGAGACCGTATGGGAGGAGGGAGAGATAGAACGAGTGGTGAGCAATGTTTGGGAAATTTAGCTAGAGAGAGAAGAGAACGGAATTACAAGTGCGCACACCCGTCTTGCTTTGGTGGAAAAATCTGGGAGTTAATGGGTTTACGGGTTTGAGTTTGATTTGGATTGGATTTGTATCGGGTCAAAGGCTTAATTTAAAGGTAAAATTATTTACGACCCCTGAGGTATCATAAATATTATAATTTACCTTGAAATTTCAATTTGTGTTTATTAAACCTTAACTTTACAATTTGTTTCGATGTTTACCTTTAGATCAGTTCCGTTCAGTTTCTCGTTAAATTACGCATGTAAAATACACTTGTAACATTATCAATGGCAAAATTATCTAAAAAATGAATCAAACCCAATTGTGTTCTGATGTGGGAGAAAATTCTCCTACCAATAACGCAATAACATGTGTCATTCTCCATGGTAGAAATGGTAATTCCCTAACCATGACAAGACAATCAATCACCTCCCAACACGTAGCAATGGCATAACGGTAATTTTATACTTGGACAACAGACGAATAACTCCAAAAGAGTACCACTTTTATCCTAACACTTCAGTTGCTCTCTTACTCAAACTCTACTCTGGCACACTATAAATAGGAGGTAGACACAATTTTCTCAGTACGCAGCCTCATTCCTTTTTCATTCTTTTTCATTCTCCAGAAAAATCCCTAAGCTAACTTAGGCATCAGAGAGTCCTCCGGAGACATCACCCCCCTCAACCTCTAGGACTTTTAGGTTTCAGCTTCATTTCGTGTGTGCAAGTCCTGCTCTTCGACAATTCGACTCCAGACAGAATTTCTGCATCAACAAATTGGCACTAGAAGGAGAGCCTTCGATTCTAAAGGTTCAACGGACTTACCTGTTACCATGCCACCCAAAAGCACTGTCGATACCAGCTCAGTCGCCACACGAGCGTCTATCCGCCAACGACTAGCTGACCCACAACTCCCACTAGTCGATCCACAACTCCCTGTTAAATGCACTGGCTTCAAGCACAACAACGAACCATTAGAAGCACGGATTGGACATGATCCTCACCCAGATACGATGGAACCCGGGCATCAAGGGAATCTAGGAATCCTCCCTGATTCACACCTTATTGTCCCTCAGATTCACCAATAGTTCCAGGAACTTACTCGGCTTATCACTGATCTCGCCACCGAGGTAAAGGGAAGAGTTGGTCACCCCATGCCTCCGCCTCTCTCACAACGGAACCCTCGCCAGAGGACCTCTCCTGGGGCCATCAATCCGTAAGAGGTCAGTCATCCACTGGATCCTCCTCGCATGCTAAGGGAAGGTTTAGGAATTTCTCAACATCCAGAAATCTCATTGATCTGAATAAAAGATTGGAAGACATAGACCAAAGAATAAACGAAGCCTTTAGGGAAAGAAACACCAACGTCCTCGACGATTTTAGCTCAAAAGACTCACCTTTTCACCCAGGAGATACTCGAAGCTCCCCTCCCTCGACACCTTTGGATGTCGGTTATCAAGGCATGGAACTACGAATCCCATAGATCATCTCCAGCATTACAAGACTATCATGATGTTGCATCGTTATCCCGACACTGTTATATGCAGGGCTTTTCCTCTGACCCTAGAAAAGCTGTTAACACCTGGTAGAGCCACCTCAAACCTGGCAGTATCGGCTCCTTCAAAGAACTGAGTCACTTCTTTGCATCTCACTTCCGAAGCAGCAAGGGGCCACAGAAGACTTCACAAAGTCTCTTCATCATCATCCAGTGTAAAACGCTTCGAGAACACATCTCCCGGTTCAACGCAACTGTCTGGGAGATCCCTTACCTAGACCCTACCATTCAAAATTTAGCCTTTCAGAATGGGCTTAAGTTGGGAATATTCAACTTTAAGCTGACCAAGCATCCTCTTAGAGACATGAACGACATACTTGCGAGAGCTTAGGAATATATGATCGCAGAAGACGATCAGGTCTTCAGAAGAGAGAGAGAAAGTGGAATGGATAAAAGATTAAGAGACTCTAGCAAGTTCAGAGAGAGATCAATCAAGAAACCACGTCCGAAAGGGAGAGCAAGAGTTCCCTTGTCTTCGAGAACTTAGAAATAGTAATTCCCTAACCATGACAAAGCAACCAATCACCTCCCGACACATAGCAAGGGCATAACAGTAATTTCACACCGTAATATCTTATGCTATTCCGCCGTTCTAACTTCTGGATAAACTTGCACAACTAACGGATAACTCCAAAAGAGTACCACTCATATCTTAATACCTTAGTTACTCTCCTAATTAAACTCTACTCCGACACACTATAAATATGGGTCTTATAAACCAAAAGGTACACACAATTTTCTCAGTACACAACCTCATTCTTTTCCATTATTTTTTATTCGCCAGAAAAAAGTCCTAAACTGACTTAGGCATCGGAGAGTCCTCAACCTCCGAGACTTTTAGGTTTCAGCTCCATTTCGTGTGTGCAGGTCCCGCTCTTCGTTGGCTCCATTTAACAAGGAAATTTGTCTGAAATTAATTAAAAAAATTAACAATTTATAGAGTAAAAGTTCAATAGAACTAAATTAAAATGTCAAACATAAAATTAAAACATTTACGAAAACTTAAGGGTTGCGAGGATTTTTTTTTTCCTTAATTCTAATTGTGAGTGGTTAAGCTTGGTGTCTACGCCAACTTCTTCTTTACACATGAGCTGAAAGTTATATCTTCAGAGAGCAATCTTGCAGCCACGAAATTGAGAATTATTACAGTTTTCTTATCTACCCTGTATCGCATGTATACTTTATGTATATTCAATTTCCAAATCACCAACTCTTATTTACTTGTGCTATAGGATCTTTAAATTTATTGTGGCATCCCTCAATCAAACTTTGATTAGACTCTTTATTAAAGGTGACAAAATTTAATCCACTTAAAAATGACTCGCAAAACTCAAAGCTATATTAAAATAAACTTTAATGTGATTCAATCAATTTGATAATTTATTGAATACATATGTCATCTTAATAAAAGTCTACATCAAATTTGGTAGTAACTTAATAAGTTATTGGAAGTAAAATTTGCATTATTCACTTATCATGTGGTGTTGAATGTGCAAAGTTGACCTTAAAGTTTTGTGAAATTGAAGGATAATCAAGCTTTTAATTAAAAAGAAAAGCTAACATAAATATTTTATGAGAAATTAAATAAAATAAGATGAAAACAATTGATCAATAATTTTTTATACATCTTTTTCACAACGGTATTATAATTCCAATTAGCACATTATATATATATATATATATATATATATATATATAATTTATGATATTCTAATTAGCTTGTCGTTTACGTGAGAAATCTCTCCTAAGGAATTAACCTCAATTCGTCGGTTCTTAGGACCCGTTTGGTTAGGGATTAAGGTGAAATTAAAGTATTTTAATCTCATATATGGTTGAAAGATTTAATATTCATGTGAGATTATAATGAAATAAAATTAATCATAATTGTATTTTTTGTCTCACTTTTTCATGGGACAAAATTTATCCTACCCCTTTGAGACTAATTCTTTTTGCACTTCCCATCATGCTAGCAAACCTTTCTTCTTCTTCGTCTTCTTCTTCCTTTTCCCCTTCTCGTTCTCATCCTCCTCCTCTTTCGCCTTCATCTTCCCCTTCCTTTTGCCTAGAACTACGTGAGGCAACATGACCGCGCCCAGAGGCAGCATTGTTGTGAAAAAATTGAGAATTGTTGGGGATGATGAATATTGTTTGGGCATTTAGTTTTTATATTTATTATCCTACTTTGATGTCAATCCAGTAATCCAATAAACCAAACACACAAGATTAAAGTATTACTTTTTTTATCTTATTTTATATTAATTATAATTTTATTCCATGGTAATTCTGTCTGTGATATTTCTGCCTCAAAAAATGTGACGAGAATCTTCATATGGTCTCTCTAAGATAGTTGAGAACTTGAGACCAAGACTGTCTATAATTGTCTATTTTTTTGTATTACTCACCAACCTTAAGAGATGAACTAAGCCCATGGATTTTGTTTTGTTGGACCTGATTGGTACTTGAGAAGTTTTTTTTTTCTTTTTTAAATACAAATATATCACTCAAGTTTGTTAATAATTATAACTTAATTTTAAATTTTTTAAAAACGATACATTCATCCCATCATAAAGAAATTTAACAGAAAAATGAAAAAACCACAAATGTCATCTAACTAATATTGATAACATATATAACAAGCAATTGCACAGACCCAACGTGGTTATTAAAAAATAATTTTTCATTAATTGTTGATTTGACAGTTAGCTATTTTGAATGAGCTGTTATGTCAATTAAAACTAGGAAAAACTTAATATGAAGTTATAATTATTATTAAACCTGAAGTTGAGTGTATATCACAAAATTTATCCAACAAAAAAACGCAACCGCTGTGATCTAGTAATCAAAAGAACTTTACAACTGAACCCAATTCATAGTTACAAACTTACAATGAGTCGAACATCTTGTCAACAAAAAGAAATTGATGGTAAAAAAGTTTTGCAGAAGGGATATTCTATACACCTACAGGCCTACAACACATGAAATTTCTGCCCCATATGAGATGGCAACAAGCTGAAGTTCCCCAACAAAACAAGTCATTGAGGGCTTGCTCATAGCCACAGGCTCATAGCCACAGGCTCACAGCTTACCAGGAATTCTCCTCAAACTCATCAGAACAGAACAATCTTCAACTAAAAACGCTCATATGTCACTATTGCAGCAACAAAAAAATGACTTCTTTCTCATTGCCTCAGTTAGCTCTCTGAGTTTAAAGCACTGAGTGTTTAAAGATCAGACAACCACTTCAACGGACTTTAAAGTTCAATACCACACGTCTCACTTCAATTTCTTCTCTAAGATGCAAAGTACAGTTTATGCACCCAACTTAACATAACTGAAATATGGCATCTCGAAACCACGTGATTTGCCTATGTAAAGCCATGAACAAGGCAGTGAGGTTACAATTGTATCACATTGATCTGCCCCAGAGGTGTCCAACCAATAAACAAAAGGAATCTAAGGGGCATACCTCATGAAGTCACGACTCCAAATTTTCTCGAATGCGGAAAGCGAGTCTTTGCGCTGACTGATCATCAAAAGTGCTATCTATCACCTTAATTCTCGACACAAAGTCCATGGCTTCTTTATATTTTCTAGCTTTACAATAACCATCCACCACAATCTTGTAAGTAAGCTCATTGGGTCTGCAATTGTGCTGAATCATGTAGTTAATCACATCATCTATTTCTGTAAACATTTCCTGCGCTGCATAGCCCACCACAAAAGTATTGTAAGTAAATATACATGGCCGAATACCTCTAGCTGTCATCTCAGTGAGAATTCTCATAGCCTCCTGCATGAGCCCTTGCCTGCAAAATCCTTTAATGACAGTGTTATAGGACACAACATCAGGTTTTTCACCAGTCTTTTGTAGTCCCTTGAGGATTTCTTCAGCTTTCCAACACTCTCTCTTTCTGACATACATGTCCATCAAGCTATTGTAGGTGACAAGATCAGGCTTCAGCCCACTTTCACGAATTGAGTGCAGCATCTCATGGGCACGGTCATACATGTTGTTCTTTGTAAAAATTGATAGCATGGAATTGAACAGAACCAAATCAGGTTTATATCCATTCTTCTGCAACTCCTTGAATGCCCTCTCTGTTCCCACCAGTGCTCGACATTTGAAGTTCGCAAGTATAAGGGTTCTCAAAAGCATCCAGCTAGGAAAGATATGACCATCATAAATTTCTTTCTCAATTTTCTCTATCCCCTTCACGTTCTCTCCCTTTGCATAAGAATGGAGCAGCAATGAATATGAGGTTTCATTGGGCTTGAAGCCCTTATTCTTCATGTCTAGAATGACAGATTCTGCTGCTTTCCAATCCCCTCGTCTTGCCAGAGCATTTAGAAGTGCATTGTAAGTCGTAACACATGGGGTAAACCCTGCTTTCATCATCTCTTCATACATTTTTGCTGCATCTATTTCTGATCCACATCGGCCATATGCACTAATCAAAGTATTGAATGTGTCTCTGTCAGGCTCAAAACCACAACTCTTCATTTCCAGAAAGACCTGGTTCACGTACTTGTGCATACCCTTATTCCCACACATGGCAAGCATTGTGTTCCATGTAATACGATTAGGGGAACATCCACTTGATTTCATGTCACAAAGTATCTTTATCATCTCATCAGATCGTGACTTCTTCCCTAACATCCCAAGCACAGCATTGTAGGTACATACATTGGGAACACAACCTGATTCCTTCATCTGGTTGAACAGCTTTAAGGCCTTGTCCTCCTTTCCTGCTCTGCCATAGGAATTAATAACTGTGGTATATGTAACTGCATTTGGCATTACTCCCTTATGTGTCATCATGTCGATGACAGCAGCTCCTTCCTTGTAAAATCCTGCCCTGACATAAGCTGCCACAAGTTCATTGTAAGTCACAGAGTCAGCTGGGCAATTGTTATACTCCATTTCTTTCAAGATACTCAATGCTTCTGAATAAACTCCCGCCTTCCCAAACACTTGTAGTAAAGAATTATAAGTAACAGTCCCCGGTACATAGCCTTGTGATTTCAATTCAGCAAAAAACTTTTTTGCCTCACTTAACAAACCCTCTCTTGCACAAGCAGATATCACAGTACTACAAGTAAACTCATCAAATGCAAGTCCTTTGCTTCTCATCTCATCCAAAAGGCCTAAAATTTTGTTCCAAGACCGACCCATCTTCCCATAAACATCGAGCATAACATTATATGTGACCAAATTAGGAGAGAGGCCTGTTTCCTTCATTTTCTCAAACATATCAATTGCTCGCTCATACTTTCCAGTGCGAGAATATGAATGGAGAATAGTTGTATATGCTCGAACATCGAGCGAGTATTCCCCAATGGGAATTATATCAAACAGCTTGGATGCAACCGAATGCTGTGACTCTCTCCCAAGAATCCTAACCATTAGCTCAATAACCTGATTGTCTAGCCTCACATTTTCAGAGCTCGAATTAACTACTATCCATTCAAATAACAAAAGGGCTCTTTCCCAATTGCTCGAAAGATCTAATGCTTTTAACAAACTGAAAAAATCAACTTTAAGTAACTCAAACTTGATAGAATCAAAGAAACTATTCAAACAATGTATAGGCTCTTCTACAATCGAATTGAACAAGAAAATACCGCTTCTTGACAAAAAATCAAGAGATTGGTCACTTGATTGGCCTTCCTCTTTCTTGCTATCGAACTCTAGGACTGAAAAAGAATTGGGTTTCTTGGAATTGACATGTTGGTGCTGTTTTTGAGTTGATTCAGCAGAGATTTGAAGAGAAGGGAAATGGGTGCTGTTGCTTTGTGGTGGGTTTATGGGTTTGGGCCTGTGGGTAGTGTTGAGTGGTGAAGAGAGGTGAATGAGGTGTTGGAGGAGAGTGTCTAGAGGGAATGAAGGAGGAGATGGGGATTGAGGAGGGAGTGGGAGTGTTGCTGAAGTGAATTTGAGTGGTGGATTTGGATGTTTTGGTCTGTTAGCTTGGATAGGATGAATTGGCTTATGTGGGAAGAGTGTACCTTCCATTTGAGAAAGAAAGAGAGAGGATTCTGAATTCTGGTTCTGGTTCTGGTTATGGTGATTTGGATTTGGATATTATCTGCTTTTGGAGATGAGATGAGTAACAGAGACTCAATTTTCAATAGCAGTGAAAGAAGAGAGCATATGCTCGCGGGTTTTGTATGTGTCTCATGAGTTGGGAACTGGGAAGTTTGGGATGATTGGTTGGTCGTTATTGAAGATTGTATTCGACTTGAAGATTAGCTTTTTTGCCGTCACTGAAGATTGTATTCGACAGCCATACATATTTGTTCCGCTATACCTGTGGAACCTGCACTGCTCGTGCTTCCTCGATGCTTACAGATATTTCACAGATATTCTCGTATTCACGTATTCTTAGGATGCTCGTTGATTTTTGAATTATTTAAATAAAATAGTTTAATTAATAGATTAATTTGACATTAAATTGATTATTTGAATGATGAACATGGATTAATTGATTGGTTGATTACTAAAAATTTTAATTATTTAATTGATTAATAAATTAATTAATATTAATATTAATAATATATTAAATTTATAATAAATTTAAAAAAAAATTAAATAATAAAACAATATTGGTTATATTGTAACTGACCAAAATCAATTTAATCTATCAACATCAAAAAGTTTAAATTAATTTAATGAAAATGATTAAAAAAGTTGATTGAAAAATCACTTCGAATTTTTAACGCACCATTTACCCACCACGAAGAGTTCTCTATGCTTATTCGACTGGGCCAAGTTTACACTGAGTCATTGTAAAATGAGCAAGAGTAATGATAAACATCTCACACCACATTTGGGACGTCTCTCATTTAAGTAATATATCTTTAATTTAGTATTAGTGTTGCCACAAGAAACATATTGAGGCGTTGGAGGTCGAGCCTCGAGGAATCTGAAAAAAAAAAAACAAGGGAAGCTAGGTAAGCTAAGAATCATCAAATGAAGATGTCTTTAAAGATGTTTCGATATCTTTGTTGATATGGAATTTTAGAAGTGAGTATATGACGGTGTTTGTTTTTTTAGGTCAAGAATTTGATCTATTTTTGATGTGCATACTTGGGTTTTTTTATAGTGTTTTGAGATGAGATGATCTTTGTGTCACTTTTATAGTGTTTTGGGATGAGATGACCTTTGTGCCAAGACGATGGTGTCTTAGAGGTCTTGCTGTGTGGACCAGTGTTATCTGCGTGTTGCCTCGTTGTTTCAGTTTGAGATTGTCCGCGTGTTATTTTACTGTTTCGATCTGAAACTGTTCATATGTCACGTTTTCATTGAGTGTATATTTTTATACTGTATCAATTAGTATTTATAAACTGAGTTTATCCGCTAATAATGACTCATAGGTATTACAAAAATAATCTTTACCAACCGTCTAAGCAAATATGTTTTTATATGAACCACTTGTAAATTAATGGCAAAGGGGGATAGCTTAGTATTTTGTAGGAGCTCATTAGACGACAAATACCCAATAATTTAAAAAGATTGGCTTAAATATAAGATCCAAACGTGACCATTATATAGACATAAAATAATTTTTTTCAATCTCTTTGCATTACTAATAAAGTTCTTGTGCGTTATCAATAGAATTTAAGGCAAATATCAATAGACTTTTCAGGGGAAACGATCAAATAATAAAGATAACCTGACACTTCATTAGTGCACCCAAACATACACTAAACATACACAGCAAATAATCAAGTTGTAATTATCCACGTAGAAAAAAGTGTAGTAATATAGTAATTATTAGTGAAATAAACTGTCCAAGATGCATGAGGGTGTCCCACACGCAGAGGCGAAGCCATAATTTTGTTTCAAGTAGGATCAAAATATATGGTTGATTATATGGTTATTTGTCAATAATTTTTTTTCAGTTACTAAATAATTATTATAATTTCACAAAGCACATAAAAATTTACTCGATCATATAATATTAATAATTTTATATATATTTTCAATAACAAACCAAAACAGATTATAGCTTAGAGAATATGCTTTAGAAAAACATTAAAAAAAAATATACAAACATTGTAAAGAGAGATGATAAAATGATAAAAATAAAAACATACCGATAAAAACAACAACCGATACCCACCTGTAAAAGAACAAATAAAACAATTAGCTAGATAAGAATAAGAAATCATGATTGGGCTCTTTTTTACAAAATTTAAGGTTAGGTCATATGAAAAAATATTAGTGATTAGTCTTTTTCAACAAAAGTTTAGTTTGGGCTATAGCCCAGATGTGGCCAAGTAGAGGATTCACCTTTGTCCATATGATTGTCTCGTTAGCATGCTTCTTATAAAAATGATAAAATTTTGTAGCAATTTGAGTTATATTTTATGATAGATAAAAATTTTATAATTTATAAATATCTTAAAAATGCGAATGGTAATTTATTTTAAGGCTTCTCACAAATTCATCGTGGTAAAACCTTGGTTATTGATCTCTTATAATTTTTTATGGATTTGTTTGATCCGTAGAATTAAACTGATCGAATATACTATGATTAAAATGAATTTAGAATCATAATTGAATGGTAATTTTATTTTAAAAAAGTAAAACAAAACATTTTCAACTATAAGACGAGTTGAGTCATCTCTCTAATTTTCTATGGTATCTATTGAACCTTGGAAATTCCAAATTGGAGCTTCTGTCAAGTGTTGGATAATCATGTCATATTTTTCCATTGTTTTGCTACTCTTTGTTCATTAGCCATGGTATAAACTCATCTCAAAGTTAAAATAAAATATCAAACGTTATCATCTCTTTTCAAACGTTTTAAATTCTAAAATTAAAATTCGTAACAGTGACTCACCAACTATGCATGATGCAACACACCTTTCATTTTTTTTTTCTTTTTCACGTTATTTTCTCGTGACTCTCCTCAAAACACCGCCGGCAGCAGACAGGAAAAAACAACCATCACTGCCTCTTATTTTACTCCCACCTCAAATTTCTCACCTATCAACCTATTCTTTCTGTGTCTAAGTTCCCTCACTTCCTTTCCCTAATAGCACCATCACTCCTCACCTAAACCCCATCATCTACCATATGCTTAGCTTTCATTTCTTTTTCTACTTTTTTTTCTTCTAAAAATCCAAAGGGTATTGAATTTACATGAGCACAACTCACTAACGCTCAAGAGTAGTACTACTGCAGCAACAGGGACGGATTTAAAAAAAAATTCATAGGTGGAGCGAAGTTATTAAAATATATTTATTTATAAATTGAGAGATAATATTAGAGTAATTTCATAACACATGTTTGAAAATATTTTATGTGATATAATTAATATGAATATTTTTATGTAAGAAATTTAGATACAAAATCAACATTTCAACAAAACCCAGCTTTGCATTTAAATACATTATCCTTTTACAATTGTTCTCGGTGTGTTTTCATATTTTAAAAATTAATGGTGTAAAAAATTACGTTATCAATGCTATTTACTAAATATGTTATTTTCAATCACAATTATGTCTTTTTAGTACTATTAATTTCTTTTACTTTGGAAATATTCTTTAATATTGACATCCTCTTGAGATATTTTTCTTAGTTAAATCAAATTTATATTAATTCATTTAATGAGCAAGATGTGAAAATGCATGAAACAAATATATGGCAACTTTTCAACTTAATTGAAGGTGTGGGCAAATTAAATAATTTTTTTTTTGTGGGGACATTTTAATTTTATTTTAAATTATTTCAAATTTTTTGAGATTTCACCCCTCGCCACTAAATTCAACATGGATTCATCAATGGTAGCGACGGGGTGTTTATAAATCATTAGATATTTATAATTATGACAAGCCAAAATAAGAGAATGCCTTACATAACGGTCTGGTTCAAGTGATAGTTTGCATGTATCCAAAAAGTATTATCGTTGCAATAAAAAAATATCAAGCCTAATGCAACCTGAAAAACCCGAAGTTACAAGCATATAAAGTACTCACAATCAATCCAAAGATACTGGAAAACACCCCAAAAAGCAACGGTTTGACGGCATAGATGGTAACACAACCGTCAGCAAAAAGACCACACCAAAGCATAACAAAATTCAAGTGAAAAGAAGTTATGTCTTAGCATCCAAAACATAGCATAATTTTTATGTTTTCAAAGATGAAGAAAGCCCCCCTCACGCAGCAACTTTTTTAAATATGTAGTACTTGATGAGAAGAATTTGGAGTTTGCATGAGGGAGATTTCTTAAAATTTCAAAGTCCTCGTGGGAAAAGGTATTTAATTTTACATTAAACAACTATGTAGATAATTAGATAATTCAATAAATAATTTTTTAAAATTTTTAAAATTTTAAGAAATATTTTGTGATATTAAACCAATAAATTGTTAGAATAGTACTAATATTAATTTGAATGAGCATCCGATGATCTAGGTTACGCAGTCTTTCTGTTCAGTCGACCATCCACACCATCCTTTTAAATTAAGGAGGCTCGATTTTAAATTTATATTATTTTAATGATTATTGTCAAAAACCATCTGTCCACCTAATCAAAAAACTTCCCCCAACACAAACCCATGAACATATAAATATTTTTTTATTAAAATATTCAACATTTGTAAATATAAAATATAAACAATAAAATAAGCACTACATAATAGGGTTTATATCCATATTATAAATATTTAAGAGTTATTTTATTTGTCATTGGTATACATATACTTATTATCTATCTATGTGTTTATATTATTTTTTATTATTATATAAAAAATGTCTATAATCAATATGGGCTTTGATTTCTTCATTGTATATGTTTTCAATATGTGAAAATAATTGAAGTTGTTTATCTTTCCCTCTTTAGATTATGTTAAACGAAAGAGGAAGCTAGAAGAGTTCAATACTTGAACGTAAAGAATGATACGTATGCTCTGGTGGTCCTTTTACGTTGCTTTCTTAAAGTCAATGACACTTTTGGTTGCGTAGTTGCTTTGGCATGGTTTACTTATAAAATCTATGTCAATTCATCGACTAAATTTAAAAATCTTAAAATACCCTTCAAACCAAATTTTATTTATATTTTTAAATTTAAATAATTACAATAATGTCTTTTGAACATAAATTATATTAAATAATGAAATAAATAAAAGATCAAGAAACAAGCAAAAAATTAACGCACGTATGGCCACTGCTCACAGTTAACGCACGATGCCGCTGCTCCTTGCCAGATCACGAGCGGCCACTGTTTGCAGCAGTCAATCAGAAACGAGAAGAAAATAGAGAAGGAACAGAAAAAAAAAAAGGGTCTTCATCTTTGCGATCAGAGCTATGCCAGGGCTGCAACCGGAGTTGCGCCTGGGATCCACGTGGCGGCTGCCTTGGCAAGCCTCCAGCTCTACCAGATCTGGTTTGGGAGAAAGAAAAAGAAAAGAGAATAAAAAAAATGAGGAGAATATGGATTTTATGTGAGGGTATTCTAGTATTTTTCTTTCTTCCCTAAAAAATTAACAATTTTTTTAATCTCCGATCACTTATCCTCAGGAGGCTTAACTCAAATGAATAGTATCATAATAAATTTTTAATGTTTATCGTAATAAAATCAATAATAATGATTTATTATTTAAATTATATTTAAAAATTAATATATTTTAATCGATAATTTTTTTTTACAAAATTTAATAAAAATAAAACTCGACTAAACAAAACAAAACAAAACAAAACAAAAAAAAAATTACGAACAAAACTCGTTTCAAATGGGAAAGGAGCAAAACAAAACAAAACAAAAATTATTAATGCGGACGAAAGCTGTGGCCCAATGGCTTGATGCGGTTGTTGGTGGAGTTCGCTTTAGTAAAGGATTTAATGAGACTACTATTCAACGGCTAACGCGACTGCTGCTTCTATAAGCTATCAAAGTCTCAATTCCTTGTTTTGGTTAAATTAATTCATCAATATCAACCAGAGAGGCTTTCTTCTTCAACCTACTAACTAAGAGTATAAAGTGAGTGAGAGTTCATTTGGAATCAGTTGATGAACTGACGCACAATTTTCTTCATCGATTGATTGAAGGAAGTTTCAATGGAGTATCTGCTTTGTGGGTCTTTTCCTAAATCTTCTTTAATTACAACTGGTATGAGTTTTTTTGAGTTCATTTCATGATCAATTTATTAAATTATGATTTCAACATCTGGGTAACTCTAATTTCCTGTCCTTTCCTTTTCTGCTTCTGTTATCTTGTTCTTCTTTTTCTGGTTTGGAGAGAAAAGAAATTACTCTGATATGATATAAATGTTAAGACTAAGAGAAGTATGATCTTTTTATGTCTTAAACCCTGGGTTCTTTTTAAAATTCTTCAATAATTGGAATACGGCTCAGTTCAATAAACTTGGTTTGATTTTAGATCTTACTGGGTTCACGAACTGTTTATTATTAGTTTAGTTAAGTTTATTTCATACTCATTTATATTATTTGGTATCTCTTTATCTGATGCATGCAACGATTACCAGGTGGTTTTTTTCGGAGGAGTAACAACTTCAAGGCTGCTCAGTCCCCAAGTACGTTTGCCGCTCACCTCGATGTTCAATTTTTGGTTACTGTATCTTTCATTTTTTTGCTGCTTTTTTTTTGGTTACATAAGGACATATATAATTATATATACATAATGCTCCCTCCTTTCCTTATTATTAGTCACTTTTTGGAGTAATTTTGACTATTTTTTTTTTTTTTTGAAATTTCATCGATTTAAAATTATGAAAAAATAATTTTTAGAAACTTGTTAACTCTATAAAGTAATATTTAAAAAAAAAATAGATACTTAACTAATTTAACATTAACAAAAATAATAATAATCATTTAATTAGATGTACAGTGTATTTAGAAAACAATATTGGACAGAGGGATGGTAAATTGGCTAAGAAACTGTTTTGTTTAAAAAGTTTAATGTGGAAAAAGCTAAAATAAGAAAATGTTGAATGCTATATATCCTCTTTTTAATACAATTTTGCTTATAAAAAAAAGTCGGATGCTATATGGCCTATATTCCATAGTGTTACTGGGTTTTAAAACGTCCCCTTGGGGATTTTCGTCTTCGCTTTTCCTTCTTTTTGGGGAAACTGGTGAAGCTTTGTGGTATAATTTAGCTCTGTTGTTTTTTAATATGAATGGGAATATTATCCTTTTTTTTTCAGAGTTTCTTTAATTACAGATTGGAACCTCATTCATATCACCACTTGGGCGCAAGCAGACATGTATATTTATATTCACATCTATCTATACTACATATAAAAGTATGAATATAATCTAAAACATTCGTTGAACAAAAGTACACTTGATACGGAGTAGTAATTATTTGTTGGATGAAGTTTAATTTTTCTTTTCCTTTTCCTCACAGAATTAAGATTTGCATTTACTCTATTTAAGCAAGTCCTATACAAACCCTTCATTACAATATATAAACAAGTCTTCCACAAAAAAATACATTACTATGTAATTAAATCCATTAAATTGACATTTTCTTCTACTCATAGAATTAGAATTTAGTTTACATGATATAAGTATTATGCAAACTTCTTATAAAAAAAGTACTGTACAAACAATTCATTACTCTATGTAGACAAGTCTTCCACAGACAATTCATTACTATGTAGTTCAATCCATTAAATTCCTCAAAAAGTAAAGATTGATAAGAATTAGATCTAGAATATTTGTTATCTATTTAAATATTTGAGTAGATTTTTATTAGATTAATGAATTCATCAACTATTGGATTTTGTTTACATTTCGGTTTTCAATTTTTAGAAGCCTGGAATGCATATAATAGTGGGCTCTGTTAACTGGTCCTAAGGTCCACTTTCATCATACCTAAATTTCTGCTTAAAACATCTCTTTATACTTTTAGTTTTAGGTCATTTATGGCTTCCATTTAATTTTTATAATGTTCCTGGTATTATAGGTTCTCATGTAGGACTTCAGGTTTCAAGATGCAGAGCATGTCACTTTCTAGAAAGATATCTGGTTGTGAGGTACCCACAGCATCTTGTGAAGCATCATGATAGAGGTATTGAGAAAAGATCTACATTCTACCTCAAAAATAAGACCAAGTTTTTGGTGAATGCTACCTCTGGTCATCCTCTTGATTCTGAGCCTGAAGCTTATAATCCCAGGAGCACTAGGAACTCCATTGAAAATGCCGTAGATGCTTTCTACAGGTTTTCACGGCCTCACACAGTTATAGGCACAGTTAAGTTTAACTTTGATGATGCAGATCCCGTAAAAGTTAGATGTTCCTTATGGATCTTTTCCAAATTCCACTTGTAACTTAATTGTGAATCTGAGTTAAATCGGATGAAGCTGCTTTTATTGTTCATTTTCTAGTTGTTAAAGAAAAGAAGTGTTCATCCTTTTTCCCCCTCTTAGCAGGCACTGAGCATTATTTCGGTTTCTCTCCTCACAGTTGAAAAGTTATCTGATGTTTCTCCTCTATTATTTACTGGCGTATTGGAGGTGATGCACCAAATATTTTGATCAATTTCGAAAGCTTATTGCTGCAATCAGTAATTTAATTCTCACCTAATAATATAATCCTTACAGATATCTCATTTCATTTTTCAGGCCGTGGCTGCTGCCCTCATGATGAATATATATATTGTTGGCTTAAATCAGTTGTCTGACATTGAGATAGATAAGGTAGCTTTTCGTATGAATCTCACTTCTAGATTTTTAATAATTTGATGATAGAAGAAAATAATACGGAGTTATCGACCACTTCTCACCTTTTAGACATTGACTTTTGCCTTATAATGGATCAGTTTTCTGAGGCATTATACTAAAGATCTCCTATCTTACCGTATATTGATTAGAACAAATAATCAGGGAGCCTCTCCGCTTCATTTTTCTTTCTATCATCCCCTTTTCAAATTTTGTTAGGAGAGTAGAAATGTTTGCAAAAGTGGGGTCTGAAAATTTGTTTGACTCTGTTAGAACAAACTATGCAGAATCAATGAATCATTTTATTAAGAACCCTCTTATCTTTCTGAACCTTATATACCTAGAATACTATCTAAAAAGTAAACTAGTAGACCATTTTATCCGGCTCATCATTTGTTGATTTGTATTGCATGTTTCACTGCAGGTTAACAAGCCATATCTTCCACTAGCATCAGGGGAATATTCTATTGGGACTGGTGTCCTGATTGTTACTTCTTTTTCTCTCATGGTATCAGTATTTGCAGTTATTGCTCTGTGTTTTTGTGATTAAAATATTTTTAAATAATACTTATGGTAGTTTTATATATTTCTAATTTTGTCTTTCATGAAAGGGAAAAACATATCTTACTTTTGCTTCCTGTTACCCCCTCAAAGTTTTTCTTTAAGGAAGAGTATAGATCCTTAAGTCATAGTGGGAGTTGTTACTATTTATCATATTCATTTATTTATCTTCTATTTTAACTGCATCTTTATTATGTTTGTCCAACTTTATTATCATAGAAGGTTAAGGAAAAAGGAAAGGGATAAACCAAACCTGCCTGCCATTGTGCGCGCATCTTGATAAGAAAACTCGGACCTTATATATTAGGAAAATTAAATAGTGACGAGATGCTTTGCTGTTTTCATTGTCTGATAAGGTACATCCTTGGTTTTCAAAATTTCAGCACTATAAATTGAGTTGATGGTTACGGTTTGATGGGGATAGGTTTAAAGTAGTGCTAGAGTACCAACAGTTGAATAATTTGTGACTTATTTTCTCTTTTGAGATAAAAATTATGCATATTATTAAGCTAACAAATAAAAAACTCAAAAAATGAAGCTACCAAGAAACATGAGAAGACTAGCGCAGACGCTTATTCATGGACAAAGAGGCTTCTTGGCTGGTATAGAACTCATAAATATAGTCTATGGCTGGGGCAGTACCTCATATACAATATGTAAAATTTGGGTCTTTTTGTGATTATCTTTCCATTGTACTGATGCCTAATTACTCCTTCCTTTTCTAGCATTGGGGAATAGGATAGCAATACAATTTCCTTGTTTATGAATCATGCAGTACCAGAAAACATTTTAGTAACAGATAAAGTGAATGCATTATATATAAAGTAATCTACAGTCCTCCAATTAGTTTTAAGTACTCAATTTGGAGGGAAGAAACTGAGTTTTTCTTGTATACGTAGAGAAAGTTGTGTGCAATGAAAAGTGCAAACATGCTTTAGGGGCGGGATTTTTTTACCTTTACCTGTTGTATTTAGTTTTAACAAGGATTTTTTTATAAGTAACAAGGAAATTATCTATACCATCTGACTAGTTCCAGATTCTAGTCGTGGGCAACCCATTAGATTATGATTATCATATCGAAATCATTCATATATAAATTGTATGTATATAAAGAATGGGTGAGGAATTATTTTTCTTGATCTCAAATATTTGTTTATTGCAACTGGATTCTCAACTGAAAAGAGACTGATAATTTCTTTTGCTTGTTTCCAGAGTTTTTGGCTTGGATGGATTGTTGGTTCATGGCCATTGTTTTGGGCTCTTTTCATCAGTTTTGTGCTTGGTACTGCATATTCAATCAACGTATGTGAGTTTTATAATTCTATCATGCTTGAGATATGCTGACCCCTCAAGTAGTTTATGAGGCATAAGTATGTTTTATTTGTACTTCACTACATATGCAAATTGTTCTTTTAACTCTTTCATGCAGCAAAAGTATTTTGCATAGTGGCCACTTTATACAAGAAGTGGTGGAGGCTAGGACCATATCCTAACCAACCCTCCTACTTCTAGGATCCTGTTTTGGCAGGACATATATGGGGTTATGAGCCTTATGTCAAAAAGAGTATTATTTTGGTGGTTGTACAAGCACACGAGTTATGCTCAAGCCCAAAATTGCCAGATAAGGCATAGTTGACTATATGCTAGTAACAATATAGTACATATAACTTTCTCTGGTGCTTGCTATTTGCCTTCTCATGAATTATGATTGGTTTCACACTTTCATATATTTTTGAAATAGATTTCAGATAATGTGTCCATTCAGGGGCTGATCTTCATATAGACAAGTGCGGGCCATGGCACCCACAAAGTTTTGATTTTTTTTAAAAAGTATTAATTTTTAAGTTATAATAACAATAAAATATAGGACATATTATACATATTTGGTCCCTCAATTGGCCTTAAACTTAAATATCTTTTTGTTTAATTTTCACCCAGAAAAGATCTTTACTTGTTGCTTCCTTTCGGTCATCGCCAAAGTCATTTTCTCCAACTCTCCATCAAGCGTTGATCCTTTGGTTAATTATAGTATATATTTTAAACTTGAGAATCATATTTTTGTTATATATAATAAAAAGGTACTTATATGCAAGTATATGTGCCTTAAGTTCGGCCCCTCCAAAAATTCTTCTCAAGATCCGCCACTGTGTCCATTCCCCATACATTTTATGAATGCTTGATAGCTATACATTGTTATCATGATTAATTACCGTAGTATGGCCTGCTACGGTATCTCTAACAAGACTCACCTGGTGATAACTAGGTCATTCTACCTATGTGTGTATGTACATGCGTGCATGCACATCTTTTTATTGAATGTGTTTCTCTTTGCCTCTCATCATCCTATTTTTCAGTGTCATGTTAACCAACCTTCTATTTAATTTATCTGTTATATGTTGTATTCACTAGCACTTTTTAACTCATGCAAGGTAGTTCATGTCCGTAGGAACATCCATGCCAATACATTTCACTAGCCTGTTCGACCATATAAGGTCTATGACACCAAACTTGACACTTGTGTATTGATCTGTCTCAGGCAGAATATAAGGAAATTTATTTTGATTTTCTAAGCTACTGATAGATAGAGTAGGTTTTCTTATTATCAAGTCTCTTGAACTTTTCCTTTTTTCTGTCAATAGTCATGCATTGAGAAAATTGATATGATAGTTTAACATCGTTACCTATTTGACTGTCTTCCTTAATGGTCTTTGAAACTTCTGGTTATTTCAGTTGCCACTGTTAAGATGGAAAAGGTTTGCATTGGTTGCAGCAATGTGCATCCTAGCTGTTCGAGCAGTGATTGTCCAACTTGCTTTTTATCTACATATACAGGTGTTTCTTTTTCCTTCTCTTTCTTTGAATCTTTAACTGATCGTATAAGAATTTTCCATTCTCATATGAGATGCATGACTCAGGCCTCATTTCTAATCTGATGTCAGATACAACAACCTCAAAACATCTTGAATTATGAAACAGGGGTTATTGTGTCAATGCCTGAAATTTGAAGAATTATAAATGGGAATGTTCTCAACCCAAAGGGTGATCATCAAACCTTAATGAGCTCAGTGATGTCAGTGCCCAAAAATATTGTCTAACGTACACATTTGTCAATCTGCAATAACTTGAATTCGAAATGTCAATCTGCAACACCTGAAGTTCTAAAGTACTAATGTATTTGGCAATTTTCAGACTCATGTACTAATGTATTTGGCAATTTTCAGACTCATGTATACAGAAGACCAGCTGTCTTTTCGAGGCCTCTAATCTTTGCAACTGCATTCATGAGCTTCTTCTCGGTTGTGATAGCATTATTTAAGGTGAATGGTGATTTCCATTTAGTTACAAGTGGATAAAAATGGCCAAAAGTATAAAATATGTGTATTTTTGTACTTGATCTCAGTCCAATACACGTGATTCCAATTAATTGAGGGAACAGATTTTGTTTTAAACTCAAATTGAATTTCATGCAGGATATTCCTGATATTGAGGGGGATAAGATATTTGGAATCCGATCTTTCTCAGTTCGTTTGGGACAAGAGCGGGTAAGTTTTCAATATATGCATGTTCCTTAAACCCAGGTCCTCTTCTCGCGACTAGTGGTCTTTTATTATCCATTGACTATGTCTAATTCATCTTGGGCAGGTATTTTGGATTTGTATTTCACTACTTCAAATGGCTTATGGTGTTGCTGTTTTAGTTGGAGCTACTTCTTCCTATGGCTGGAGCAAACTATTCACTGTAATATGTTCTTTCTTTATTTATAGTGCATGTTGGTGGGCACCCTAAGTTTTACTCTATCGAATGATTTACCTTCTCTTTTCTATATAAATTAGGAGGTGTGGGAAGGGGCTCATGTCTATGTTGCTTAAAAGGTTAGAGTTGTGTGTTCATGCTTCGTAATTTAACTTCCCTCAAGAGAGTGCTATTATGCAATAGTGAGTGACATATAGATTACTTACCCCAAAGTTTTTAAGTTTGGTTTCTGAGACAGTAGTTACATCAGCTAAAATTTTGAGTCACCATCCTTGGCCTCCTATAGAATGTGGATACCTAGGTGCATTCAGGAGACCACATAATCTTATTTGGATTATTACTTACTGTTAAACCAGGGCAGAATTGTTAGTTTGATGTCTTAAACTGACTTTTTCTTGATTCCCCCCCCCTCCACCCCAAACACCCCCAAAAAGTTCTTTTTTTTAATTGGTAAAACACACGCACACACCACTCGAACTGGGGACCTTTAGGACCGAGGGCCTCCACCTTAACCATTGAGCCCCAAACACCCTCCAAAAGTTCTTTTTTTTATCGGTAAAACACACGCACACACCACTCAAACTTAGGACCTTTAGGACCCAGGGCCTCAGCCCATTGAGCCAATGCCTCATTGGCACCCCCAAAAATTTCTTAAAAAGGCAGTTTGATGTGGAGGTTTTTTTATGAACAAATATGGAGCATAATTGTTTGATGTGTCCTTTGGTTTGGCCTAGCTTTGCATATTTGATCAGGTGCCTTTTTTATAAAAAAAAAATTGCAGAAAACTTGGCCAAATAAAATCAAACCACCTATTAATGCTTAGCCAAACCATGGGGCTACCTCAAGAGTATTAGGAGAGGTCCCTGATGCTTCAGAAACTTTAATCAGGAATTTTTATGTGTTTGTTTGTTATTCATCGTAAACAGTTTAATATTTCTGGTGGATTTTGAGTCTTGTTTTTGTTCAGATATTCAAGCATCTGAATGACAATCTGTAGAGTTTGGCCTTAGCATTTTGTTGCAATTATTCCAAATAAAATATTAAAACTTCATTCCTATAATAGACTTGCAACTCTCATAGACAAAGCTCGAATTGTCTGGTTATTGCAAATTTCAATATCTCTTTGCTTGATGGCCCAATTCTTCGACTGCATTTGGATAACTTATTCTCTTTGCATTGGTTTAGGTTGTGGGTCATGTCGTCTTGGCTTTGATACTATGGAGTCGTGCCAAATCTGTTGATCTGAAGAGTAAAGCTGCAATAACATCCTGTTATATGTTCATTTGGAAGGTAACTTTAATCTTCTCGTATTGAATTAAATGTTACTAAGTGAATGTTTAAAGTCGATTCACTTAAGGAGGGTGGAAGGAAAAACGACCGTTAACATGGCATGTGAGGTGACCTGTGTGACTGTGTCAGATATTGATGTTCATGGCATCCTCTAGGATTTGACTATCTCATTTATTTAGGTCAAAAACCATTTAGCTACACTAAATCTGCCTTGCATTAAGTTCAATTCATGATGCAAGAAGATTGTGGCATTTGACATGTCTTCAAACAACTATCCGAAGACCAACAATTAATAGTTCTTTTGTAAGTCATTCTAGCATCTCCTTATGTTTGTTCAAACAGAATTGGTCAAGGATGACCAGACCATCTAAAACCTGCTCGAGTTATCTGGTATGGGTCAGACTCGTGACTAAGGATCAAAACCCAGCTATTATTATTATTTAGTCTGGAGTGTTTTAAAATATTCAATGATTTTCTTAACATTCTTAAGCTTTTCAATATCATTTTGAAGATTTTAGTTTTACTTTTTGTTCCCCTCTTAAAACATGGAGTTGGTGTGAGGCACGGTGGATAGGTTTTGGGTAGTTCAAATTTGAAACAGTAAAACCTGCCTGAGCCAGACTGGTTCCAGAGTTGAGTTGTATCAGTTTCCATGGTCATTTAAGATTAGCCATCATTTAATGAACTGACTAATTGTTTTAGATTGGTCATTTCCTTTTTTTCTCCAAATTCGAAGTTAGATACATTTATTCACTGGATGATGATATTTCCTTTCCCTTGCAGCTCTTTTATGCCGAATACCTGCTAATACCATTTGTAAGGTGAGCAGAATATTGTAGAGAAGGAGGCTAATTGTTACTCCTCTCTAGTGTAAAATGCATTTTTATTGATGGTAATGAAATGAAATTTAAGGAATTTGGTTAGGAGAAAATTACAGATTTTGACTTCTATGTCTAACTTGTAACCAAATTCTCTTCTAAATTTGATAGTAGTATATATATCCTTCTTCTTTTGACCTGCCAAGAGGCTTAGGTCATGGTATGTATCCTTGGTATGCAACCAAATTGCCTTTACTCTTGCTACCAACTTAGGGGTTTAAATCTATGGTGACTTGGTCAAAAACAAGTCGCCATGACTTTTGGATGCATTTGATAGTAAGTTTTTTTTTTCTGTATATCCTAGTTAAAATGTTCAATCTAATTAACATAATTTTGTATGATACAGTAAATTAAAACTTTTAATAGTAATTAACTTTACATAACATAGTAAACATGTTACTACATTTGATAGTAGTGGACCAAGTTATAGTGACTTCATGTCACCATAGTTGGACCTCGCACTTTTCCATCTCTTGTAAGGGAAAGGTTTCTTTTTGTTACGTTAATGGGAAAGGGTCGACTTCGAGGTCTTTTACGTGGAAGATTTGATGGTGTCCATTTAAGCCAAGAGGCCGAACTCATACGGAAAACTTTGGGTTTTGAATATCAGTACCTTGCTTTTTAATTTGAAAGATCTCATCCTTACTTTGGTCTTATAGAGTTATTTAATTAAATAATTTATTTTTTCGATGCGTGAAATATGAAGAGTCGTATATCTCTCGATGTTTAAGGTCAAAAACGTGTCTATCAAAAGTAATTAATGTTCGAGTTGATTCTTCAATTACCAAGAAAAAAATCTTTTTTTCTTCTTCTGTTTTATCAATTGGCTTGGATCCTTTTTAAGTGTGGGGAGGGTTTTTGAGCAGTTTGCCCTCCGAATTCTGATCTTTAAAACAGTTGGCCATTTCAAAAATGGAGAAATAATTATTCTATTGATGAAAGTGGCAAATTTAAAATCAATCGAATATTTGAGGACTTTTCATAGTTTATGAATCTAAATATAATAAGTTTAAAGGCTTTTACTGCAAATTTTCATGAGAAGAAAATGTTTAAGTAGTTGCAAAGATTAATTTATAATGATCTTATGTTAGTAGACTTAATTGTCAATATGTAAGAAGGACAAATCAACAAGGGACAAATATATTGTGATCCCTAGAATTTTACAAATGTTTTAATTTACTCATGTAAAGACACACGTGTCACCACTAGAAACTAAATTAGGTTCGATTCAATTTTTCGTAACAATTTTGCCTATGGTGATGATTTCCGTGTGTTTTTAAAAAAAATCAAATTTGATCAGAATTAATCCAAAGACGTTGAAACAATTTGTAGAATTGAAAGTTAAATAGACATAAATTAAAACTTCAAAAGTAATTGACACATTTGTGAAACCTTGAAGTTTGCAACGAATCTTTTCGTATAAACAATCAAATCTAATTATCTATTTTTTTGTAAAATATATAAAAGGGTTACAAAATATGTTTAAAAGATTTCTTTAAGTGAAAAAAATAAAAACAGTGTAAATGAGAAAGTTTGTTAGAAGCAGGCTTAGTTTTACGATTAGCATTAACAAGAATGGTAAATTACAAATATATCCCTCACGTTTGATTATAAACATAAGTAAATCTCAAATTTTCAAAAAACGATAATAGTGATAATTGAAATGATGAGATTTGTATTCTTTTCAACACGTTAAAATCTCATATATTAATTACTTATCAAATTAAATAAATAAAAAACGTAATGCCACGTTACTATAATTTCGCTAAATTTTTTTAGAACATGTTAAACAAATTATGAACCAACAATCCTAACGTCAAACAATTAATATGGATATATAAACTGAATATGAAGAAATTAATTAGATGCTCAACATCTGTTGTAACTAGCACGCATTAGGTAGACCTTACCCTCAATAATGGATCTTCCATCTTTGTTGTAGCAGTTTGTCACATTTCTATGTTTCATGATGATTTTGTCTTTCGCTTTCTATTTTTACCCTATATTTAAGAAGTAGAAGGGGAAAGAAAGATATTAAAAGAAAAGAAATGAGAGAAAATTTAAGGGAATATGTACGATTTAATATATTTTGTTTTTTTAATTAATATAAAAATATATTATTATAAAATTAATGGAATAATAATAAATACATTAAAATTTTATATTTTTTTCAAATAAATTCAATTTTAAAAAATGAAGTGCACAAACTCCTTAAAAAAAAAACAAGAGTAAACTGCGTATATAAAATTTTGTGATTCGATTCGGTTTTATAATAAAACTTGTGGTTGAAAAAGTTTACATAAGTTGAAATATATTAACTTTAGTTTTATTACGAAAGTATGTAAAATTACAGGGTTTTTTTAATTTAACTTTTTTTTTTAAAATCTCATCTCTCTGCAAATTCCTCCCCTCTCTCCCCAGCCGTCGGCCATTCCCCTAACCGTTGGCCACCCCCCTCTTCCCTTTAACAATCTCCCATCGCCCAAACTAGAAAAAAGGTTACTGTTTTCGCAGGCATTTCTTATCCTAAACGTATTTCCTTTGTTTTCCTTATCTACAATTCTCAGATCTTTGTCCTAAAAGTGAAAACAAACCAAAACCAAAAAGAAGACTCATAAAACAGCACCCACTTTATCTGCTTCAGATTTCCCATTCTTAAAATTCGCTTCTAAAATTCTAACTGATTTCTCTGATATACACAAAAAATTTCCATGAACTTTTTTATTTTGTTTCTTTAATTCTCATTCTAAAAACTGTTAGAGTTAGTGCATACTTCACGAGATTAGATTTGTAGAACCTCGAACGATCACGAGTCCCGCTCTCGATGAGCCGGCGGGAGTTTCGCTCCCCGAAGAGCAAGCGGTTGTTAGGGGACGACGCTCCAAAACTTTTAAGTCCCGTACATGAGTTGGGTCTGATTTTTTGCTTGGCGGTTTGAGCTTGAGCTCATAAATAGCCGTAGTTATGTAGCATGGCGGAAATCTTAATTATAACGTCTTAAGTTGCTTATAAATACTCTTTATGTAATGAGCATACATTGTAACGAGAGATTTGTGACGTTGATAATAAGAAACTTTTGGCAAGATGTAGTCTTATTATGGGGTGAACTTGGTTAAATCTTGTTTTCTTTTCTTTCTGTTTATAATTCGTGTGATTGACAAGTTTCGAATCGTTCAAAACTCATGACTCTTTTTAGACTTTTCCTTCTCTTTTTCCTATTCACTGTTTCTCACGAAACATTCAACTCCCACATTCTACCAAGGCTGTTAATCCTCGAATACCCTGAAAAAAATCAAAAGCCAATTCAATGAATTCGACGAGTAACTCAAATTACAGTATACTAGCTGAAGATTTGCAATGGAGACTAACAATCTCAGCCATGGAAGAAGATTCCATAGGAATGTGCGGATTATGTGAAAGATTATATGAAAGGTCAGGCTTATCTTATCGATCATGTAAGTGGGGCCTACGAGGTCCGAGGGATACCTAATAGCGTGGCAAGATTTGAGCTCTTTGGGTGATGGGAGAGGGAGGAATGGTGGCGCGTTGGCGAGGGTGAGGGGAGCGCACGATGAGGGGAAAGGAAAGGGGGAAGAAGGGAAAGAGAAAGAGAAGAAAAGGAAGAGAAAAAGAGGAAATGAAGAAGGTCGCTAGCCAGCGGTGGAGAAAAAGATTTCGTGGAAAATTAAGAGTTTTTAAAAAAATGTTAAATTACATAAAAAAAACTTATAATTTTGTTAAATTTTATAATAAATTCTAAGTTAACAGACTTTTTTAACAATACGTACACTTTTTAAACCAAAACAAATTTCATAATTTGTTACGAAATTAAATCAAACACAGTTTTATATGAAATTTACCCCAAAAAAAAAAAAATTACGAGTTACCAAAGTCAAAACCTGCGAATGCTAATATTTATATTGCGTTAAAATTCCGAAAGCCTCGTCTCCGCTCTGTATTACTGATAGCCAAAACCCTAGCCTCTTGGTCTTGGGCTCTTGGCGGCACTAATAAAAAAATCCCTCTTCAGTCATTAACTCAAACAAAAAAGCTCTCTCTCCCTTCTCTCGAACAACATGGAGGGCTCTTTAGAGGAAACCGCGAAAGCAGTATCAGATTTATCAATGGATTCATCTTCCTCCGACCCCACCGCCGCTCCTGGTGAAACCCAGAGCAAAAAGTATGTTCCTTAATAATCCTATCTCATTCTAGTTTTGTGTGCGCGTTTGATCCTTGAGAGCATCGAGAAATTTGAGATATTAACGAGCCGAATAACATGGGTTTTTCTTTTTTTAATTTTTAATTTTGCATTTTACTGGTTACACAATGGGATTGTAGTGTTTTTAGCTGGAATAATTTGGTGGGTTTGTTTTGCTTCGATTGTGTTGTAGTGCACGCAAGAAGGAACAGAAGAACAAGATGAAGGAAGAGGAAAAAAGGCGAAAGGAGGAGGAGAAGGCCAAACAGGTTAGCTTTTCATGGAATGATGATTTTTCTGTTGGATTCCTTGGAAAATTTAGAGGAGATCGTAAAAAAGATAAGATATTGGTTATTATATGTTGAAATATTACTTTATTATCTTGGAATGTTAACAGTTCTTGCAATCGGGTTTCTAAAAATTTATTATTGTGCATTTTGAGTGTTAAGTCAGTTCAATGCAATGTATAACCATATAGCAAGACAAGGGATTAAGATAGGTATTTAGTTGGTAATTGAGGAGATGCTTTGATTCTGTCGTTTAGGTATTTCAATAGCTTAACATATAGTTTTGGATATCATTTTCAAATTACTCATTGAGTTAATGAAACAATAAATTGATTCCCTTACAAAATGATTTAATGAATTATTTAAATAAAAAGAAAATTTGGGGTTGTATTTGTCAGAAAAACAAAGGACATTTGGGTTGTGTGCTGTTTGATTAAAATTAACAGGAAACACGTTTATGGTGGGTAGTCTCTAATGCTCTGTAATTGATGCAATAAAATGATAGAAGCGAATGTGAGGAGTGGTCTCCTTAACATGGGAGTTTGGAGGGGAAGGGTATTTAAAGGGATGGGAGGGGATTGGAAGGTAGGGTGGTTAACCTTCCCCTGTTTGATGTTAAAATAAAAAATTGGAGGGTAAGGGAGGGTAAAGTACCTTCCCTTTGTTTGGTTAGAAAAGGAAGGGTAAGAGAATGGTTAAATAAAAGCTTCAAACCCCTCCCTCGTATACCCTCAAATTGGGGGTTATTGAAAAAGGGGTTTGGAGGGGATGGAATCCCCCAATCTCCTTCTCTTCCCTCTTTAAAAAAAATTCCCAAATAGGGGTATGATATCCCTATTTTCTGTTCATGAAACTGATAGAATTTAGAAGGGATGTTCTGGCATTTTTTTTATAACAAGGATTAAATTTTTAAGTTTCTCTCTTATCCCTTCTTTTTTGCTCTTGTGCCAAGCTTCTTCTCCGTGTTTTGTGTTTTGTTTTCTTCTCCAAAACTGTTTCTTATTGACTGAAGATTTTTATAGTGTAGATTTGGTTTTGTGGTTGTCTTTGCATGCGTGCCAATGTAATATGTGTAAATGAAGTAATAAACACAAGGGAAAGCCTTCTTTCTAAATTTTCTTGGACTTGTTAATTTATTTATCAATAAAATGGTACCTATGGTTTTATTAGGTTTTAATATGTTTGAAATGGAGGCATTTGTCTTATGATTATATGTATAGAATCTAAATCCTTTAGAGATCAAAAGTTTTATGAAGTTAAATATTTTCTATTCAAAAAAATAAAAATTATGAAGTTAAATAGCTATGTTCCTTGGTGATACTAGTGATGCAGTGTTTAGGTTGGTGCTTTTCTATATGTTGCAGGTGAAATATTCTAGTGGTACATTGCTTCAAAGCATGGTTGCTTAGACTCTTCATTTTACCCTACCGTACCTATGTCGGACACGACACTCCAAATATGGATTTTTCCCTTAGACACTCCAAATTAAAGGAAAAATTACAAAACCGAACAAAAAATAGACGAGTCTAACACTCGAAAAAACTCAGACACCTAGCCTAGTATGAGCGACATAGCTTCAAAGTATCTAAGAGATGATGGTGTAAATGATTTGATTATGTCATATGATTAATAAAATGTATGGTTGTACTTCTTAAAACATGTAGTTAATATCATTAATGTTATAGTGATGTAGTAAAATCATCCCTAGTCTTAATTGCTAGACCATTTTTTCCCTATCATTTTCTAATGCTTTGAGACAGAACTCATTAGCAGAAAGAGATGGGTACTGGGTAAGGTGCAGACATGAATCATAATTTGGTTGCCTTTTGAAATTGCAGAGTGAAAGAGTGCAAACAGATTGTCTTTGAGAATACAATGATGTTTTATGAATGCAGAGGTGGCCATTCTTATGAGTTAGGTCATGTATTGTTTTACTAGAGATCAAATACATTTGGTTCTTTTCACGATTAGTGTCATGATCAAATGATTTGATATTATATGCTACATAACCTGCATTGGTCGTCATGATATGAAGTTTGGGCACTCCTTAGTATGATGTGTTATTTCTTCTTCAAGCATCCTGCAATTTAGTTGTGGTTCTTTTGGTGAATAAAATATTAAAATTGTATGCTTTTTCCAGGCTGCTGCCAAGCCAAGCTCTCAGAATCAGAAATCTGTAGCAGCAGACGATGAAAATATGGATCCAACGGTATAAGTTCATTCATGCTTATAGTAATAGTTCTTCGTGTGATGATGTCCGATAGAATTTCTCCTATTGAATATAAAAACTATCTATTGCATTCATTGGTCTTTCTGATTTGTTTGTGTTGCAGCAATACCTTGAAAATAGGCTGAAATATCTTGAAGCTCAGAAGGCAGATGGGAAAAATCCATATCCTCACAAATTTCATGTCTCCATGTCTATTTATGAATATATAGAGAAGTATGGAGGCTTAAGCAATGGGGAGCATCTTGAGGATGTCAAAGTATCTTTGGCTGGTATTTAAAATCAGGGACTTCAATTTCTATCTATTATTTGTTTTACTCATGTTTCGTTCTTGATAAACCATTCTGTTTTTCTTATGCAAGGGCGAATCATGAGCAAACGATCTTCCTCATCCAAGCTGTTCTTTTATGATCTGCATGGTGGTGGTGTCAAGGTCCAAATTATGGCTGATGCAAGGTGTCTATTTTTTTTGTAAACTAATACATTCTTAATTCTTCCATCTTTTTAGCTCCTTTCTCCTTGGAAGTTTGAAATAATCTATGCTTTCTTAATTTAACCAAGATCTTGTCTTTGTTCGAATCTCTTCATTGAAATAGCAAGAAGCTGTATGTTCAATTGTGTTTCGCTATCAAATAAATGGTTATTTAGTTAACACCAGTCTTGTTCATGTTTGATTTTCTTTCTATAAAATCTTATATATTTGGTTTTGCTTTTCCTTCTTTTTTGTGTGTTTGTAGCTTTCTTTCTTTAATGTTTTCTTTACATGATTCAATACAGACATATTCTTTTATACATCTTTGTGTGCGTTATTATTGTATACTCATTGTGTTAAAGTAAGAATATGATTTCCTCCCACAACCCTTTTTTCCCCTCGCCTGTTTAATTTCGGTCACAAACTATGGGAGGGCTTTTTGTTTTGACCTTAGGATTTAAGGTCAGGAGTTCAGTTGTAATATAGGATGTAGATCATCAAAAGTTGTGATGTAATGGTGCTACGTGTACCATATATATATGCACATTTAGATAGACATGCCCGAACTTGTGCTTGCATGTGTGTGTGTGTTTGCGTTTGTCTATGGATATACCATTTCTATATACTTTGATTTGTACAATCGTTTGACATGTTTGCTAACGATCGTAGATGAATTGTCTTTGTGTATGCATCATTCTATATTGTGCGTTTGAATATCTTGTCATGGTCTTACTGTGGCAAAACCGTAAAAGTGAATTTGTAACATGATGTTTTGGCAATCTATTTCTTGGCTCTTTTCAGAATCAAAATTATTAAATTCTGGTGATATGATTTATATGATTGTGTGCTTTTTATGTCTTTTTCCTTCTTTCATCATCTTCTTCATTCCACTCACTGTATCAGAGCTTAGGTAGATTTTCCTTCTCCATTACTGCAGAAACTCAGGCATGGATGAAGCTCAATTTTCAAAGCTCCATGATTGTGTGAAGCGTGGTGACATTGTTGGTGTCATTGGGTTTCCAGGTTTGCATATCAGAACTCTTATTTTTGGTTTCACGTTACTGTTTATTAAGACTTTTCTTTCATTATATTTTGTAGACTGAAGAGTAAAGATTTTGAGTATAAAAATCAGTTATTTTTAGAGTATTGATTTGGCTGAGCTAAAATTTTCCTTCCTTGAATGATAAGTTTTCCATCGTCCTCTTTTTTTTCACAACCCCAGTGCCACGACCATTAAATTAAACCAAGTGTCCATTCAGTTGAGGTACTTATTAATGGATACAACTCTTCTTTGGAAAAGAATCTCTTGCTTAACCCCTATTCACTTTTAGGAGTACATAGAAGTAAAGATTGATGAGAGGGAAGGGAATAGGATATGTCCTGCTAAAATTAAAACAAAAGTGAAAGGAAAACTACCCAATCTAGATATGGAGTAATGGTCTCATAGGAATGATGCTCTAAATAGTTGCTGTCCCTCAGTATTTTGCATTATGGTTACTGATTTTGTTCAAACTTGACTCGTCAACCAAGACTCCTTTTATTAATGATATTTTATTCTGTCATTGCCTATTACAAGTCTGACTTATATTTGCTTGACTCACTGTGGATTCAAGATTGTTAATGAAAAGTTATGTCATAATCTATTTCCAAGGACGTATAGAACTGCGTTTAGCTTAACAAATATCGTTTGAGGTACTGCCTTGTTTATATCAGGGACAAATCTTTTGGATTCCACACCAACTGAAAGGGCCAAAAGATATTAGCTTATATTAGTTTCCTATGTCATTTTGGAGTTTGGACATGAGAAAGATAATGGTACCATCACAATATGCATACTCATGCATATTTGCTTGTGTTAATATCTATGCTTTCATGCAGGTCTAACCATATGTGTAATATTCAGCAATTATTTGAGGCTAATATTTAGCATTTGCTTTGTTTTGTGTATTTATTTATTATCTTGCTACGATTAGATTTTATCCTACTTAAACTTTATACGTCTACTCTAGGGATCTACTGTAGTAAGCGAGTTCCCAATTTAAGAGTTGTAATTTGTTATCCTTAACGTGGATTCTTGTACGACACTTGTAATCATGTATTTTTTTCTGAAGAAAAATCATTGTAAAATATAGGTTGCTAGATGTCTTTCTGTTGGTTAGTGACATAATATCTACAATCTTATAAAAAAAGTGACATAATATCTACAATACTCCTTGAAAGACAGTCTATCATCTAGTTCTTTGTCTGACGTGTTTGTGAGATTCTTACTAAATGGTCTTTGCTTGTCTTCCCTCGTTCTTGCTATTGAGTCATTGTGGGTTGTTATAGAATGCTCCAGCAACATAACAAATCACTCACTGCATGTCTTCATTCACACTCTTCACAGGACTGCATTTTGTTGTGCTAGCATGAGAATAACAGTTGCATTCATATTTACTTATAAAAAAACAGTTGCATTCATATGAAACTGATTTTACTCAACATAAAATTGTATTTATCCTGTCCTATATCTCTTATTTCTGCTCCTCTTGGATGCATTCATATTTTTTGGTGGAATTTTTGCTCATCATGTAGCTCCTTTCTACTTTTTTGGAAGTCAGCTTGTTATGGGTTAATGTATCTTGCAGCATCTTGCTATAGATGTTGTTCTGAATTTTCTGTTATATATAAATTCCTTAGCATGGTGTTTTTTTGGCTTATCTTTATAATCTATTTTGGTCTTTAATTCCTAAAGGAAAAACAAAAAGAGGGGAGTTGAGCATCTTTCCAACTTCATTCATAGTGTTATCCCATTGCCTCCACATGATGCCGCGGCAAAAAGCTGGTGTTGTTTCAGATCATGCCAACGTGAAGGTGAACAAAGTTTGTTGTGACTAATATGATAATGGGTGATATATCTTAATGATGCTAATACTTTCTCCCTTATCTGCAGAAAGCTGATGTATGGGTTCCAGGAAGTCTCAGGAATCCTGAAACATATATTTTAAAAGATCAGGTATCAATGAAGTAAAAGTTGTTTCTGTTTTAGATATTTTTTAATATCCAACTGGTCATCTGTAGTTGAAATTTTTTGTAGCTTTGGGTGTACATTGGATATCTCTGCTCATGTATATTAATTACACATTTTTATTGCTATAGCTTCGGGGTACACATGGCCATCCTTTTAGCATTTTGTTGAATACTTTTAGCTTTCCAAGTTAGTCATTATCTATCTCTACATGACTTGGATAGTTTTGGCGGTGTTGTCTTTGTTGATAGCTCACATGCCAAAGGATTCAAGGATTAAATGGGCATGCGAAGTGAATTGAAACTATGGAACTTTGGGGTTTGAATTAACAAAACTTAAATTGAAAATGGCAGTGAGAAGTATGAGTTTTTTGCGTAAGACTTGGAAAATGAAGACAAGCCTGACCAAGAAGTTGAATTTCACTAATCCAAATCCCAAACAGGCAGGGTGAAAATTTAGATGAGGCTCCGGTATTCACCATGTGGAGTCAACCTCCCCACCCCAACTTTGAAGTCCTTACCTTGGCTGAGGTCAATGGATGATTGAATCAGTTCTTCAACCTTGAGAGTTAAACTTACCATCGATTTCTACTGTCGCAATCTACAACGAGAGAAAGTTTGGTAATGATGGTTTAATTAAACTGTACCAAGGGAGAACGGGGTTTACGTACGCGAATAGTACTGCATGACAATACTAGTGCGAATAGTTCAAGGGTGTACACTCATGACACCGCATTCCTGACATCATGTCTTTGGTTCTTGATCGCTTGAACTTGGGGTTTAGTATCTTTTTTTTGTTTCTTTATCTGAATGCTATTCTGTGATATTAAGGTTTGAATTGAGGCGATACTGTGACCTTATGAATTTGGCTGATTTTACACCTTTTTTATGCCAGTATTATGATTTATCCAAGCATATATAGTTTGAAATATAAATAGTAGTCTGTGGTTTCTTTTTCTTCATTTTTAATTTGTTTGAGGGTGTTCAAAATATGGCTATAATTCTTTTTTTTCTGTGCTAGGAAACCAGATATCGGCAACGCTATCTTGATTTGATGGTGAATATGGAAGTTCGCGAAATATTCAAGACCAGATCTAAGGTTATTTCGTATATTAGGAGCTTTCTTGACAATCTTGATTTCTTAGAGGTTCGTTATATTCCTCTTTTTTTTAAAAAAAAATTAACTTTGTTCTAGTTGCATCTTCCTATATTATACATATATCTCTTATACTTCATGCTCAATTTCATGCACAGGTTGAGACACCCATGATGAACATGATTGCTGGCGGAGCAGCTGCCCGCCCATTTGTAACCCATCATAATGATCTGGACATGAAGCTGTACATGCGTATCGCGCCTGAACTCTTTCTTAAGGAGTTAATTGTTGGTGGACTGGAACGTGTTTATGAGATAGGAAAACAGTTTAGAAATGAGGGTATTGATCTGACTCATAATCCTGAGTTCACTACCTGTGAGTTCTATATGGCTTTTGCAGACTATGAAGACTTGATGAAGCTTACTGAGGAAATGTTGAGTGGTATGTGGCAAATGTTGTATGCTGCCAGATGTGTTTTTACTACTTTTTTCATTTACAACTTTTTCTCATTAAAATCAAACCACTTGGAATTTTTTCTTGATGTTGTTAATTTGAAACAGGGATGGTTAAGAAAATTACAGGTGGCTATAAAATCGAATATCATGCAAATGGGGTTGATAAGGACCCAATTGAAATTGACTTCACTCCCCCTTTCAGGTGTGATCACATTTACCCATAAGGCATGTCATAGAAGTATAGGATTATGAAAATAACTTTTGGGAATAATTTATGTGGTTTGATTTTAACAGGAGGATTGACATGATTGAGGAGTTAGAAAAGATAGCTAACCTAAACATACCAAAAGACTTGTCCAGTGATGAGGCTAAGAAGTATCTCGCAGATGCATGTTTGAAGTTTGATGTCAAATGCTCTCCCCCTCAAACAACAGCCCGTTTGCTGGACAAAGTAAATTTTTTTATTTTCCTCGATTTCTTTATTGCAAATTTATGAACTTGAATTAGGTGATCTACTGTTCCAGACTTAAATATTAACAATATTTCCAGAAATATGAATCCTGAACACTATCTCCCGTAAGTTACAGGATGGGAACCGAGCTTATGGGCCTACACATAGTTAGTTTACTGTAAAATATAAAAGGAAAGGAGTGGAGAGTGATATATGAACATGAGTCAGTGTATTTTCTGGCTAGCTGTGGTTTAAGTTAAGAATTGTAGGCTTAAGCTATGCGTGAGAGTTTATATTTTCTGAAAAAGGGACAGTGACTTGTCTAGTGTGCATTGTTTCAATCATGTTTATTGTAATTGAAGATGTATGCACAAAAGCTATCCATGTTCTGTTTCATTATTTTTTATAGAGTATGGTTGATTTTATGTAATTGCAGCTTGTGGGGCACTTTTTGGAAGAGACCTGTGTAAATCCCGCTTTCATTATTAACCATCCCGAGATAATGAGTCCCTTGGCAAAGTGGCATAGATCAAAAAGTGGCCTGACAGAACGTTTTGAATTGTTTATCAACAAGCATGAAGTATGGCCAGTCTTCAAAATTTCTACCTTTCTTCCTGTTTTTATTTTTTTTCCCTTTCTTATCTCATGTCTCATGATTCATTTGCTCTTAATTATTTTGTGACTGCAGCTATGCAATGCGTACACCGAGTTGAATGATCCTGTGGTACAACGCCAGCGTTTTGCTGAACAGCTCAAGGTATCACACATTGTTATGAGTGTGTTATAGTTGTATCTTTGAATTCAATCATCTGGGAATTTAACCTTGAAGTGTTGTATGATCTGAATCTCAGGATCGACAGTCGGGTGATGATGAAGCAATGGCTTTGGATGAAACATTTTGTACTTCCCTTGAGTATGGATTGCCTCCTACAGGTGGTTGGGGATTGGGTATTGACAGGCTAACTATGTTGCTTACTGACTCGCAGAATATCAAGGTTCTCTCTCTCTCTCTCTCTCTCTCTATCTCTATTACACACGTGAGCGTACACACATTTCACATTCTCAGCAATCACAATTTTATGCTGTTGTATTGCAGGAGGTTCTTCTCTTCCCAGCCATGAAACCACAGGATGAGCCATCTGCTAAAGGTACTCACTTTAGCCGACCTATTTTTGTTTGTCAATTACTCTCTACAGTTTCCCATCTCTTCTTAGCTGGAGTGGTCCCTTATCTGTATATAATGCATTTTACACAACTTAATTTTTGTATAATTTGCTTTTTCTTTTACAAAACCAACATTTGAATTTATTTTATTGACATAAATCTTGCATGCCAAATTTTACTTTGATCATTTGCTTGAAGTGTTTCTCTATGTTTGCTATATTTGGATGAAGTTCAAGGTTCAATTTAAGAGCTATATAGACCAAATACTTATAAATATTAGACGATGCAAAATTTTGTGTGCATGATCTGCATCAGCAGAATGTTAAATCCAACTGTTGGTTATATAGAAAACAAATATACAATATATATTGGTGTAAAATATTGTCTAGTGTCAATGAATCCTAACTTATATATATATATATATATATATATATATATATATATATATATATATATATATTATGTCTGATATTTTTTGTCTATCTTTTCATTTTGGGATGTCTCAAATTTTGTGTCCATGTTGAAAGGTCAAAGCTTAAAGGGTGATTTTGGAAATTAATGGACTTTATACCCATGTAAATGAATTAATTGATGATCCCTTAAAAATGAATTTTACTAAAAAAATAGACAAAATATGGGACAAGAAAATATATACCCCCGATTGTGGGTGAGGCTGAGTGTTTGTGCGTGTATGTGTGTACGCATGCAGATGCTATGGCTTGGATATCTTCTCTTTTGAAATCACTATATATGGTTGTGGACAATCTGCTGCTATGTTACCTAACTCCAAGATGTTATTGTTTATTTTAATTTATATTTTGGTCGGAGCCATAACAGTTGGTGTATTAATTTTCTTTGGCAGCTACAGCAGAATGAAAAGAGTTTGAGATTCTCAAGCGTGCAACTAGGGTTCATCTCTTGCACTTTTGGAAATTGAAGAGACGTGGCAAGCTATCGATTTGTTTTGGTGGATTTAAAGTGTGACACCCTGCCTATCAAATATAGAAGGCATTATTTTCTATTTTTTTCTCAACATAAATGCGAATGACCTCTTTATTTTATTTTAGAGTCGTGATGTTTCTATTTAGAAAGAACAAAAATATAAACAAACTCTTCAGCTCAGAGAAAAAAACCCGAAAATGCCCAACTGCTTTTTATTGATATGGTATCTCTTTAACCCACAAATCTGGAACGAAGGGTGGGTTGGGAGTTCGAACTCTCATGGAGGTTGGAATAAATTTGGAAAGACAAAAAAAGAGAAAGATATTTTACAAATTTTATTTGTCCTAAAAAAAGGTTTAATTGTAAAAAATGCTTGTGTTTGATTGTATTTTCATTAAGCATTTTGAGATTTTGTGAAAAAAAATGTTGTGTGATTGATTTTATCATTTAGATATATTTTTTAAGATTTTTTTAATAAAAATATATTTTGTGGTATGTTTTTGTTAGCAGGAAAAGAAACATATAATATGGTATTTTTTATTAACATATATATATATATATTATTTTTTACAGCAAAAAAAATTTCAATGTATTTTTTTATTTAAAAATCTGAAGGTGTTTTTTAAAAATGTAATCAACTATAATATTTTGTATAATTAAACTAGAAAAGAAAAACATTATTTCTAATATACCTTTTTCAATTAGAATTGGATCAGAATGTGCAATAACTACTTTTCACAAGTTCAAAGGTGGCGTGCAAGATCTTCAACATTTTACCACATAAACAGTTTTCTGAGTAGTCTAAATTAATTATTTAACTCTATAAAAGGACTAGTTACGACGATTGATGACCTAATTATCCCACCACCTTACTAAAGTACCTCTTCGAAAAGGAAAGGGTCATGATTTTTTTTTTAATTCTTAGAACCCCAAATTACTGACAAAGTGTGGCAAAAAAGCAGATTTGGTATTGCAAAGAAACAAAAAATAGAGTTCAAATGTGTGATACTTGCCTACTGGGGAGTTGTTAGGGACTTGTCCTCAATGATTAGGCCAAATATGTAGTGAAAAAAGAAATGATAGCAAGCACTTAGCCTTTTCCTAATCTTAATTTTTTTTTAATTTAAATCAAAATTAAATCGTGATCGCAAACTTAGTTTTGATTTCGATTCGAATAGCCATTTTTTCAATTAAAAAAAACACAATTAAATCAATTTTAATCTTAATATTCTTTTTTATTTAAATCAAAGATGAGTCGTGAACGTAAACTTAGTTTTGATTTCGATTCGAATTATCATTTCATCAGTTAAATCAATTTTGACAAATGAAAGAGTTACCTAACCTCGTGAAAGTCATTAATTTATAGGATTTGGGGAGGTAGCAAATTGCACATTTAGTGATTATCAAAAAAAGAAATTATAAAAAAAGTTGCACATTTAGTGACAATGAAGATGGTGACTTCTATTGAAAAAAGAAAAAAGGAAGAAGAAAAATGAACTAAAAATCTTAACAAGGAAAATAGGGGTTGACCCATGAATTGAAAGACTAGCAATAATCACAAACTGCAAAATCTTGTGGAGCCCAAATGCAGATCCTTAGGTACCCTTTGAGTTTATATTTTCACAAGTCAGGTCAAATACTTCTTAAAAGTACTATTTATGAAGAAAAAAAAAAGTTTTTAAGTAATTGAATTTATGTAAAAAAATCCGTTTTATTTGATAATTTTTAAATTAATTATTGTTATTTTACTAAATAATAAACAATTATTTTATTAAAAACTATTTTAAACTGTCTCAAAAACTGTTTTATAAACCATGCCCTTAGATTTAAAATTAAGACTTGTATCCGAAAGACAGGCAACAAAATGCCAGAGCCACTTGGGTAAGTGGAATTTTGTATGATTTTCATTTTCTCCAAATTTTGAAGCAATATCTGATGCAAGTATCCAACAATGGACAAACCTTTGTTTAGATCACTGCAGCAAACAGACCATATTATAATATATCTCATTATTCTTGAAGCAATCAATTCTCATTTTCAAGAATCTTCATAATGAGTAAAGACCAAAACATAACACAACACTCAAAAAGCATTGGTGGACACAAATGGGTGGGTACAATCACTTCAAAAATGCCCTATATAACTAGGTTTCTTTAGTCCCAATAATTCCCTATAGTCTTTTATTCAATGTTCATTTTTATTTTAATAATAGCCCTAAAGTTTTTCTCTTCTTCCCTTTTTATTTTTTTGTCCTTAATAGCTAAAAGTGGTCATAGTGGAAATACAATGGTCCAACAAATCAACATGATACAAGATTGCAAGACAGCATACCATTTGCCTACTCTTCATCATATTAATTTCAATTTTATTAAGATTTTAACACTAACCTAACTGCTTTATCTTATTCTTCTCAATGCATTGTTGCCCTGGAAAGTCTGAAAGGAAAAAGATTTATTTTTTTATTTAAAAAAAAAGAACTTTAATTTCCTCCAATTTGGTTCTATTCTCACTTCCAATTCATCTTTATCATCATATAAATAGGCATCAAATGAATTTGTCCAATTAACAAAAAAAAAAAAAAGGTTGAACACTTTTGATGATTTAAGCACGTATTGGGTTTTCTTTCATTAATTCACTCTTTACTTATTACCTTCATTTTCATCAACTTAAGAGCATAACCTAAAAAGACCCCACTAAAGTCACTCTCAGAATCTTGATCATGGGTTAGCTTTATTGTACTGATAGGTTTTCTTTGAGGTCAAATCCTTCAAAAGTCTTACTTTATATCATTATTATTGACAAATCATATGTGACAACGTACATCCCTCTTCAATAATGTAGCCAAAAAAACATTATTAGCATGAAAGTCCAATAAATCTTAAATATATATGATTTTTAAAATGGATTGATATTTCGTGATAATAAAAATGATATCAGAGTTTATTTTTGCTATTTAACGAACATGTATCACTTCAAACTGACTAATTAATTATAATATTTTTTTTTAATTTTTAACTGTGACGATTCACAGTGAAATAATTTTTTTATATATATATATGTGCTCCAATGATTCTAAAATCAATTTTGAATAATAAACCCGTAATATTTCAAATGGTACATATCAAAACCTACTCAAATTAAACCACTAATGTAATGTAGTATTTGAGTTGATCATAAGTTTAACATAATTTTTAAGCTTTTAACGGATTGTGGCGATTAACTTGTGTTAGGAAAAAGAAAATTATCGGGTCGAAGTTAACACACAACTAAAGCGAAATGAGAAAAATAAAGATAAACAAGACACAAATATTTTACGTAGAAAAACCCCGAACAAATTGGGGTAAAAAACCACGAGTAAGTGTAGGAGGATTTCACTATTGTAAAATAAGGATTACTACACCTTCTCTCTTATTACAATGAGATAACAATTGTCTAATCTCTATTGTAATAGGAGAAACAACTCTCTCACAAAATCGAAAAAATATTACTTACAAAGAAAGAACAAATTTTCCTCTCTAAGTAGTAACTCTCACACTCTCTTTAATATACTTTTCTTGATTTTGTGATTGCATTTCAAAATGAGAGCAAAATGGGTTTATATAAGCTTAAAACAAATGGGTTGGTGGAAGTTAGGCATCTTTATTGTTGATCAAAAATAATTGGTGGTCTACTTCTTTCATTGTTGACCAAAAATGATTGGTGACTTATTTCCTCCATTGTTGATAATTTATCTAAGTTAAACACCTCCATTTTTTACAAATAGGTAGTAACCTATTTCCTTAACAACTTGATTCTTGCAATTTGATTTATACTCACCTGACATATATACGAATATACAAATCAGAAGAGTTTGTCATGACTCAATTTAGCAGTGCAAACACTTTTGAGTGATGCCCCATCAAAGCAATTTATAGTGTCATTTCATAAACAGATATTCAATAGCTATGTTTTTGGTTGTGTAAGTAAAGAGTAATTATTTGTGCTAGATTTTGTAAGAGTAATTATTTGTGCTAGATTTTGTAAGCATCCACTTCAGACATTTGCACCCCACAAGTAGTGGTGGATGAACCTTAAATCTATCATTCTATTTGCTTTTTCTCTGCTTTTCTTATCACCTAATGAAATCAAAACTGGAGAACTTGTAGTTGCACTGGCCAATGGTGCTCCTCTTTTGGTGCCACACAAAAAGCATTTGTCCAAAGTAATTTGCTATGGATTATGAATTAGGGGAGGCACTTGAACATCTTACATCTACCAGACCCATTTCTTCTTCTTTTTTTTGTCTAAATTTCATTACCTTATTTAATTTTCTTCAGTAGTAACACTTTATCCATAATATGTACTAATATCAACTCTATCCATAATACTTTTTCCAAAAGAAAATCTATAATATAATACCTCAATTTGTTCAAAAGCCAAACCAATATACCAACAATTCTCTGTTTGGTTTTTGAAGTGTAAAACTTAGACCGAGATTTTTCAAAATGACGAACCTAACAATATACTACTCCATAGAATTTTATTTAAAATAATAAATTCTTATCTATAATTGATTTATGTGATATTTTTGGATGAACGATAATTTTCATCTTTAGATGGAGAGTAAAAGAGAAAAATATTTCTCATGTCTAAACTAAGTTTTCCAAACGTAATTGAGTATATTTTTGAAGAAAAAAAATTATGTGAAAAGAAAATTGGAAAAAAAGAATCAATAAATTATATTTGGAACCTAACCATAATAAATTATGTTTTTGCCTCTAATTATTGGATATTAGAGTAAAATGCTAGTAAATATTATAGGGATTGAAAATATAAAATACAAATTGGTATTCGACTAAAAATGCAATGTGCATTTATGCATCAGCATGTATGATAAAACCTCCCAACATCTGATTCTAATGTAATGGGCTCGAAGCTAGGGCCCTTTTTTTTTCATGACACCATAAGAAAGATGATACATTGGTGATAATTTTTATTACATTTGGCAATATTTGATTACATTGATGGTAAAATTTTATGTCTTTTTTTTGTTGCGGTAATGGAATTAAGGCTGTAATGTAATTGATATTGTAATGTAATCAAAGCTGTAATGAAATCAAAGTTGAAATCCGATTACATTGTTTAGTTAGACACATGAAAAATACCTTGGAATTAAAGTTGAAATCGATTACTGTGTTTGTTTAAATGTTCATACCACTGGAATAAAGTAAAAATTAAAATGTGTTTGAGGATAATATATATATATATATATATATATATATATATATATATAATTATATTAATTTATTTATATTGAACATATTTTTTATATTTATTTATTATTTAATAATAATTTTATCGTATAATTATCTTATATTAATTAATTATGTTAGTATTATTATTTTTATATATTATATATTATATTATTTTTATTAATATATTATATTTTTACTGTGATAATATTATGTTATTATTCATATATTTTTATTTTATGATATTTAATATTATTACCATTTTATTATATATATCATATTATTTACTATCATAATATTATATTATTTAAATATATTATATTTAGTTAATTATGTTATTGTATTAATATTTATTTTATTATTTTCCAAAATTTAGTTTATCAATATAAATAAATTATATAAATATCTTATATTAGTTAATTATATCAGTATTATTATTCATATATGATATATTTACTATGATAATATTATATTTATATTTATTTTATTCTATTGTATTAACTATTAGTCATATTTACTGTATTTATATAAATATTATTAAATTATATTATTTATTATAACAATATTATATTATTTTAAGATTTTTATAGTATTATATTATTATTTATTTATTTTATCGAATATTTATTTATTAATATTTTTATTTTTATTAAATTATGTTATTTACTATAATGATATTATCCTTTTGTTTTATTATATTTATTATAATTTTATATTAATATTTAATCATATTTTTAAATATTTATTAGTTTATTTATATTTTAAAGTTTTTCATAATATATTGATATTTATTTAATTATTAATAATATATTATTATTTATTATTACTATATTATATTATTTTCTTATAATATTATTATTTTGTGATATTTAAAATAATATTGTATTAATATCTAATTATATTGTGAATCTATGATGAATCAATGTTGTAATGTAGCGAATATTACACTTTTGAAGGTGTGTAATGCTCGTTACAATATTTTAGTGTAATGGGCTTTACAACTCATTACAATCATTTTAAGCCAATCCAACAACGTAATAATCATTACGGAATAAATGAACATTCTATTGCAACCTTAATTACTACAATCAAACGGGACATTATATATGATCATGGTATTACCCTGACTATAAATTAACATTACTACCATATATCACCCAGATTGATTTCCACCTATGTAACTAATTAAGATTATTATCAAATGTGTCATTTTTTTGTACCGTAAAAATATAAGGGCACCCGATATTTCCCCCAATGAAATATCACTATGTAAGACACTATGATGAGGCACAGGACAGTTGATGATTAATTAATGGTAATTAAGTTAAAAGAAAATTAAAAAGAGAAACCCACCAAATTATCTTGATCAAAACTGATAAGTGGTCACCATTATCCTATAAAATGAATTATGTAGAAGAATAAGACGGTGAGATATATATATAAATGCCAAAGATAAATATATGAGGGTCATTAAAAAAAAAAGATTAATAAAAACAAGGACGGTCCAATAACACAAATATTAAAAGTTGACATTCATATATATTGTATTATCATTATATAAGGCATTCTGAACCTGATAAGCACTTTTATTTTCTACTTTTATTTTATTTTTAATAATTGAGAAATATATGTTACGGTCGACAAGTGCACATCAATATTATAGATAATGTATTGATCAGGGTATTGGAGAGAATCTAAATACGAGCTTGTTTTTTTTTTCCTTAGTAATTAAATGATCAATGTCTCGGTCGATCAACACTAGCATTATGGATAACATAATGCTATCATATTCAAACCCTGTAAACTTGGCATTTTCAGAAACGTCTATAGTATTGATCATTCATTACTTAAAAAAATCTCAATACTTACTATGAGCTCGATTTTTTTTGAGTAGCTGAATGATCTGTACCTCGATCAATATGTATCACATCAACACTATAGACGATATATAAAATAAAGTGTGATTTTTAGTTTGTACCTGTTTTTGACTCGTTATTTACCTATTAAAACACGTGTATGGCCGTAAAAAAAGTAAGATCCGTTAAGAAACAAATATTTTTAGCTTATACCCGTTGACCCGCTACCTGTAAGACTCGGTCCAAATTGTCATTTTCTCAACTAAATATGAGAAGTTTTTTCAATATCCGTTTTGACCTATTATCTATCCACTAAAACACGAGTATGAATATGAAAAATAAGACCCGTTAAAAAACGAACTTTTTTAACCGTATACGTTGACCCGCTACTCATAAGGCATAGTTTGTGTCCGGTTCGAGTAGCTTTTTTCTCACTTCAATAAGAGAATTTTTGTCAATACTCGTTATCTATCAACTAAAACACGAGTATGAACATATAAAATAAAATCCGTTATGAAACAGACATTTTTAACTTGTAGTTATTGACCCACTATCCGTATCTAGCCCGATCTACACATTTCCTATCACTAATATAAAAAAAACTCAATTGAAATGGAATTATAAATTCAAAAACTCAATTGAAATTATCAGAAAATAAATAACACATGTGAAATCGATGATGAAAATTGTAATTTAACATCCCACCTATTTTTTTTTCTTCCACCATGTAAATTTCAATATCTAATTGGTAAATTGAATAAATAATATTAAAATCTGATGATCGACCGACCAAATTAGATGTCTAATTTACTCTACGTGAATTATGGATCCTAAAAGTTGTTGAAATCGTTTGCAGCTTACCAGAGACACTTTTATTTAACTATAAATTTGTACATGTGAAATCGATGATGAAAATTATAATTTAACATCTCACCTATTTTTTTTCTTTCACCATATAAATTTCAATATCCAATTGATAAATAATAATAAAATATAATGATCCACCAACCAAATTAGACGTCTAATTTATTCATGTGAATTATGGACAAATTATTGAAATCGTTTGCAGGTTACCGGCGACATTTTTATTTGACTATAAATTTGTACCGCAGAGTTTTACACGTTTCTACAAAGAGGAGGGAAAAAAAAAAAGAAAAGAAAATCTTTTGTCATAATTGAATCGGTGAAAGCATTAACCTTTTCTAACTGAAGCGCAAACAATCCGACAAAAAAGAAAAGAGAAGGCTAAACTGTAGATAACCTAAACATTCAATTCACTAGCGTGGTACTTAACAGTACATACAGATTGTTTAACATTGTCCTTACTTGAAAAGACGTCTCACTAATTGCCATTTTGACTTGCTATTTAATAAATAAATAATCATAAAAGGGTTGAAAATTAAGAAGGCGTGCCGTTATTGCGTATATGAACGACATGCTTTGCTGTCTCAATCCAACAAATGTTTTGTATTACTTTGTAGCAAATGGTTTTCATTTTAGAAGACTAATCAAACATCATAATCTGTAGACATTATTAAGTTAATTTTCCCCTTTCTTCTTATTAATATATGTATTACAGTTTCTATCTCACATTTAATTATTTTAATTATATAGATGACTTTAAAAAACCATTACTACACAAATTAACATTGCTTTCTTTAATGTGAAAAGCTTCATGTCTTTTTCAGCCTCTATTTTTTTTCTACAAATAACAAATTTAAAGATTTTCAAATAGTCACGACAATCAAATCTTGATCATATACGTATTATAATCATGGTTTTTACATACAAAAATTCTCCACACACATAATACCAGCATAATAATTAATCTTTCACAGATGTTATGTACAATATCTCCTCATAGTCATAGCTAGGATTGAGGAATGGATTGAGACTAAACGAGGGGTACGAACCTAATTCTATAAACTCGTTCATTGAATATAACACAAATTATTAATGATCGAGTGAGAAGTGCAAAAAATTGATTTTTTTTTCAATTCAAAATTAATATTTTTAAATTATGATTTTTTTAAGAATGAAAATTGGATGGATGATAATTTCTTTAAAAGTTTAAGTGGTTAAAATTTGATCGAATGATTATATTTATATTCTAATATATAAATAATTCTCGATGAATTCCTCGTACCATGTGATTTGTAGTTCTCATGCTAATTATATTGCTCAATCAATTTGTAATTAAGCTTCAAATTAATATTCCAAGTTATTTATCTTTTCTTTATAAAATATACCAAAGGACAATTTGCTTCTTCAGTCTTATCTTCCATTTGACATACTGTTTCCAAAAATTTGGTCAACACATATATATATATTTTTTTATAGATAATGGACTAAATTATAATATTTTTAAAATTTAATAAATTAAATGTATGACTTTTGCATATGCTATGATTTTGAATTTAATTTAATATTATTTATGCTAATTATAAGTGTTACAATAAAGTCAAATTACTGGTGAATTGCGTATATGTTTTAACTGACCAAGTAGAACCGTAGAAGTAGCGTGCCCGCAAGTGATTCTTTCGCACCGTAATACTGTCTTCCTTGGTGCAGGTTTAAATGGGAAAATAGCAACCAGAGCAAAACTAAACTTACAAATAAACTCTGGTTTATTTTATTTTATTTTTGTACTCTATGGTTAATTTAAAAATATCAAATAAATAATTATATTTAAAAAAAGAGATTTCAAGTTTATATGAAAATATCAAATAAATAATTATAGACCGAGATTTGAATCTTAAATTGTTTTGTATGAAAATTCTAATCCTGTTTGTGGTAGTTTGGTTTTTGATGCTGTGGGATTAATAAAAACAGTTTTGATATTTGCGTAAATAAATTATTTTGATTGTTACTTTATTAAACATTAAATGATTTATAATTTTATTTTATTATAAATTATTTCAAAAATCATACTTCATAAATTATTATCACTATTAGGTTAAACATAAAGTCCTATAAAAAGGTGAAACTAAGTCATGCAGTTCGCTTCGCTTGAGAAACTCGGTTCAAAACTCGATTAAATCAAACTTAAACTCGAGTTATAATTTTGGCTAAGTTAACTTATCGATCCGAACTCGAGTTATCTCAAGCTCGACTCATTTGACTCGCGAACCAATTCGATTTAATTAATAAATTAAATAAATATTATATATATCTTGTTTTTTTATATATATTATAAAAAAATATGCATTTATTTATTTTTTTTAAGAAATATAAATATTGTATTTTTATTTTAAAAAATATATATTATTTTTATTTTAAAAAACTTGAATCGAAAAACTCAGCTTAAGCTTAAATTCAAACAAACTCACGAGACGAGTTCGAATTTAAATTTCATTAAACAAGTTGAGCTCAATCCTAAATTTTTTAACTTTATTATGTTAAAATTTGTTTTAATAAATTTTTTAATCACAAACCCAACTCAAACCGATTTCGAAATTAAAAAAAAAAAAAATAGAGAGAAAAAAAAGGATGGAGCAGATTCCTACATCTTCTTAGCCATTAAGCCACTGACTAACAAGTGCTGGTTTATAATTCCAAGTTAGATTCGACACGTGTGTGAATCTAATTGGGTCACAATGTATCAAAAAAGAACTGTTGCGTTCAGAGCTGACAGTTCTTTAACGATCTTCATAACAGTCCGGTTAGGTGCGGAACTAGAGTAGGCCGCGACACTGCTCACCGACGTAAATCAAACTTCAAATAAAGTTGGCTACTTGCTCCACTTTGCACTTTACCCCACGTTAATCTACAGTGCCTCAATAAATAAATAAATTTTATCCTGAAAATGAGAATATAATATATGATAAAATATTAATTAACGAAATACATGTGACAAAAATTAAATGAAATAAAATTCATGTAATGAAATCAAATACATATAATACAAATTAAGTGGAAAATATAATGAAAATAAAATAAATAATAAATAACTTTATATAAAATTTTGAAATATAATATGATTAATTTTAATATTTTTAATTTATCTTATTAATTTATAGATCATTAGGTATGACATATTTCTTTACCTGTTCCAGTCACGTAAGTCATTGATAACACAAGAATCAAAATAAAAAAAGAGAATTCGTGAATTTTCTAACAAAAATAAAGTTGAATTGAAAAGAAGTAATTAAAAAAAACATTATCGAATTTCAACGTTGGAGTAAGCTTAGAGGACCAATAAAATGACAAACAATAAAATACTGAAATTAATTAGTTCAAAACCATATAAAATGACAAATTTTTGGCTTAATCAATAATCATTATTCTTAGATTTTTCACACGAGAGATCTAAGTTTCATCGTCCTCCCATCAATGTAAAAATATAATAATAATAACAGATCAAAAAAAAATATATAATAATAATAACCATAGAAAGTTTAGCTGAATTTCATATTCCCTGATCACACCATTGGACTTTCTTGGATTTCACTTATAAATATGATGAATATTAATTAAGATGTATAAGAGATTGATGATTACATCATATTATCGGATTAAATTATTTAAAAAACCCTATCCATTTAGAATAGTTTGAAAACTTGCTCTTCCTTGTTTTAGTTTCATCAACTTGGAAAAATAGAAGCTTTGTGACTAATATAAAGTCAATGTTCTTTTTTATTATTTTTAATGAAATACCTGAAAATTAATATAAAGTTTGTGCCCAACCCAAATAATTATCCATATTAAAAAAAAATCAACAATTAGAGAAATATGTTTCCAAGTTGCAAAAAAAAAAAAAATTGTAATTCTTGATAATATGCAATAATAATTTGAGTCAATGACAACTCATTGAGGTCAATATGCAGATCTTTTTGTTTGGTATTGTGCTATAAATTTATTTTTAGACCAATGGAAGTTTTACGGGTAATTATTAAAAAAATTACTAGTAACGTCAATACAATTTATACTTTATTTAATTGATTTTAAAACATATATTGTTTTGTACGTGGTTTGATCTAGAAAATCTCCAATTACTTGGGGACCAAACAAAAATTTTGCCAATATGACCCTAACTTAGCTTAATTAAATGTAGCAAGGAGCCATTTGAAATAGGTAACGCCTGAAAACAAAACACTTTAAAAGAAAAGAAAAAGGAGGCATTTACTAGCAATATTAAGAATGTCTTTGTTGAAGCATTCTCATATTTATTTGGGGAAGGCATGTAGCTCTACAGCCATAGCCTCTCAAAATCTGCAAAAAGAAAAAACAATTAAATATAATTCAAAAGGCAAGACTTTTATTTTAATTGAAAGGACAAGAAATTAAAAATTAGGTTTCAAGAGACATCCATAGTGCCATCCAAGTTGTTGGGGAAGCTATTATTCAGTTAGGAAGGGTTTTAGGGATTAATAATATCTCTTGCATAGCATGATTCCTTCAAGACCTACTAGTGGAGCCTTTGTGTAGAGTCTTTTTCCCTATTCTCCTCTGCCTTTTCTTTAGGGTTAAGCAAAGAACAGGGAAAAAAGACTTCATAAATGTCCTAAACTATCTGTATTACTTAGAAAAATAATTGTGAAAGATATTTTTTTTTAAATAAAAAAAAATCACATTGTGTACTCAAAAAAAAGAGCAAAAAGTCAATAAAAAATCATGGATAAAAATTGAAAATATACATGCTAAATAAACAAGTAGCGATTGACTAAAAAAACCATATTGATATTTTCTAGTTTTTTGACTTACTTTAATACCATCAAATAATTAAACAAGTTCCACTAAAAAAATCAATTTGCTAACTTACGTGAGTTTTATAATAACAAATACAAAAATTAACCGGAGAAACTTTAGTAGGTGATTTAGGATTGCTCTTTTTGTCTGTATTATTTCATTGTGGTTATGTCTTAATTTTATCCGATGATCTAATATTTATGTCTAGTCAAGTGCGAAGACACTCACATCACCTTTATGTTGATAAAAATATTGTTACACACGGCTAAAGTTTTTTTTTTTTTTTTTGCAAGTAAAAAACTAATATAAAAATTTAAGGGTAAATTACATTAAACTACTTAATGTTAATTCATTATTACACTTACCTCATCTAGTTTTTAAAATATACACTTACTTATCTGTCATTCACTTTCAGTTAACCTTCCGTTAGTCAACTGTTTAAAATTTAGTAAAATTTTATGTCAATTTATCAAAACTTATTGGAAACCTAATTTTTTCCTTAATAATTTTAAAATACAGTAAAGGTTTTGATGCTACTTGGGTAAAAAGGTTTGACTTGATTTTGAAATTATTAATGGTAAAATCGAGTTTCTAATAAGTTTTGATGAGTTGGCACAAGTTTTGATTGGATTTTGAACAGTTGATTAACAAATGGTCAATGGAAAGCTAACGACAAATATGTAAATGTATATTTTAGAAAATAATTAAAGTGGGTGTAACTATAAATTAACTTCACGTAAGTTAATGTAATTTATCAAAAAATTTTAAACATAAAAGTAAAATAGCCTCATAGAATAACTTCCTGTGTGATACCAACTTATTGAATAAATTTATAAAAGTTTCAAATTCCTAATTTTGTTTTTCTGTTTGTAAAATTCCAGCTAACTTCTCAAAATGGAAATTCTTTCAATATTTCAACGCCAACCTTTATAAATGTTGAATGGAAATGAATATATTTATAAAAAAATATTATACTAAATGAAAAGGGCGTCAAAAGAATGGGTGTATGTATCCCTCGAAATTTTAAAAAAATAATGGGTGAAAAGATTTTTGCTTCGAAAGAAAGCCTCTGACATATTGACTTTCATGTCTCATTTGATCAATAAAGAGTTAAGTCTACGGCTCACAAGAACATGGGATCGAGCGCAGCTGATTACGCATCGGCACTGTGACTCGTTTTATAGTGGGATATTGTTTTTCATTTTACACTTTTTTTTTTAAACAATATATTTAGTATGATTTCTATTGGTTAAACAATAAAAATTATTTACGGTTCAGTTTATGCTTTTTAAAATTGTTTTTAGGAAAATAGCAATAGAATTATAAATTATGGCAAAACATCAATGGAAATATTTTTTAAATAAATTTAACCTTTTAGAAACAAAAACTATTTTGTAAATCAATTTTAAACCGTTTTTTATATTTCATTCGGAACTAAATGAAAACAGTTTTTATTTTATTTTTAAATGAATTGAAATAAATTTTTATATTTGAGTTTTATAATTCAATTGTATTATTATATTTAAAATATTTGAATAAATTAAAAAAAAAAAGAGAAAGGGAGATGAAAGGAATAAAAGAAAAAGAAAGAGAAAAAAAAAACAATTTAGTCAACACATTTTTTTTATTTTATAAAATGCATTTATAAATCTGATATTTTTAATCATAAATCTCAAGTGTTGAATTTGCCTTTTAAGGGAATCCAACGGTCAATAGGTAACCTGGCTTGGATTGACTGGTCCCACGTCCATGAAGGGCAAGTGCCACTGGCACGCTTCCGTTATCATTTTATTATATTTTTTCCTAAAGAGGAAGAAGAAGAAGAAAAAACAGGATCGTGTTTGTTTAGGTTGCCGAGGAGGTGAGGCGACTTGTATTATTGGGTGGCCCACAAAAATCAAAAGTCAAATCTCTCATAATAAATTTTTATTCATTTTAATTTTTCTAAAATATTATACATGCCATGTGCTGCCGCTCTTTTTAATCCCTTCACTCTCGCTTACCATGCCATGGAGGAGCCATTTACCATCCTTTACATATAAAATAATCCCCATGAGGGCCTTTTATTTTTTTATTTTTACATATAAGTTAAAGTTCAAATTTTAAAAAAATAAATTAATTAAAATTCTACCACGAGTTTTATATTATAATATAAACACTTAAATTCATGAAAATTTCAAATGTAATTAAAGAGTAATGATCAAATGACGTCTGATGTAATAGTAACATATTTATATTATTTTATATATTTTTATTTTACAAATAATAATTGGATTTAGTATTTTATTTATATAGATGCATGCTGAATTTTTACATCAACAAAATTTTATTACTTGTTTATATTGTTATATTTAAACGAGTTAAATGACCAATGTGAAATTTGACATATTCATAAACCCTGTTTGATAGCTCGTTTAAATCATAGCAAAATTACTTTGAATCCATTTAAGCTAATTTGTTTTAAGTTGATTTAAATGAGTTATTAATCGTGTCATAATCTACATGATTAAAAGATTAAACGCAACGATCAATTTTGGAAAAACAAATTATACAATAAATTATAAAAATGGTATAAAATCATGGTTATTCTCATAACTTATGCCAATGAATATTCTTTCTTCGTATTCGAAACCATAAAAAAGTAAGTTATATATTGTTATAGAGAAAATTTATAAGTCATACAAAGATCCATTGAATATAAGATATTTTCATTTGAGTCCAAAATAGAAATCATAAAATCAACTAATTCATTTTTTGAGAGTATATAAATGATGTTAGGTGTTAGATTTAATATAGTTTAAAACCAATTTCTTAAATTTTTTTAAAACAAAAATTTAAAAAAATAATTTAAAAAATAAATTTTAGAAATTGAATTAAATTCAATACCAAACCATCTTCAGTGTTATATACATGGCACTCTTTCTTTAGGGACAATGACAACATCACGCAATCACTAAGGAAAATTAGTAAGAAATCTAAGAAATTAATTTTTTCCATCGACAGATTAATTACGATTTCTATTTATCTTTTCCCCTTTATTTGACTAGTAAGCCTGAATATATAATGGTTTTGAGATGGGACCTATCCAAGTAAAACTTCCGAAGACATACCATCATGATGATGATCATTACCCACAAGTTTCCGGTAAGAGGAGAGAGTGTGAAAAAAGAAAAGGAAATTGAGTCCCATATGGAAACGGCTGGGCGGTGTGAGAGTCATATTATGAGGCTGGTCTTCTCTCATGCGTTGAGACTTTGAGGGGTAGAAGGCTATATAAAAGGATAGGCATAGGGCCTCTGCAGAGAAGAGACGTCTGTCCTCAACAACCTATTGTAGTGGTATAATCAGTAATCACCCCACTTTCTCTTTTTTGTATCACATTTTTCTTTTCTTGGGATAGTGAAAAAAATCTCCTTCATTGATTATGGCCTTTACTCCCTTTCCTTCTCTCTCTCTCTTCATTGAAGCTCTCAATTTCAGTATTATGATCTGCTGCTAGCTATTTTAGTCCCGTTTTAAACAGAAAACAGCTTATTGTTTGTGCCATTCTTTGCTTAATTTGCTGCTGTGGTGTTTACTACTTTTGTGAAGAGAGATGGGGGGTATTAGTCTTGAGGAGATCAAGAACGAGACTGTTGATCTGGTATATTTTCCTCCTTCGTTTTTCTCTCATTTAATTTCTTGCCTATTTTTTCTGAGAAAATTTGTGTATTTGATTTTTGTTGTCTATCAAATGAGATCTATAAGGGCTACTTGGGTTTTTTGTTAGAGCTTAATTTCTGTTGAACTTACTTACACGGGCCTTCTTTTTGGTATTTTTATTAGTTGTTTTTCATTGATTTTTAGATCAGATTAGTAATCTTCATTCCTTTTTTTTTTTATTTCCCAGAAAATTTTCAATTTCATTAATCATTCTTATGAATCTGAGATAGAATTCTATATATTCTCTCTGTATATAATACTCTATTCAAGGCATTATTTACCACGTTCTGTTTGAATTTTTTCATGATACTCAGAGAGGAATTTACAAGAAATAAAACTGTGTATATCATGTTTGGTATACGATGTTTCAGTACGAATGGTTTCCTTTTCTTTCCGATTTTCTCACTCCCACAGTGCCCAGCAGTTGTTATCAAATTAAATCTAAACATATGTGAAACAAGAGAGAGAAAGTGATAGAGTTTGGTACGTTTTATCTTTTCCGAATTTCTTTAATATAAAGAGTAGGCCGGTGTTTATGTTTGTATTAAGTTCTTCCTCTCTCTTGTTTGCTTTGGAAATTTTGGGTACTTTTCCGTGGTACTTTGCCCTTTTCTTTGTTGAGGAAATGCTCTTTTGTTTTAGGGAGTAACTCTCACTTACAACGGAACTGACAACTTCCGATCAATTTTCTCGGATTCATAAAATTCATTTTTTTGTTCATTTGACTCTATTACCCTTGGGTCCCAGTCACTTTTGTATTCGGAATCTCACATCGCGTGAAAAACACTGGTCAATTGGGAGAAAGTGGGGACTGTCCGCACATGCACTCGAGCAGTTTTTGATACTGTCATGGCGTGAGTCAACGCGTTTTTTGATTGGCTAGCATGTCCAGGCCAGGCTCATTCATCTAATGAGAGTCCTCTCGGCGTGACAAAGCTATCTTTTTCTTTTTTACTTTTGTTTATTTTGTTGGTTTTGGTTTTAGGTTTTAACACTAGTAAAGGTGGCCGCCATGCGTGGAATTGATTTATACGGTGAATATAAATAATTTTTATTTTAAATTAGTAATTTACTAATTTAAATATATTTTAATTAATTTTTAAATATAATTTAAATTTTCATACCATTTGATAATAATTTTGAATATTATTTGATAAAATAATACGCAACAATTTGCAATAATTTAAGTATTATTTGAGTAATTTTAGATAATACACCCTGGCTTAGTAAAGCTAGATTAGGAACAAAAAAAATAAGAATATTCAATTAATATTGTTTTGTAATATAAAATTGATGTTTAAAATTAGAATCGTAAATTTTTTAATATTAAAATGGTTGAAAAATACTATAATTTTATTAAAATTCCAACAATCTTAGCCTTAATTTTTTTTTTCTAATATAAATTAGTTTATAACTTATTTAGTGTAATTTCTTTTTGAAAACTTTTTTTTTTATAAATTTATTACTGGATAATATTCGAAACGGGTCCTGGTAATAATTATTTGATTTTACAGGAACGGATTCCGATCGAAGAAGTCTTTGAGCAGTTGAAATGTACCAGAGAAGGTTTGAGCGGAGAGGAAGGAGCCAACAGGCTTCAGATTTTTGGCCCCAACAAACTAGAAGAGAAAAAGGTCCTAATATCAATTGATTTTGAATATTTATGGAATAAGTTTTACTATAATATTGATTGCTTACAAACTATTACAATTATAAATAAAATGAACAGGAGAGCAAAATACTCAAGTTTTTGGGGTTCATGTGGAATCCACTCTCATGGGTCATGGAAGCTGCTGCTATAATGGCCATTGCCTTGGCTAATGGAGACGGGAGGGCCCCAGATTGGCAAGACTTTGTGGGTATTGTCTGTTTGTTGGTTATCAACTCTACTATCAGTTTCATTGAAGAAAACAATGCTGGAAATGCTGCTGCTGCTCTTATGGCTGGTCTTGCTCCTAAAACTAAGGTAATAAATGGAGTTTTAATTGTCTACACGCAACTTAGGGGGCTAAAACCTTCTTTTCTTTTTTCCCACCCTCTGGTCTTGGGTCTTTACAAGTATGCTTTGTTCACATATGTACAGCAAAAAACGTTACCTTCCGTTTGAAATCAAAGTGGGGAATTCATTTCATTTGTAACTTTGTAAATTTTGATATTATTTGTTACAAATTCTTCTATAGTGAATTTATTTACAAATGATTTTCATGATTTATTAACTTTCCAAACATAATAAACTAAGGAATTATTAATGTTTGTGTTTGAATTTTTTTAAAGAAAAAAATATATTTTTTGGAAAATGTTTTCTTTGCTTTCATTCTCATCTTTGAAAAGTGTTTTTTTTTCCTACTGTCAAACATGATTTCACTCTGAGTTTCTTATTTATGTGAAAACGGGTTAGCAAATGCACCCTTAATTTTTATTGGCGAGAAATGAAAATGATTTTACCTTATTGCTCACGGTTTTTAGGAGATTGTGTGTTTGGTTGTTATGAAAGTTGATTATAAGTGCCATAGTTATGGTTTGATTAAAACGGGAAAGGGGTTAAAGATTCTTTGAGCATTAAAAAAATAATCTACAAGCCTCTTCTTATGTTTCCTAGTGGTGTACATGTAGGTTCTTAGGGATGGCAAATGGACTGAACAGGAGGCCGCAATTCTGGTTCCTGGAGACATCATTAGCATCAAACTGGGAGATATCATCCCTGCTGATGCCCGTCTTCTTGAGGGTGACCCTTTAAAGGTTGATCAATCTGCACTCACTGGAGAATCACTTCCTGTGACGAAGAATCCAGGGGATGAAATTTTCTCCGGTTCAACTTGCAAACAAGGTGAAATTGAGGCTGTTGTTATTGCCACGGGTGTCCATACCTTCTTTGGAAAGGCTGCACACCTTGTGGACAGCACCAACCAAGTTGGTCATTTCCAGAAGGTGCTCACAGCCATCGGGAACTTCTGTATTTGTTCCATTGCTATTGGTATGCTGATTGAACTCGTAGTCATGTACCCAATCCAACACCGCAAGTATAGGGATGGAATTGACAATCTCTTGGTTCTCTTGATTGGTGGTATTCCCATTGCTATGCCCACTGTTTTGTCCGTGACAATGGCTATTGGGTCTCACAGGCTGTCTCAGCAGGGGGCTATCACCAAGCGAATGACTGCAATTGAAGAAATGGCTGGTATGGATGTCCTCTGCAGTGATAAGACTGGGACACTAACTCTTAACAAGCTGAGTGTTGACAGAAACTTGATTGAGGTGTTCGCAAACGGTGTGGAGAAAGAACATGTTATGCTGCTCGCTGCAAGGGCATCCAGAACAGAAAATCAGGATGCCATTGATGCTGCTATTGTTGGAATGCTTGCTGATCCAAAGGAGGTACATATATTCCTTATTTTCCCCTTCCATATTTCTTTTCGGCTTGCATTGATTTTGTTCAACAAGAAATTTCTGGTTAAATCTTTTATGTTCAATTTATGTGTATTTATGCAGGCACGAGCTGGTGTTAGAGAGATGCACTTCTTCCCATTCAATCCTGTGGACAAGAGAACTGCTTTGACTTATATTGATGCTAATGGCAACTGGCACCGGGCAAGCAAAGGTGCTCCTGAACAGGTAACCTCCTTGTAAATATTTTCTCTTTGGTTGAACATTAGATTATATTCAAGTCTTAATTAAATAATTTCTTTACAGATCCTGGACCTTTGCCATGCCAGGGAAGACATTAGGAAGAAGGCTCACTCTGTTATTGATAAGTTTGCTGATCGTGGGTTGAGGTCATTGGGTGTTGCTAGACAGGTTTTTATTAGCTACTATGATGTTTTTATTACTGTTCGGCGATTATACATTTTGGCAACAAAAATATCCACTAATTGTTGCTTTTGTACTATATTTTTAGGAAGTGCCTGAGAAAACAAAAGAAAGCCCTGGTGCTCCATGGCAGTTTGTTGGTTTGTTACCTCTTTTTGATCCTCCAAGGCATGATAGTGCAGAAACCATTCGCAGGGCTCTTAATCTTGGTGTCAATGTCAAGATGATTACTGGTAATTTGATCGATTGATTCATTCAGATTCCAGCAAACGCAATCATCATTTTTCTTCATTGTTTTTGCTTACTTGTATCATTGTACTACGGTTTAGGTGATCAACTTGCTATTGCAAAGGAGACTGGCCGCAGACTTGGAATGGGAACAAACATGTACCCATCTGCTTCTTTACTTGGTCAACACAAGGATGCAAGCATAGCTGCCCTTCCTGTAGAAGAGTTGATTGAGAAGGCTGACGGCTTTGCTGGCGTGTTTCCAGGTGAGGGCATTTGTTTTCCTGGCTAGTGACCAACTAGAAGCTCTAGCACATGCATATCTTTTGGGAATTTGACAAATTGATTCTCCTAATTCAAATTTCTTATTTTCACTTTAGAGCACAAATATGAAATTGTGAAGAAGTTGCAAGAAAGGAAGCACATTTGTGGAATGACGGGAGATGGTGTTAATGATGCTCCCGCTTTGAAGAAGGCAGATATTGGTATTGCTGTTGCAGATTGTACGGATGCTGCACGGGGTGCTTCAGATATTGTTCTCACAGAACCTGGGTTGAGTGTTATTATCAGTGCGGTGCTGACTAGCAGAGCTATTTTCCAGAGAATGAAGAACTATACTGTTAGTTACTCTCTATTTTATTCTCAAACATGCTCTTAACTTTGTACCTTGTTTGAACATTTTTTTTTACATCCTTGCCTTTCATTTTGCAGATCTACGCAGTTTCCATCACTATTCGTATTGTGGTAAGTAAATACACATGGTTTTGATGGAATCTGATTAGTTATTATAATTGTAGTTCAAAAGTATTGATCAATTTGTTCTTTGTTTGTTTCCAATTTTGCAGTTTGGATTCATGCTTATTGCTTTGATATGGAAGTTTGATTTTTCACCATTCATGGTTTTGATTATTGCCATTCTAAATGATGGTGAGTTTTTAAGTAGTTGCACTTTTACATAGTCTTAATATTTTGTTATTTCTTCTTGCTGCTCAGTGTCATAATTTTGAGTATTGACACAATGCATTATTATATCAGGTACCATTATGACTATATCAAAGGATCGAGTTAAGCCATCTCCCTTGCCTGATAGCTGGAAACTAAAAGAGATATTCGCTACCGGAATCGTGCTTGGAGGTTACATGGCTTTGATGACTGTTGTATTCTTCTGGGCAATGCATGATTCTGATTTCTTCGCAGTACGAGATTAACTTATGCTTTGCCATCATTTATTTGTTAAAAAAATTATTTAAAAAGCCCTGTTTGGTTTTTATTCGATCTTTAATGTCTTGGTTAAATAAATGCAGGAGAAATTTGGTGTGAAGAATTTGAGGTTTAGTGAGAATGAAATGATGGCTGCTTTATATCTGCAAGTAAGTATTGTGAGCCAGGCTCTCATTTTTGTGACTCGGTCACGCAGCTGGTCCTTTGTTGAACGCCCTGGATTGTTATTGATGTCCGCTTTCATAATTGCACAACTGGTAAGAGCCTTGCGCCTTGTATACTCTGTCTGAAAACGATTGCTAACAATGCGTCATTAACATTCTTTCAACTTTTCAGCAATGTGTTGCTTACTTGAATTATGTTGTTTTTCAGGTTGCAACTTTGATTGCTGTATATGCCAACTGGAGTTTTGCAAAGATTAAAGGAATTGGTTGGGGATGGGCTGGTGTCATTTGGCTTTACAGTATTGTTTTTTATTTCCCCCTAGACATAATGAAGTTTGCCATCCGTTACATCTTAAGTGGAAAGGCTTGGAACAACTTGCTTGAAAACAAGGTATATTGATCTTTTACAGTAAGTCTCAGAAACAAAAGTTAAGCCGATTACCAAACTAAAAATGCTACTTTTTCTCTATTAACAGACTGCCTTCACCTCCAAGAAAGATTATGGTAAAGAGGAAAGAGAAGCTCAATGGGCTCTTGCACAAAGAACCTTACATGGACTTCAACCACCGGAAACTAATAATCTATTTTCCGACAAGAGCAGCTACAGAGAGTTGACCGAGATTGCTGAGCAGGCCAAGAGACGAGCCGAGGTTGCGAGGTAAATGATCAACATTCAATTAACATTGTTTAGATTAGAACGAATCATTTTCATCCAAAGACCTTCCTATTGGCAACGAAGCAGAACTAAAAAAATTTTCTTCTTTCTTTCTGGTAATTCGTATCTTCAAAGAATATGTCACCCACATTGATTTAGTATGATGACAAGAGACTTTAAATTTTTCTTTTCATTTCGTGGTTATAGGCTTCGGGAGCTTCACACACTCAAGGGTCACGTGGAATCAGTTGTGAAGCTGAAGGGACTGGACATTGATACAATCCAGCAACACTACACAGTGTAGAAACCAGAAAGAAAAATTTGCTTGAGAAGGAAAGGGGTGTGTGTTCAGCGATGTATTTAAGTAAAGAAGAGAAAGAAGGCCTGATTTAGTTAGAATTTTCTAGATATGGAGAACATGTCTATGCTATAGCTCTCTCTACTCTGTTTACTTTTGCCTTTCTTTTGTATTTCAAAGTACTACAAGGAAGGGTTTGTCTTTGGCTACTTGTTGCTCCAATAAGGGGCCATGTAATGTTACTTGTCACAGTTTTCTAGCTTCAATTTCTATGTTTTCCTGTCTATTTTCCAAGGTGCAAGTCACCTCCTATTACAATTTTTTCGATTGATTGATGAGCTGTTCCTTTTCACTTTTATCATGGAACATTTGTTGAAAGCCAGCAATACAGAATCTGATTCCATGAGAAAGTAAGATTATTGATAAGGACATTGGTGCTCATTTCAAAGATGCTATGCTGTCAAACAAAAAAGCTAGTACTACTATTCTTCTCTAATCACCATCCAAAGTGGTTGCCATGTTGGAGACTAATTCTATCTTTGGTGTGATTATTTCAAGTCTTTTTTGAATGCTTTTTAGTGTCCAATGATCTCTTCAAAATTTCTCAATAAAAAAGGTGGATAGCAAAATGCCCATTATTGATCTTGACTGATGAGAAATGAGGAGCACCCCAAATTTTATATACAAAAAAAGATTAGGCAATAATGACAAAAAATTATCTGGTTGAGCACATGTGATTGCAACAAATTATTTGAACTCTTTCTCAACTTGTATCAAACTACACCTCATATTGTTCTTCCCACGTTTTCAGAAGAAGTCATAAATTGTTGTTTATTCATATCTAGTTCCTTTTTCTTCATCCCACCAATTGTTCCTTTTGTCCTTTTGACTGAAACTACATCTCTCATATTTTTCTCCCCATATTTTCAGCACAAATCATAATTGTTGTTAAGTTTATCTAGTTTATTTTCTTCCCTCCCACCAATTGTTCTTTTTCTTTTCCCTCTTGAGCAGGTGAGAGAAGAAAGCTTGAATTGTTGTGGTATTTTCTTTCGGGATTGTGAATAGAGACAAAATGAATATGTAAGCAAATAGATAAGAGCGAGCAAATTTAATTCATCAACATAACCTAAGGTCACACCATGTGAAATCATAAGCACGCATTATTAAGTGATATACTACTGCGATTATATAAGAACACTTTGATACGTATTAGTAGGAATGTGCAGTCTGACTGAACCTAGCTTGATGCTTGCATCTCTTCCCATGTAAGAGCATTGAATCTCCATTTTGATCCAAATTTTCATCATTTTGATAAAAAAAAATATGTAAAAATATGCACAATAGTGATAAAAAAAATATGTAAAAATATGCACAATAGTTTATACGTCAACTCGAACCCAATACCCAAATATAATTTTTTTAATCCTAACTCAACATACTCAACCGTGATGGATTACGTGAATAACAACCGTAACTCCACGGAATTAAAATGGAGGTCAATTAGGATTGGACTTGAGTAGTTTGTGAAAACTAAAAAAAATACTTCCAAACATGTTCGAGCGGGTTCAATCTGAGTCAAGTATATATCAAAATTAATATCAAAATTGTTATTTTATTTTCTTGCAATTATTAATAGATCTCTCAGTTATCATGAGCCCAAATCCATAGATATATTAAATTCTTAGGTATTGTCTATAGACTAAGCATTTTTGTGATAATGTAACTCTTAATTGGGCTTTGTCCACTCCCAACTTTTAGCATTTTATTTGGTTATTCTAAGACTTTCCACATGATTTACACGCATGATTAACCCTAGAAACACAAATTTCCTTTTGATCCATTCATGTTTGGCAAAACATGGGTTCTTTAAGATCTTCCCGTATTTGCACAATTGCACCCAATCCAACTTAAATCTCAAATTAACCTGTGATTGTGGTTCTTAGACCTCTAAAATTCAGTGACAAATTTGTACGAATTACTTACTCTTCCATAACTTTGTCATGTTAACATGCCCCATCGATTTCTTGAATTGCTAGAGGGACCTTACAATCATATTTATCATTAAGTTCGAAATTGTAAGGTGCATCTTACGATCATAAACTATATATTTATAAAAAAATTAAGATTAAAGCTTTGAGATCAACCATAAAATTTTAAGTTCGATTCTCGTCGATAGTTATTTATTCAAGTTATATATATTGGTTAAATTTTTTTTTAAGTAGTTTATAGTAGTATTGCGAGTTTATATACCAATGGTCCAAATTAATTGCAACATCTACCATTTTCTTCTCAATGGATATGTACTTTTAATATCCAAGTAAAAATTGCATGTGGAGTAGGATCTACATTCTTAAAGCAACGGTATTTGTTAGGCCTGCCGGTAGGTAAGGTGAATATTCACTTCGTCATCAAGAGAGCAATCCTAACACTGAAATATATATTGAAGGCAGCATATAATTAAAACAAAAATTCGTTTTAGTCATCCAGTGAATTAACCACATTACTTAATCCAAACATTACAATATTTAGTACAAAAATTTGTAATTCACATTTCTAAAATGATGAACAGAGAATCTATAAATTAAGTGTTTCCTTTTCCCCAAGATTAATGCATCTATATTTAAAAATTTACAATATTAAACACTAAAAGTCTTTACTCCACTAATTAAACAAAGCATATATATACCTTCCCATAAACATTTATGCATGCTTTGCCTTAATTGGTGCAAACTTAACAAAACCCATAAAACAAAATCAACTTACTTCCACAAGACATCTAAGAACATTCATTTGTAATTCAAGACAGACAATGTAACTTCCTACTTCACTTAGCATTTCTTCAACACCCATCTCCTTCCCACCAGGCAAAACACTCCTTAGATTCATCAGTCGGCTACGAATAAGCTGCTTCTCTTCTCTTTCTTTTTCTTCTTCCTTCTTTTTCCTCATGAGTTGCTTTTGTATTCTTTTAGGCCTTTTTAGCTTCTTAACGTTGTTGTGGGAGGACACGGTGCTACACTGGATTTCCGTTAAATTAGTACAATATTTTGGAGAACTATAAGTAGAAGGAGATTTCAAGGAGGGAAGATGATGATGATGAATAGTTGAAGAAGTTTGAAATTTAATGGCATTTAGTTGAAGACTTCTTTTCAAGGCATTTGTCCATGCAAACCCTTCATCAGCTGACAACACTAATGCCATGTCCACTTCATATCTCACAATCTTCTCTACCTCGGAATTAGCATATTCTTCACTTGAAGATATAATTTTGCTGATCTTCGTTAGAGCTGGAAGTAAGAAATTCAAATATTTTCTTGCGAACTTCGCACGTATAATCTTATTTGGTTCAAGAGAATCAATTCGTCTCCGTTTGGTGATCATGTGCTTCTCCATGTATGAAATTGAAGATTGCTGCAAATATAAGAAACATTGATGGTGAGGACATATGTATAAGAGAGGAGAAAGGAAACAAGCCTTAAAAAAATATATTATGCCAAAACGAATGTTAGAGAGAATTGCCTTTTAAATATACCTTAAGACTGCTGTAGAGAAAATGTTGAAGAAACAACAAGCTTTAGGGAGTATTAGTGAAGTAGTGATGAAGCTAGCTAGGTTTATAAACAAAAACTTGTGGATGTCAAAAACAAGGACTCAATTTATGAGATTTTTGTAAAATAGAAATAACTTTTGACCATTAAATATATAGAGAGAGAAAGATAAATTTTTTTTATTATCGTCTTCATCATTTGACGATAGAAAATATCTATGGTTTGAGAAAATTTCACAACCTTAGTAAAATATTTTTATGGCAATTTTGCCAAATTCTCACTGGAGCTAATTACGGAGAGTAGATGTCAAAAACAAGGATTCACGTGCAAAATCTTAGGGTTGGTCTATATATTAATAGTGGGCACATGGCTTCACATGCAACCTTCTTTACCTTTTAATACGTAAGTACCTAATTTAAGAGGGGCCTCTCTCCCATGTGCAACTAGCAAACAACACATTTAAGCCTCACGACTCCCATCTTACAATGGTACCTTTTTCTTCTTCCTTCCTTCGATTCTCTTTTCAAATCTCGGCCTAAAAGTTCACTTAGCTTGTGACGAAGTGAGCACTGATATTCGAACATCCAAAATAATCATTTTATTTAACAATTCTATTCTTTTTGGAAAAGTTTACTGATAATTTATAGAAAAATTGATTTATAATTTATAATGACTAGAATATTTTCACTTTTGTATCACTCCGTTTCAATTTAAATGGACAACTAGAAAGTGCATTGATATGTCCTCCTCGGTGGTGACAGTAAGAACATTAAGGTTTGTTAATTTATTAGGGAATGTCAGTTTAGTGTTAGTCTAGCTTGAGATAATAGCTCAAATAATAGTTTGTTCTATGTTGTCTCTATGTCTTGTTTGGACTAATCGTATTTTCATTTTGGTAGATAAAGAAGTCATTTAAAAAAGAAATAATCTGTGTCTCAACAAATGCTCAAAGTTACAGGATTTTGAACTCATTTCATGCGCATGTCCTACTCGTGCAAAAGGGTATATACAAGTGTCAGATTTTTTATTTTTATTTTTGTATTAGAAAGTTTTTCATAGATTTGAAAGATTTAAGAGTTATATCCATATTATTTTGATACGTATCAAATAAAAGAACATTAGATTAAAATGAAACCTTAGTTTTGAAAGAAAAAAAAGATTCATTCTGTTTTAAAAATAGAGAAATGCCAGCAAATAGAATCATATATGTTTCCTTATGTTCCCAAATATTTTCAGAGCTCAATTCGCTGTTATTTTTTATGAATAAAGATGGTTAAATGCATTTTTTTTATATATTCGATTTAACACTTTAGAAAATTCAATTGTTATTATTTAAATTTTCAAAAATATCTAAAATGAGTGTGAGAAGTTTATGAATAACTCTTTTGTTGATAAAAAAATTTGGTTGGATTTTGGGACACCATCACACCACATGGGGGCTTCACACTCATGTGGGTGGATTTTGTTGTCATACCTATTTTGGAAGCATATTAACGTGTGCTAAAGAAGATGGAAAGTTGAAGACGGTACAACATGACAATTATATACGGAGTATTTTTCAAGAAAATTCTGTAGCTAACATGTGACAGCAGACTTGGGCTTTGTCCTTGACTAGTCTATTGGTGAAGAATGCAACTACGAGTCCCAGTTTGGATCACAAGCTGTGATCCGTACAGACTCCCACTGTTAGGCTGGAGGACAAGGCCTTTGGCATTCAATGGAGACACAGAAATAACTCTATACTCAAAGTTTATAGAAGTAAAAGATTGTAGTGATTGCCACTCTTCCGGTGATAATGGGATTTATCCTACGAGGACCCGTTTGGTTGTAAAATTAAGGTGAAGTTTGACAAAATTAATCTCGTATGAACAGTTTATTTCATATTTAATAAGAGGAATTTAATGATATGTTATTTTATTTGGAATTGTGATTGGATACAATTAATCTCAATCCGATTTATCTCTTAAAACCCGTTTAGTTTGTGAATATAATTAACATAAAATATAACTATAATTTGCATGTGATAAGATTAGATAGGATTAAAAAGTAATAAACTAATTTTATGGTTAGTTCAAGATATTACTGAAGTGGGATTAAAGTGAGGTAAGAGCAGTAAATACCAAAATACCGTCACTGTTCATCATCATCAACAATGAGACAACACTGAATTTGCTTTTTTTTTTTCTTTCTTTTACTCTTCTTTTTTCTTCTTCCCCCTTGATTTGCATGAGGTCGCATTGCCTCGTACAAATTTGGACTGATCAAGGAGGAATAAGAAGGTGAGGGAAGAGAATGAGAAGGAAAAGGAAAAGGGAAAGAAAAATAAAGAGGAGGAGGAAAATAAAAAAAAGAAGGGAAGAAGGAGAAATTCTGCCAGGAGGAGTAAGAAGAAGAAGACGAAGAAGAACGGAAAAAATATTTCTATACGCAAAGGTAAATTGGGGAGAAAAGAAAAGAAAAATTGTACCAAAGGTGTGAGATTATTTTTGTCGCATGGGGAGGAGACAAAGACATTAGGATTACGATTAAGTTTGTCTCCCCCTAATCCCACGTGAACATTAAATAACTCCCACAAAAAATGAAATTAGTTGTTCATGTGAGATAAAAATAGTCTATCTAACTTTAGTCTTCCAAACCAAACAATCCCTATGGGACATAATCTACCCACCTCTTGGAACTTTTTTTTTTTCTTTCTACTTTTGTCCCTAGCAAAACCTCTCCCTTTTTTTTTTCTTATCCCTTTTCCTACTCATTTTCTTTTTCCTTCTCTACCTAGATCGACATGAGGAGACACCACCTCTACGTGAGGCCACGTCGCCTCATGCAAATATGGGCAAAGAAGGAAGAAGATGGGGGAAGCGAATAAGAAGAAAAAGAGGTAGAGAGAGACGGGAAAAAATGGAAGAAAAAGGAGAATAAAACAGAACAAGAATAAGAATTTTGAGTTTGAAGAATGAAAATGGTGAAGTTAGGGTTTAAAAAGAAAGTGGGGATTGTTGAAAATGATGAAGAGTCCTAGGGTATTTTGGTATTTACACATATTATCCTATTTTAGCATCAATACAACAATCTGATGAACGAAATATAAGATTAAGGTATTACCTTTTTAATCCCTTTTAATATTATCCCCATATTAATGCTAATTTTATTCCGTAGTAATTATGTCCGCGAACGAAATGGACCCTAAATGTATTTAGTGGAAAGAAATAAGAGGATGATGAAACATTTCTTTTAATAATAATAATATAAAATCATCATGCTTTAGGAATATATGAGACATCATATTCTCTTCATTTGGTCCACTAAACACACCCAGAGTTAAATTCTCTTCATTTGGTCCACTAAATACACCCAGAGTTAATAAAAGATTGCATTGATTGCCACTCTTCAGTCCTCATCCCATTATAGAAGACTTATTCATAGTATTATTACTTGATTAGTTAATAAGCAGTAAATATGTCTATTTGTGAAAAATATTTTTCATATTTTATATTTTATTTTTTTAATAATTTACACATTCTTACATGATTTGAAAAGTAATTTACTTTTTTTTTTTTTTTTTCATCTTTTCAATATAATATCAAAAACAAATAAAATACAAAGAAATATTATTTTTCAGATTTTACTAAGAAAAGAACGTATTAAGAAAAATAAAAAAAAATGCTTATCACAACTGAACAAATACTTGTCATTTGACTATTGGAGACCAATGGTTCATAGTGTTTAGAAAGAAAAAAAAACCAAGCATTCAATTATACAACGAGCAAACCAAAAGGATAACAACCTCTACCTTCAATGCCAATGGGCTTATCCAACTGCTTAATAATAAAAGGACAAAGAATAAAAACGAGAGAAGGACCCGTCCAACTAAAGGACTTAATGCATTTACAGAAAAGGGGCTTTGGAGTTTAAACAGCCCAAACTGTTTGGAACCACTACTTTCGAATCTGAGAGCACTTAGTCCTAATGGGAATTTGAGCCGGGTCCATGAGGGCTTTATCCATTTGCAATGTGTGGGATATAAATGTGTATTTTATTATTATTATTTTTTTAAATATCGTATTTATAAATTATTTCATCTTTTATATATAAAAAATAAAAACACATAAGTAGATACTAATTTTTGAGATATACGTATTCCTGAATCTTCGATTCAGCTATTACCATTGCGCCACGTGGCAGTCTCAGTATCGTGAAAGGATAATAAACCAAATCAACCTTAAAAAAATCTAACAGAGAAATCAACAGAAACAACTGCTGAGTGTATCATTTCAGTGCACAAACCAGAATCTGGACATTAACCTAACAAACATGTCCATAGCCATAGCATCATCTCAACAAAGCTTTCAATTTAACGCCCTCACTTCAACCCACAAGCCCAAAACAAAGATTCTCAGTTCTTTTAACGTTAATGTCTCATGTAGATACTCACAAGATGAGCACAAAGATTCTTGCAGGTGGATATTCAAATTTATAGTTTATTTTCATTTAATTTGACACCCTTATTTTTCAATCTTCAGTTCTCTTAGTCTAATTGTTTACAATTATGTTATCTGTGTTTGGGTATTGAATTTTTGCAGGAAAAATGAGAACCAATTGGCAAAGATAGCAATAGTGACACTGGCAGCTGGAGTGTTGACCCTGGGGTCAATTGGGGATGCATCAGCTGCAAAAACTGGTGGTAGAATTGGTGGTCAAGCATTCAAGTCATCGGCTCCTAAATCATCATCCCCAAGAGTCAAAAATTATTCAAGGTATATTTTAATTGAGCTTCTAATTTGCATCTTTTGAATTGTTATCAGTTCTTTTTAGGGATAAAGTTGAGTTTTATTTAACAAGAATCAACCCAAGCAGGAGTTCTGCTACAAAATCACACAGATACAGAACATAAATAGGATAAAACTTAGTGATATTCAAACCCCAACTAGCTGCTGTGTTATCATCTAATTGGACAGAATTTCCGTAATCAACAATTCTGTCTCTAAGTTCAGAGCAAATAGAGTTGAAAACTTGATCTTTAGTATGAAAAATTACATTGATTTAAGAGCAGAATGTTTGATTAGAGTCTTAGACAATTTTGGAAGTAAAATCTAATTAAGATTACATGCTCTTTGAGAAAGATATACTGGCACCAAAAAACAGAAGGCTAAGGGAGAGGTAAATGTCAGGAAAGTTCGATTCAAAGTTGTCATGGGTTTCGTTCAGAGATGGCATATAAGTCTTCCAAAGATAAATGTCTTATTATTCATGAATTGAGTCCTAGAATTTGTTTAAATGGGGAAAAAAAATGACACAAGTAACTAATTATGCTAGGGCTATATCTAATTTAAACATGACTTGTTGTACTGAGTGCAGTTGGTTGGATTTTGTGATGGTGAGAAGTTTTGAATGCTTGCTTGTTACTAATTATAATACTACTAAAGTTTTGTTTCAGGCGCTGAACTCAATTAGCTACTTGGCGGGATGCCTTATTAATGTGTGTCTGAATAGTCCTATCACAAGTCATTAACAATTTCTATGCCTTAGCTTCTGTAACTTTAAGTTGCAAATACTTATAGAAGGCTTGGCTGGTGTTGTAGATTTAGTCATGTAAGCATGTTAGAGAACCATCCTCTTAGAATATGCCTGCCTAGCTAAGACTCGGGGTTCTGTATTGGAGCAATCCCACTTGGCAGTATGAAATATAAAGATGAGTACTGAAGTGAATTTTTCTCTGGTTTAGAAGTAAGAGCAAATTCTTCCTTGATCTGCCTTGTCATCAAGGATCCTACATATTAAAGGCTTTCATGATTTTACGAAATATTTGGTCTGGCTTGATACTTTTTTTGAAAGCTGGGACCATTTTGTTGTGGAAAATGAGCATTTTCCATCTCCATTTTCCTTAACAATTTCTTCAACGATTTGGACATTCTTAACATAATTTGGAAAACAACACTTCTCTTTCTAACATGATATTGGAAAAGTTGAAAAAAATATGTGGTTTCTAACTTTCCCAATATTATGTTGGAAAGAGAAGTATTCCAAATTATGTTAAGAATATCCAAATTGTTGAAGAAAGTGTTAAGGAAAATGTTGATGAAAAATGTAAAACATTTTCCACAGCTAAACGCTATGTTCAGTTGTGAAAACCTTGGTCCATGTATAACAAATTTGGTGGTTAAGGTTTTGCAGTGACAAGAAAGATTGTTGACGGACCTATTTCTCTTTGATAAGTCATGATTGTGGAACCGAATCAAAACGAAAGAAACCAATAAACAGAATATAAATTTTCTTTCAGTCCTAACTCCTAACATCTAGGAAGATAATAATTTTGTATTTTTGTTTTAGGTGGACTATTCCTTGATGTCTGGTATATTTACTCCTCCTAACCAGTCATTATCTGAGCACTAGAATTAGATTAATTAGTTAAGTTGGCGCTGAATTTGGATCAATAGGCATATTTGTTGGCTTGGTATTTTGGTTAAAGCAGACATGTCTTCTCTTACATGTGAAATTGGAGCTATTGTTTTCCATTGAAATTCTCTGGATCAGTACCTATTTGAAGGTTGCTGCCCTTAAGAAGTAAACTAAAATGCATTTAACAAGGAAATTACTAGTTTTTGGAAATGAAGTTTCATCATCTGAATTTGAATATGAATAAGGTCTGATTGTGTTTGATATCATTAAAGCACATTATAAGATGAAAAGAAAAAAGGGATAATTTGATCTCTAAAATCCTAATCAGATGTGGTTTTTGATGGAATGAGCTGGGGAAAAGGATCCATGTAGGTAACCCCAACCAATTTGGGATTAAGGCTTAGTAGAGATGAGGTCATATGGAAATTGTCTCGCAATCGCTCGTATTTACATGTAAAATGAGTGCCACTTGGAAGCTCAAATGTGAACTGAAGCTGCAAGGAAATTTTCCTAAGATATTGAAGTTCAGATTCTGTTGTGGAGAAACAGTTTCACTGCTTTGTATCATGGGTGAGTAGCCTGGAAATTGTTCGAAGACTGTAAGTTTTGGAGAAGAAAGCAATTGTGATTCAATGAGGAAAAGGACTCCGAAGAAAGTCTAGCTAGTTCTCATGACTTTGGAGATCAATATGATTATGCTTTAGGTTGTACTCTGAATACCATGGTTTCTTTGTACATCAAGGATTTGAAATTTGGCTTAAAAGAAAAGAGTAACTGACTGCTGAGTTTCATTTTCATCTTCTGTGGTAAAATAAATGTAAGCAGTAGATTCTATGCTTTCAAACTTGAATAGTATAAATTTTCATGCATGGTGACTCAGAAGTATGGTGATTTGGGATTTGTTTGGCACTGAAAAATATAGAATTCAGTAGATATGCAAAATATTGTAAACAAATTATGGAAATAAGAGTATATCTTTATAATTAGGTCTAGTCATAGAAAGAGTGCAACCACTAGGAAATGAGTGAGAAATCAAGAACTATTAAACTACTAGAATTGATTAGGATTCTATAAGCATGTTGGAAAATTTGGAAGTAATGTAAATTTTGGGAATACTTGAACGTTATTTTTCTGTTGAAATGATACCATAAATTTTTTTATCAGTGGGACTACACTTACATTTTCCATTTCTTGACATAGTATGCTTATGTTGATTTTGGGCAGGACCAATATTTATGTCAATCCGCCTCTCACTCCACCTTTAGTTGGAGGATACGGGTATGGATATGGTGTGCCATTCTATGGTGGCTGGGGTTGGTCACCGTTTTCCTTCTTTGCCCCTGGACCTAGTGTTGCTGTTGGCATTGGAGGTGGATTTGAGGTTCTGGTTTTGTTTATGTTTCTTGGCGCCGCTGCAGCTGTTGTAAGGAGATTCCTTGGATCAAGAGATGAAGATGAAGACGAGTACTAGAAGAGATAAAATATCGTTGTTACTCCGGTAAATTGAGATATGTTTATAGTGGTTACAAGACATTTGAGCAAGCCAATGTTGTGATTTCAAATACTGTAAGATCTTTGCATTGCTGCAATTATCATATATTGTAATTATCTCCAAGAAACACAATCTTGTAATATTTCCAATGCTCAGTTTATGGTACATATTTGAGAAAATATTGAGAACAGCTCCTTATGCTCGTCTTACATTGAGTTTTGAAGCATTAAGGTGAGTTTGGTATTGTAAAACGTTTTTTTATATTCTATCTCCTTTTTCTTCAACAATTTAGACATTTCTAACATAATTTGAAAAACAATACTTGTTTTTTCCAACATAATATTGAAAAAGTTAAGAAATATCTTTTTTTTTAGTTTCTTAACTTTTTTAATATTATGTTAGAAAGAGAAGTATTGTTTCTCAAAGTATGTTAAAAATGTTCAAATTGTTGAAGAAAGTGCTAAGGAAAATGAATATGGGAGATGAAAAATATTTTCCAATACTAAATGCACCTAAGAAAAGTTGGTTTTAAGCCCACTTAAAGTGAGTTTCCAAACATCCTCTTAGTGTTCCTAAATGAATAATTTGTGAGATTCTAAGGGTCTCTTTAGTTGTGAAAAATATTTTTCATTTTCTATCTCTATTATTCTTAACAATGTTTTTCAACGATTTGTACATTCTTAACATACTTTAGAAAATAATATTTTTTTGTTTTTTTTTTATCTTTTTAATATAATTTGGATGACATTTTTTTTGTTTCTCATGTTTTTCAATATTATGCTAAAAATACAAATAAAAAAACAAAAAAAAATCTTGTTTTTCAAATTTTATTAAAAATATGCAAATTTTTGAAGAAATTGTTAATAAAATTAGAGATAGAAAATAAAAAAAAAAAAATGTTTTCCACGACTAAACTATTCTTAAAACTTTTCCAATGAAAGGATTTCATAGGCAAGCTGTCTTCGGATTGTTTTCAAACCCTATCAAAGGAGTGTTTGAACCCAAGTATGATAGTCATGCTGGTCGAAGTAAATGAAGTAGATATGCACTTATTTGCGATCTACCTGCAGCTTGAAACCAAACTAAATACATATTATCATGGGGTGATGATACTGCCAGAAAATGATTTATTAATGCCATATCAATATCCCTTAAATTGATAAAATTATCCCAAATGAAAAGAAAAAAATATTATGAAGATAATTTTATCATTTTAAGCGATATTGCTATGGTATTAATAAATCATGCTCTGGCATTATCCGATTCTATGTTCATAAGCCAAATTCCTTGCCAGTTTCCTGTCCTGGAAGGAGAAGCTAACTGGATTGCCAAACAGACATACAACTGAAGCGTTGGGCATTTCATTCATCAGAAAAGGAAAGTGCGTTGCCTTTTCTTTCCTCCTTTTACAGCTATGGAATTGCTAAGTAAGCGGAAGGGAGTGCTCTTATGTCTACAATATTAGAAAGTATGAACCTGAATGGATAACAAATTTAATTTACAAGCGCAAATGCTAATAGTTGATAGCAAATAAACCTGAAGAGTGGAGACTAAGCCATGCCCACCAAGGAAAATTTCATCAATGATGGCAACTTCAAAACTCAGAATAATATAAAATCTCATTTCATAGCACCCTGATCTTTTCTTTATAGTAATTTCTATCTACTGAGGTATACAGAAAATCGACTAAAACCAGTGAGGAAAGTTACAATTTTCTCGGAGCCATTGTTAAATGTTTAATTGCCCCCTTGGCCTGAAAAATATGAACTTAACTATTTTTCCTCTCTTCTTTACAGTAGATGATGTTTCTAGTCGTTTTTCTGTCAATCTATCAGCTGGACAGCAGCAATTGCAGGTATCTTTTCCCTCAACTTCTGTGTTAAAGCAACACGGACAGTCATTACCCCAGCTGCAGGGCCACTAAGCCGAACCTTGAGAACATAATCATTGATCTGAACAAGCTCAAGTTCCCCACCTCCTGTGCCTGCAAGGTATGGCCTAATCTCCGAAAGAACCTGAAAAATAAACTTGAAACCTTAATGCCCTTATTGACAGAACTTATCTTTCTTTCACTACAAAAGGATCATAAGCCATCATAATAGATTTAGAAAAATAACAGATGATATTAGCACTTGCATATAATGGTTAATTGCTGAGATATGAATAATAACAAAATTTTCTTGTTAAGAAATGACCAAATAAGTGAGAGAGGATTTTCCAGATAATTGATATATTAATTCAATCCACAAGTTAATTTGACTGTCGAACCGATTAGTTCAATTGAATAACAAAGCCTTCTGCATGCAAGTAGACAGAAATTTTTCTTTGGTTATCATCATTTACCCATCTCCCAGTGAATACTAAATATATAATATGGAGAACTTCTGAAACCAGAATCTACACTACATCAGTAGAGGATTTGCAGTCAAAGAGCTTTTTATATAGGTCACATTGAATATAGGTTTCCAACATGTAATGTAGTGCAATTAAGTTATGGTTTCTAACCTTTTCAACGTTTTCCTCATTAAGCTCGAGTCCTGTCTCAGTGTCCAAAATCTGTTCCACTTCCATGATTTCTGGTATCTTGTCTTTAAGCCGAGTTTCAATTCCCATCTTTAGTGTCAATGTTGAACTTGGACATGACCCACATGCTCCTTGTAGCTTTAGTACAACAACAAGACCGTCTATCTCATGTAAAGCAACATTCCCTCCATCAACCATCAACCCAGGCCTTACCTCATCCAATACCTTCTCCACATTCTCTTCAGTTAATGGAAGCACACATCTTGGTGAAACCACATATCCTTACAATACGAAAATCATAACCGTACTCATCAAAAAGAAGAAAATGATTACAAATTTTCTAATTCTATTAGATTTCGTTAATTCATTGTTTAGTTTCCACTGATATCGAGAAAAAGAAGAAAAAAGATACAAAGTCATGTTTCATGTTCTTATTTTCTTATATTTTCAGAAAATGAAAATCAACTAAATTGTTGTTGGCCAGTCAGTTTTCATAAGATTTCAAGAACTAAATTCATTTCTCAATTCTCACCCAACATTTTTAAGGAACCAAACCACGTAAAGCTGTCCTGTTAATTGAATCTTACAGATGTTAATTTACATTAAACTATGTGATTATTACTTTCTCCTTTCATTCAGAAGGGGTAATATAATAATTAGTTTCCAAAGTATCCAGATCACATTAGCCCTTACAACAATTTCATTTATAAATTCCATATTAACAAACTAAATTACCGAGAGAAGATATAGTCTCACTCCTTATAGTTGCAATATTCAAAATTATGCTTCATCATCCCCCCCCCCCCCCCCCAAAAAAAAAAATTTATTCCACCACCAAACAAATTATACAAAGGAACCTGAAAAAATTCCTTATTTAGTAAAAGAAGAAAAAATTCATCTGGGTCATTCTCAAAAGCATAGAAAAATTAATCCCATTATAGTTACCTGCCAGCTTTCTTGGAGCATGATTTGAATTAACTCCATTGAAGTGTTTGCTATGAAACTGACCCATGAGAAAAGAGTTGCATTTTGAAGAGAAACAAGAAGAATCTGAAATGGGGTTCTAAAGTAAGAAAACAACATCACAAAGTCAGGGTTATTGTAAAATCACAATTGTCACTGTGCATAAATTTGCCCATCTAAGAAATTATAATCAAAATATGAATTGAAAATGTTTGTTAATGGAGTTTAAAAATTACCTTGAAGAGTGATAAACGTGAAGGTGAGTTTCTCTCAGAGGAAGAGAGAGATGCGTTCAATATTGCAGTGGTTGTTTGGGTTTGTGTTGAGAGTGCACCCATTATTGCCTCCTTGCCAATCAAAAACACAGAAATCCCATTTGAATAGAAATGGGAAATTGTTCACAACACAAGAAACTGGCAACAGAACTTTTGCGAATTTGTTGCCTTTGCTGCTTCTATTTTTCTTTTTCTATTTTTGTTATATTGTTCTTCTTTACAATACTAGTTGTGAGCTAGAAATGTTGATAGAAAAGCAATTTGATTGGCGGTGATAAGATATCAGTTTGGTTATTTGTTTTCGTGGATAGAATCTGATCTCTTATATTTGATTGGCCGGTGCCCAATCGATGGAGCTCAATTTTCTGAGCTTCTCTTCAAGAGGAAATATTGAGTTTAAGCTAGACTCAATTTTTAATTTTATAAATTAAATAAATTTAATTAATCTTAAAATTTTATAATTATTGAAGTTATAGTTATTAAATGAAACTTGAGACTCAAAACTTAAGGATATGGTAACCAAATTTCATGATGTTGTTAATCTTTTTGGGCACCATAGTTTGGTTCAACTCATGAACTCAAACTTGGTACCAAGAATTCAAGAAATTAATATGAATTTATGAGTAGATCGGAGGTTTTGAGTTTAAATCTCCCGATTTTAATGATTTAAAAAAAATTATGACCCGGTAAAGTTTTAAAATTTTCTGTGTTATTACAGGTGGGAGTCATTACTCGTAAGAATTTAAATTTATGGGCCAAATTAGTGCTGAATTTAGAAATTAGTCCAGAGGTTAAAATTTATGGGACACATGGTCCAGATTTCTTGGACGGACTATCAGGGTACAGTTTGTCAGAATTCTTCATTCACCCATATTGACCATTATTCGGGCCTATATTATTATCCTTAACTGTAATATGCACTTCAACAGCATAACAGGTACGACCTAAAATACCATATGATTGGGTAAAAATAATTCATCCTGCATATAGATACCCTCTTCGTCTGGTACGATTTCCCTTCATAAAAACAAAATCAGAGCAATGCAAATCAAAGATTAAGATTCTTGTCGATCTGTTCCCTTCCTTAATTCTTAATGCAAACACCTACCCCAATTATTGTCTCTTCCAGGTGATCCTACCTAAGTACTTATGTCAAGCATTTTGGTGATAATGTTCTTAGATTGTGGAGAGCTTAGTTGACAAAAAGAATTGTCCAAATTCAATTTTTTTTTCTTCTTAAAATGGGAGTGATAATTTTGAAAAAATTATCTATTTTAAAAAAATTAGTAGTAATATTAAGGGATTTAAAATAGATTTTCAATTTTGCGTTTATGTGGTGCATTTTTATTTATTCATAAATGAAATATATGTTTGAACTGTACATTTATTTTTACTTTGAAAAAATAAATGTAATATCCAATCTTTCATATTAAAAAAACATTTAGATCGAGTGGATAGCGTTTTTATTAATATTGTATAAATGTTTTTATAAATCGGTCCATCAAAAATAATGATTCGCTCTAGATATCGGATAAGGCATGTCTCGCCTTACTATAGCAACCAAAAAATAAATACGAATCCAAAAACTTTTGAAGAATCAATTATTTATAATTATTTACACGAGTGGAATTCACGGTTATAACAATGCATAGCAGTTATAGTGAACGATATAACTATCTATAATGGTTATAATGGATCGTGACAATCGTTACGTTCATGATATCTGTGATAATTGCTATCGATTATCATGATGCCCACGATGAACATTATAACTTGTGCGAGGTTAAAAATAAAATCATCACTGCAATGCTCAATATTCACATTTTGAAACTTCTAATTTAACTTAACTATAATGTTTTAAATTGACTTAAACCAAACACAAACCGCACTTTTGTACTTCCTAAATATATGAATGATTTTGACACCAATAATTGAGGAACCCCAAAAAAGAAGAAGAAGGAAGTAACATATAGTAATAAAATAGGCACCAGAAACGTGGGATGAGAAGATATTGTTGTAAAATGAGGGAAGGTATTGGATCCAGAGATGATAAGCTTTGGCCCAAATATAGAGAGATTCCTTTGGTTCCTTTTGAGGATAACAATAAATCTTTTCTCTGATTATTCTATTTGTTAGTTAAGAAGTCGTACTATGGATCTGATGCATTGAATGTGGGAACCGAAGTGGATGCTAAAATAGATTTTCTATTTTTAAGAATGACTCTTTAGAATCTTCTCTTCATGTTTGGTGGTTCTATTTTTTTTCTTCCTTTTTTTATATTCATAGAGCCAAAGCATAAAATGAATTGTAGATCGAACTGATTTTTTAAACTTTGTATTATAATTTATATATGGATTAATGTGAGCTGTTAATTGTTTCAATTATTGCAGAAATTTTAAGATTAAACTAAATCCTAATTAAGCATAACTAACACAAAAGTCAAATAACGTATTAAACATCCATTTTGCATTTAAATTAATGCATCATCGGCGTTAAAAATTATTTAAATTATTGTAGATCTCGCTTGAATTACCTTATTAAACTACCTTTATGTATCACGATATAAAAGCGAGCTCATCACATAGTAATTTAACCTATATTAATGGATTAATTAGTTTTGCATATCAATTTAAATATTAAATACCTGTCAAACAAATTTAAATATTAAATGATAATGCAAATTGAAAAAAAAAATGAAGATAAAAGGGCTTTTTAAGAATCAAACCTAAAACATTTGCTTTGATACTGTCTTAAAGGATAATTAAGAACAAATTTAAATTTACTAAAACGATAAACTTTAAATTCTCCATTTTCTGTCATACTATTTTTAATAAAAAAAATTAAAATTTATGCACTAATAAATAGGTGGGCATCAAAATCAAGCATTGATGTCTGCCTTTATAGTACTCTAATAAATGGTACCTATAAAATTACATGCTCGTGTAATACGATTCGTTTAGAGTCAATTGCTTGTTTAATCAGCCACCTACAAGTGAAGGCCCTTCAACAGTCTCAACAAACCAATTAAATCTCAATCATGTCATCAGTGACCATTGGATCTTTTCCACTTGGAGAACAACATGATCACGATGAAGACTAAAAACCAATCGAATTACTGGGTGTCTGACAAGTGTCAATCGGACAATTTATGGACTACTTCCGCACACATGACACCATTAGACATGAAACACCTAAGAAGTATCTTATCAAATACTACTAAAATAGGTATTGAATGTGAACCTTTTGCTTGTTTTGATGTATCTATAGATCAGGACAGCACTTGCTATGGCAGCCATTGGTTTAAATCCAAGGTACCGACAAAGAGGGAACCAATACATTGTGGGGTATACATGGATGACACAGAAGAACAAGTAGATCCTACAAAGAAGAAAGAGAGTAGGTTTGGTACACAGTTTACATGACAGAGTGGATTTTTTAAAGTAATTTTAATTATATATATATTTTTATAAATATGTTATTATTTAAAAATTATAGAAAATTTATTTTTTAAATATTTATAAATTTTATGAAAACTGTTTTTTTAAATTAATTGTTTTTAATATAAAATCATAAAAAATAATTATCTAATTAAATAAATAGTGTATATAACATATAAATTGAAACGAAATAAATATAATTTATTAAAGCCTTGATAATATCAAACCCAGATGGCTCTGCTATTGGTTGTGCGCAGCTAGTTAAAGCCAGAGTAAAGAAAATGACGTATAAGTATGATTCCAATAAATAATGGCTTTATTTAATTGATGCTCAGTACTTGTGGCCAATGTATGATTTGGAATTTTATTCAATATGTCCTACCTGTTTTTTTTGGTTATTCACTTACGTATCATTTGGCTTAATCTATGATTTATAAAACATTTTTTAAAATATATTTTGATAAATTAATAAAATTAAAAATATTTAGTATTTAAAAAAAAAACGTTAAAAACAAATTTTTAACATAATTTTTTTTAGAAAATAATTTTTTAACTTTTAATTTTTTTTCGTATACTTTAATAGAGGTGTTTAGCTTAACTTGTGTTTTATAAGAAACATAAACTTTTTCAAATAGTAACTTTTAAAGCCGAGTAACCATTTAAATGTTTTCAGTGTATTATTTATTTTTGGCAAAAGGAAATAAGTTTTTTATTATAGTTGAAGATGGAAAGAAGACCTTTTTGGGTGAATTATAAATTTATCCTTATATTTTAGTTTTAATTACAATTCAGTCCAATAAATTGTTACTCGAACAATCCACCCTAAAAGATTAATATTATCCATCTTACAAATCAATCATTGCCATTAATTTAAGCTCAAAAAAGTATTTTTAATGGCAAAAATGTCATGGGTTAAATGGTCATATACTTTACACGTGATGTTTAATTTGTTCTCTTCAAACAATTAAAAAATAACGTTTTCTTTTACTTTACCACACTTGATGGTTTTGCTATTTGAAAAAAAAAAACAGTAAATTAATCATTGATAGAAAAATAAAATGTAACTATTAAGCTTTTTTTTATTGATAGCAAGAACCAAATCACAACGGAAATCGTTCATAAAATGCAAAACAAAAAAAACATTGTAAGTATAAATAAAACTCAAAAATGAATTGTAATTTACTCATTTTTTATTTTAACAAAGAGTTTAGTACTTTATGTCGTTCCTTAATCTTTACCTTCATATAGACATTTGTGGGATTCAAACTAGTCCTACAAAGATATTAAGCTTATAAGTACCATTTGGAAGAGTTTATAAAATGTGTTTATTTTTTATAGACAAAAACTAAGTCAAATACTCTTAAAAACGTGATTTATAAATTAAAAAAAAAACAAAAGGCTATTAAACCAAATGACAGAAACTACTCTAGGTACCGTTTGGAAGAGTTTATAAAATATGACAGAAACTAAGTCAAACACTTTTAAAAACATGATTTATAAAAAAAAATCAAAAGCTATAATTTTAAAAAACTGAATTGATATTAACAAATTTGTTTTCACTGTTGTTTTATTAAATAATAACCAATTTTTAGTTTCGATTTTTTATGAAAAAACTATTTCTAAATCTCTTTTATAAATTACCATATAAAGTGAATCTACTATTAAACCAAATGGTGCTTAAAACTACAGGAGGTAGAGACTTTGTTTGGAGAGAATTTGGCAAACGTTTGTCCTTCAACGAGTCAATTAAAATTAGTTGATAAAACTTTTCTTGTGTAAAAAGATTTGTTTCCAGATTGTGGTATTGAAATTGGTTGCACCTCCTCCAATAAAAGGAAGTAGAGAATTTCCCCATGTGTCTATTTGTCAAGTTTTAGAATTAAAAAAAAAAAAGAACACTATTTGTTCCGTCGAACTTGATGTCTACCTAAAAATAGAAAGAAAAAAAAAAGAGTAAAAGATTATTAAGGATAATGGGTATAAATAAGGTTGAGAGATTGTTGAATATGGGATGGTAGGTGTTTGGTGGATAGTAGTAGAGGAGCAATCGGAATGGAGTCGTTTTGGATCAGGTTTTGGTTGTGAGTCAATCGGGTCATGAGTTATCGGATCGGGTTTTGGGTCAAATTGGATTGAGTTCAGATCACTTTGATCTCAAGTCGTATCGAATTTCAGATCAAATCAGGTCAACAAAATAAATATTTATACTTAATTAAAAATATATTATTTTCATATAATACGACTAAACGAGTTATATGTTCAAATCCGTGAAAATTAATTAATAATAAATCAATATTGAATTATTTAAATAATATATTTAATTTGTGAATGTAATATGCAATGTTATGACTCTTAATATCAAAATTCAGTCTTAATTGATGTCAAACAACTAGTCTAAGGAATTATTCTCAATGGTAACATCTTATACTGGATTTTGAAGATTAAATTTCATATAATCACTTCATTTCATTCTATTTTTTCAAGACAATTAAAGATAAAATTTTATTGTGTGATGAAGAACGACGTAAAATTTACTAATTTTTTCGGGTTTTGATTTGAAGCTAATGAGATTATTCATATTAATAGAATGTTGAACCAAGTACATCAACAACTGTAAATAAATAATTAATTAATTTTGATATAATTTATTTTATTTGACAATTAGTCAATTAACTATTAGCTCAGTTTAAAAAATCAAATCACTTTTAATTTTTTTAATAAAAATTTATAATTTCAAGTTGTTTCGGATAGTTTTGAGTTCGAATTTTTAAGTTGTTTCGAGTTTCGAATCGTTCAAGTTTGAGTCGGATTTGAATCATTTTGAATTTAAATCGTTTCGAGTTACTCGAATTAGAATCTAATCAAGTTTAAATCACATTATTTTGATACATTTTTTAATCAAATCAAATTTAAATCGAATAAAATCCCAATAAACAGTGAGATAGAGACTAAAGAGTGTGACCGGTGTAAAAGCATAAGAAAGGGTCCACTTTTATACAGCTTGTGCCTCAGAGAGCCTACAACGCGTGCTTATTCTCAATCCACCTTAGACTTAATTTGCTTTGTTTCAAGACATGCCGTCATCGATCACTTCTTTTGTCCTCTCTTTTCAGTTGGATAAGTGTAGGTTCAACCGTTTATGTGAAAAAATAAATATTTAGAAATTATTTTAAATTTTTGTTGTTTATTTTGAACTCCAAATTAAGAATAAAGTAAAATTAAAAGAAGATAAAATAAAATAAAATAGTTTTTTTATTTATAATTTAGTGATATAAAATACTATTATTTTTTATAATTGAATTTTTTTACATCAAATTCGGAGAATAAAATAATCCTGTTTTTTTAATCTGATGCACTGAACTAACACTCCAAGTGAAGATTATCTTTCCACAAGTTGGCGACTAGAAATCAGAACCGCCGTCCCTCGCTCGCTCAAAGTACAAAGTAGGCACAGAGTTTAGAAGATGACGTTGGATAACTTATTAAAATATATAATAAAGGTCACCAATTTCAACAAGTGAAATGTACAGTTAGACAATTTACACTAGTACGTACAAATATAGACGTGACAGGGACTAGATTCTCCCTCCACAATTCACCTAACGGACACTTCTTGTTATCAATTTAGGCACCAAAGCTAGTCATACAATCAATCTATAACAATTAACAGTGTACGTGGATAAATTTTTGTCCTCATATGCCAATTGCTGAAAAGAAAGAAAATTTGTCCATTTTTGTGGAGGGCTTATTACATGGTTGACCAAGATTGCCCATATCATGTAGACCTGTAATTAAGTATTTTTTAATTTCACCCAACACATGCATTTAGTATATCATCCAATAATTCATTAATAATTAAGCAATGCTTGTATGTAGGATTTTGTTAAAAAAAATGGAGGTCAAATTACAACCACTAAAATTATAGTAGATTTTTAACATGGAGCTGTGTTCTAGACCTGAACTCAAGTTTGTGTTGAATCAAGAGGTACTTGATTCTCAAGAGCTAATTGAAAACTGTAAAAAAAAAAAAAAAACCTGAATTAACTATCATGCAAAGTTTTACTGATTGAAACCTATCGTAATTTAGTGGGAAAAAATAAAGTCGTTGTATCTATTTGATCATCAATTTTTAATGAGTGTTAATTTATTCTTGAACGTTCTGTTTCTACTCAATTTGACCTTCAATCTAAATCCGTGCATTATCTGCCGTTCATTCTTATTATTCTACACTGATTTAATAGATGGATATAGACAAAAAGTTTAACTGGATCAAAACAGAATGTCTAAAGATAAATTGACACTTATTTTTAATTGAAAGTCAAATAAACATACGGTTAAACCTAGTTGATAATTTTTTCTTTAAATATATCTTGCACTTTGATTAATTAATTATTAATGGCTGAAAAAATCACCTCATAGAGCTTATTTTAGACTATTTTAATGTCTTAAATTGAGCTAATTAATGATCATTAAAAAATCTTTAATTAAGTGTATTAAATTAAACTATAGTTGGAGATTTAATGGGTATTTATTTTGATTCAAAATGAATCTTAACATATGAGCTTACCATGAGAATAAATGGTTGTTTGAAAACTCAAATTAGCTTTATTCCACATTGATAAGAAAAAGAGAAATAAAATGCTTTATAAGCATTTGTTTGGGATTCTCATCTACATCTGTTAAAAGAAAGGATAAATGTGCAACGCACCAAGCGCTCGTGCCCCTGGCCCGAGCCTGATTGAGTCGCAAAGTCGCATTGGCACTTTAGGTGCGCTTTGCACTCGCCTCGAGCCTAGTCTGTGTTTGTTGTTCTGGTTCGGATATCCAGATTTTCACAAAAGCCAGGATTTAATAAGAGAGATATGATTTAAATCTAAGAATTATGACTTAATTAAAAAGGTGACTGATTAGTTAATTAAATCCCAGGGTAATGACTTAATAAAAAAGGTGTTAGATTAGTCAATTATTTTTTTAACAGACACGATCTAGACTTTTTAAAATTAAGAGATATGACCTAAATAGTCATATTAAATCTGAAAAATCATATCTTTTCATTTAAAAAAACATATTTGTTCAGAATTATTTGAAGAGGTGTCTATGCACCTATAAATACCCAGATTCAAAATATACAATCTATTTTTTTTCTTCTCTCTTTTCTCTCAAAACCCTATATCATTATATTTCAATTATTTCAAAGCAGAATTATTTTAAAATTATTACAACATTAATTGTGATCCTTTCTGAAAAATGATATTAATTGTGGTCCCCTATAATGAATGATTAATATTGTCATTGCTTCATGTTAGTTTCACTCAACGTACTCCCATTTATTAGTTGGGGTCAATGGTTTTATGTAAAAAGAAATTGAGTAAATTAAATTATTTTTGTTAAGCAATGACAATCTTTCCTTAGCAAAACCTGGATTGGACGGGATCCTCTTCAGTAATTTATGAAATTTTTTCTCATGTACATTATTAAAATAATATCACGTCAATATTATGGATGATGTGATATTCATCTAATAATGTGTTTAGAGAAAACTTTCCTCAAGTTATTGAAGAGGATCTTCTCCCACTTGTATTTTATTTTCGCATAATCATAATGGATACAATTGTTGAGTTAGACTTTTATATATATATATAGATATATATATATATATATATATATATATATATATCTATATAAAAGCTTTTTATAATTATACCCAACTACTCACTTTAAGCACTTAGGTTGATCTTGACTAATCATATAGAAGATGGTCTTCTGATTAGCACTTAATTAATAGATTATCCAAAAAAATTGGCCTAATCCTATTTCAATAGTATATAACAAAGTTTGTTCCTATCAAAAAATGATTTGTGAACAAAATTAAAAATTAAAAACTAAAAAATAGATTTTAAAATATTAAATTCGTGTGAAAAATCCTTACTATTTAAGTATTAAAAGTTTTTATCAAAAATTATTCATAAACTATTGTTAGTCCAAACGATATATCCTTAAATGGCCAAAGCTCATGTGATTACCCATAGATTTTGATGAGAGAGACTTGAAGAAATAGAAGACAAGCTATTAGTATAAGGCATGCCCACATATTAAAATGTAAAAGCAATCATGTTTCATATAATACTTTTTTTTTTGGGTGAGAAAACATAAAAATTTCATTAAAGAAAAAGAATCAAGGGAAGATAAATCAATCATTACAAAATACCACACCAAATCAGAGACCTCCTCAATCCAAAAACGAGATTCAACAAGAGAAAAAGCTAGTCTAGCTAACTCATGGGTAACTCTATTAGCATCTCTACGTACGAGAATGCTGTCAAACACACTGATTAAATTCCAGAATCCACTGCTTAAATTTCAGAATTTTTTTTTTTCATTCTTTCTGTACACTTTAATTAGTCATGATTATAAGATATGGAATTTTTGCTATCTGGTCTTCCTAAGAGAACCTGAAAAATACCAAAAGATGAACCCAGAAAACCAAAAGAGTAATGATAAGGCGTAACTCGATTTCCAAGGACATGCCAGAAGATCTTCTTGGAATTATAGATGTTGGACAAATACATTAGTATGCACAAAGGATTTATATTTCCATGGGAATAAGAGATGCAAGAAATATTAATTCTCGTCCCATATGAGAATAAAAGGGTAAAAAAATTTGATTAATAAAAAAAAAAGTTTTATTTAGTACAGGTTCATGAAAAATATATGATATCATGATCCATCCTACTATTAGATGACATGAAAACGGTGATCAACATGCTTAGTATTATTATTAATATGCCGTTTTTTTTATTGTGTTTGATTTTATGTAATTCTTTGATTTAAATCTTATTTCTTTTTCTTTTATAACAAGGTTATCTGAACTATTGACCTTTCATTAATCTTCAAGTTTAGGCAAATTGTTTTGTCTACATCTCCAAATTAAAACTCGAAATAAACTCTACAAGCATGCTTTTGGGAAGTTATTTGCACTCAATCGAATCCTTTTTTTTTATCTTTATAAAATCAAAAGTTGTTTTGTGGTATATCATAGGTTAGCTATAACAATATAAATCATAGAATAAAGCTAGATTCAAAATCGATGGCCCCAAATTCATGCAACCAAGCCGCTCTAAGCTTAGCTTTTCAGTGGTTGTCAAAAAAACTTATTTCTCTGAAAAATTCAAATTCAAATTATTTGATCCAAACTTCATACCAACATTTTTACTGTTTGTGCCTGTTTATCATGTTCATATCATGCATAAGAGTATGTTCAGAACAAATAAATTCTAGTTTATTAAGAACTTTAAACCTTTCTTCTTTCTTCTGGCTTTAAGAATTCCAATGCTGATGCTTCTCTATTTATCTTCAATACTAATTGTCATACTCTATATCTCATTGTATATGTTGATGATTTAATTCTCACTGGTAACAATTCTACTACGGTAAATCGGTTTGTGATTATTCTTGCTCAGCAGTTCTCTATTAAAGATCTTGGGTTGCTAACTTATTTTCTGGGTGTTGAAATCGTCCCAAACAAAAATAGTGTGTTACTCTCTCAACGACGTTATATTATAGATATTTTAGATCAAACACAGATGCAAGAAGCAAAGACAGTCCAAACTCCAATACCAACTAGTCCTACTCTCATGCTAAACTCGAGCTCCTCTCTATTTAATCCATCTGAGTATAGAACAGTTGTTGGCAGCCTTCAATATTTACTAATCACAAGGCCAGACATTGCCTTTGCTGTTAATAAGCTCTCACAATATATGCATTGACCCACAACAAAGCACTGATTCTTTGTAAAAAGACTGTTACGTTATCTAGTTGGAACTGTTAACGATGGCTTACAAATTCATCATAACTTATCTTTAAGTTTGCATGCCTCTTATGCTGATCGGGGAAGGGACAAAGACAATTTTTCCTCCACAGGTGCCTATGTTGTTTATTACTTTATTCTTATCGTTACACATCTCAAATCTAAATAAACAACATGTGTTTATTATTTTATTCTTATCGTTACACATTTCTCATATTTTTCTTTTTTACTTTCTCATAATCCTTTCATTACCCAAAAACAAAGAGATAAGCGTATGAGATTGAAATTAAAAATGTAGATTTTATTGAAAGAGATTTTAATTAACTAAATCTTTAAAAATATATCATCTTTAACGAAACTTACATATGATAATTCACAAGAGACCATGAAACAAAAGTATAATTGAAATAATGTGGGCAACGAGAGTATTCCTACCATGGTGACATGGTACATTTTTAATTCTTTATATATATATATATATATATTTTAGCATTCCTATGAACGGAAAGAGAGAAAAAGGAAGAATAAATATTTAGCTAATTTTTTGGGATAGTCAAATCAATAACATTTAAGTAATGACATGACTAAATGTAAACCTTATTTTTTATTTTAATGATAGAGATTAATCTAAATTAACTTTACATTTCCTTAATAAATTGAAACAACTAAAATCCGGATTAGCTTGTAATAAAATGTTATTAAAATTGATAGCATTTACAAATGAATTTCACAATATGAAAAGTGAAAAGTGAAAAGTTATGTAGACCAAAATATTATCTATTTTTCGCACTCTCTCATTCCCTACCTTTTCTTCCACCATGCATTCTTTTTTGAATTGTTCATTTATTCAAAATATTTTAAATATGAGAGTTTAATTGAATTTTACAATTTAACATAAAAAAATTAAATATAAAAATTCATTTAAATTGATTTGAAAATAATTTTTTTAAAATTATTTAAAAATAAAATAAATTTTATTTTTGTTTGCATCGGGCTTGGTATAAATAATTTAATAAACTCCACCGTTATGTACCTAAAAATTGGTGCTAAGATAAATGTCAATCATAGCACTGGACTTGATCTAGTTGTTTGGTAGGGAGAGAATAATCAAATAAAAATCATTGAATTTGTAAATATAAGAAAAACAAAAGGGCAAAGAAAAAGAAAAGAAAAGAAAACTTTTAATTTTGTTTTTGGGTGTTCTAAGGATAGGCCATATCATTCATGCATATCTTAATGTACAGTGATATGTCTGGAATATCTTGTTCACAGGTCTACATTATAATTAAATTTGGCTTATATTTAAATTAAGAAAGTGTCATTTCATTTGTTTTTATTTTACACTTAAAAACTTTTGTGGTCCCTCATATCTTTTGATATTCCTCCACAGTACAGTTTGGAACATAAATATACAATAATACAATAAAATAGTAAAATAAAATATATATGTATAATTATAAACAGCTCTCTTCCTGATCTCTCTTTCTAGCTCTTTTCTCTCTCAAAATATAACTATACAAACACAAACATTGTTAGTCCAGTCCAGCTTTTCTCTTCCCTTCCTTTCCACAGGCTGTCAGCCTTAAATTATTAAGACCTTGACTATATTTTTTTAAGTAAGACTGTTTCTCTCCTTTCAAGGGAGTTTTTTTTTCTTATTCTGTTTGTTTCTCCGAATTCACCACAGCTGCTATGCTTAGTTTGCTCCGTCCATGGCAAGAAAAAGAAGTCTCTTCTTTGGTTCAGTTTTCGGTTTTCAGTTTATTAACAAACTAAGGCTGCAGACTTATGGATGAAAGGAGTGGAATATTGAGTGAAGAATATGTTCATTAATGAGCTTCTTAGTAGAAAATCACGATCCGGCGACTTCTCGTTGCAGGTAATGGATAGTTTATTTTATTAGATGTCTTTTCAAGTTTGTTTTGATTTGATGGATTAGTCTTTGTTAATTCTGAATTTCTTTTTATTTGGTTATGGATGAAAGGAGTGTTGCATTTCAAAATAAATTCTATATATAAGTTCTTACATAGATGAACAGTCCAGTTTGATGGTGTTTGTCATGGTCATAGTGATTTCTAACATAATTGACACTGTTATGAAGGCTGTGTGGTTTTTCCAATAGCAAGTTTCTAAACACAAACATATTCTCTTTACTGTTCATCTATCTAGTAGTAATAATTTTGTTTGCTTTCATCTGTAAAAAAATAAAATAAAATTGATTGCTCTATTTATTTAAAAAGAACAATAATTTTGATTATTTTTTGAGTATTTGTCTGAGCTTCACTAAATAGTATAATTTCATTTCGTGTGGATATCAAAATGGTTTGGCTTTGGAAGAAACAGAAAAGGAGTGGCTTTGTTACATGACTAGTGATGATGATACCACTAGATCAGAGAGAGAGACCCACATTCCACTTTTGGTTTCAGTATCACCCACATCTGATTTCCTTTATTCATTCTCATCCTTTCTTCATTGTCTAGCTAAGTAATGTTTGTCAACACTTTCAAGTTTCCCAATGCAAATTTGAACAATTTCTTTTAATTTGTTCCCCCCTTATCTTAAAAACAACTGTTTTTGGGAACACTTTTTCCATGTGGCAAACAAGCCTCTTTCATAAATATGGCCTGCATTTGGTACACCAAAAAGGGGAACCCATAAAGCAATTTTTGGTGGGTTATTTTCTTTTAATTTATAAGACAAAGTATGAGGTTTCTTTCTAGAAGTACTTCGATTGGTTTTAGCAAAAGGTTGGAGATGACACGAGATAAGGAGATTTTTTTTGCCTAGATGTTGCATAAAAGGACTTGGAGTCAACTATGTTCTGTCTCCACCTTCATGTAGTGGCTTTTGATAAATCAAACACAACCCATTAAAAGTATATAAATAGAAAAAGAAAGAAACCCAAAAAGACAAACTATGAATTAATTGGAAACTGATTATCTTGTCAAATTCTTGTTGCAAATTTTTTTTTTTGGTAATTAATTAGCAAAAATCCAATGATTATATTATTTCAGGCATGGGAATCAAACTTGAATACGCGATCGATCTATTAGCAACTTCACCAGACCGCAACAGGTTTTCTGTTCACTGTGTTAATGATTGGGACCATCTCCAAACAAGAAGGTTGAATCAGAACTACCAAAGGACTGGATTTGACAAGTTTCACAACTCCATGGACCGGATTTTTGAAAAGCACAACATGGAATCCATCAAAAAGACAATGCAGATGCACGAAAATATCTTCAAACACCAGGTAAGATTAATTAAATCTCTCCTCCTAATTCAAGTATTTATCGATACCTGAATTTTCCCTGTTCTCCGGAAATCGTAGGTACGGGAACTCCACCGGCTGTATAGGGTTCAGAAGATACTGACAGACGAGCTGAAAAGCAAAAACAAACCAAACAGAATTTGGGGTCCTTTGACTACCACAGATATCAACCATTCTCAATTAATAATTAGCCAGAACAATTCAACAGCACAGACTGCTTGTGCGTATAATTTCCATGTTCAATATCTGAGAGATAATAATCCAATAAGCTCAAGGGAGAGGAGTGGTAGTTGCTCCGAAGACATGGGCACGAGAATAAAAAGAGGCTTTGATCTGGAAAGGCAGCCAGCTGATCAAGAATACATCTCAACACGAATCAGTGCCGTCGATCAAGACCAGGCAGGGCCTAGCTCCGGCCCGCAGCGCTGCAAAAGTAATAAAATGAGCACTGATGGTTCTGATGAAGACAGTGAAGTTGAGCTGACACTAAGCATTGGAGGAGGCAGTAGCAGCAAAAAGAGATCAGAAGCCTATCGGCAGCCTCATCGTAGTCAAGAATTAGTATTCTCTCATAAGGAAATTAGGGAGCTTGATTCATCGGAGTCTTTTAAATCAGTTCGAGGAGAGGATTTCAGCGGTCCAAATACTCCGATGAGCAGCTCTAGTACAACATTTGATCAGGAAAGAAACCAGCCGCATTGGCTTCTCCAAGGGCTAAGCATAAATAGGACTTGAAGTTTTTGACTTGCATATTGTGTGTATCCTTAATTTCCAACTCTACATGGACCACTGAATTTATTTATTTGGTTCATCCATTGAGATTCCTAATTTAGTTCCCAACTTAGTCTAATAAATAAAAAAACTGAGAGGCGCCCATTAATTTCTCTGTCTGCATTGTTGTAAATAGACCATTCTCGAATTCGTTTAACCATAATTTGCTCTTCACTGTATCATTATATGTTTATCAGCTGGATGATGTTGCTGTAACTCATTTGACTCTTATGTATTTTAATTTGTAGGTTATCATATTTGCACTAGTTTTGGCCAGATAATTTGCAGTTACTGTCTATAAAGAAGCGTTTACATGGAAAAAAAAAAAGCATTAAAGCTTTGACTATCATAATTTGAGAAGCTAAACCTTATAATCGGTATCATTTTCGAAAGGGATGCATCGCATATGGGCAGAAAGTGACATGGCAGAACCCTATTAATATCGACATTGATTTAAACCACAAATGTTAGAATTCATAAAAAGTGATAATTACTTATTATAATCAAAGTATGTGTTCCATAATGTTGAGAATTCATACCTTCAATAACTTGTGATGAATTATCCATGTAGCTTTAGGGTACCTGCAAAGGGATGAAAAGTTTCTTTTATAGAGAAACTACTCTCTGCCTTTAGAAATTTTCTTCTACCCCCTTAGAGAAAAGAAACAGCCAGCTGAACCATGACCTTAAAAAGGAACTCAATGAGCCAATTCTCTTTTCAAATGGGTGAGAGTAAGGGCCTCCATATGTGTCTATTAGTATGACCCATCCCATTATGGGCTCAATGACTAAATGTAATGCTAGTCCAAACAATACAAATATATACAACAATCTCTCACTTGGACAACATTACATTTAATTTCAACATAAACACAAACAAGCATCCCAAAACCAAAAGCCTTGTTCAAAATGTGCCTTTAATTACAAGTTAGTGAACGATCGATACACCGATAGGGCATACGACACATGACCAATAATTGCAATCACGTAACTCAGGTCGATGAGATACAAGTGCAGTATGGAAATAATCAAAAGAGTGAGGAACATTCGTTTCCACAAGAAGCCCTAGAGACAAATCTGAATGTCTTTAAAGCAATAGGCCTTGTCCAAAATGCAGTTGCAGCACCTAGTTTAGTGACTATATTGACAGGATATATGACACCAAACTTATACTCACAACCACGTGACTCAGGCATAGACTAAAAGGATTGTCTCTAGTAGGAAATAAGCCTTGTCCATAATGTGCGTAACTCGGGCATGAGACTAAAATAGATTGTCTTAATATATAAAGTACTCCCTGTCCAAAATGCACGTGACTCAGGCATGAGACCAAACATAATGTCTCATTACATAAACAATCGCCTTGTCCAAAATGTGTGTGACCCAGGCACGAAACTAATCAAAATGTCTCAATACATAAAGTACGCCCTGTCCAAAATGCGTGTGACTCAGGCATACATTGACATTGCTATATTTAAAACAAAATATGAGCATAAACAATATAGTCAAACAGTCAATGATCACAAAACTCTCAGGCATACATTGACATTGTTATATTTAAAATAGAATATGAGCATAAACAATATAGTCAAACAGTCAATGATCACATAACTCTCACTAACTAAATACAACAGAAGACTCTAACAATCCCAAATGAGTCACATGCTCCTGAAACAGTTTTGGAGCTAAACCTTTAGTTAGTGGGTCAGCTAACATACGCTCTGTGGAAATATGCTCAACACAAATACAAGACTCGGCTATTTTCTCTCTTACAATAAAAAACTTAATGTCAATATGCTTGGAGTGAGAAGAGCTCCTAATGTTTCGAGAGAAAGCACCTGCTACATAATTGTCACAAAATATCTTCAGCGGCCTCGAAATGGTGTTCACAACACTTAGCCCCAAGATAAAGTTCCGCAACCATATAGTATGACATGTAGCCTCATAACAAGCTACATATCCTGCCTCAATTGTAGAGGAAGTTGCAAGTGTCAGTTTGACACTCTTCCAAGAAACAGCTCCTCCTGCCATCATAAAAACATAACCAGAAGTGGATCTCCTATCATCTGAACAACCTGCAAAATCGGCATCAGAATATCCAACTATATCAAGAACGTCAGATCGCCGATATATAAGCACTAGATCTTTTGTGCCTTACAAATATCTAAGTACTTTCTTTGCAGCCTTCCAGTGAGCCAAACTAGGATCACTCAAGTATCTTCCAAGTACACCAACAATATAAGCAATATCAGGTCGTGTACATACTTAAGTATACATTAAACTACCCACAACTGACGAATAGGGAACCATTGCATTTGAGTCATCTCACTATCATTCTGAGGGCATTGAGACTTAGAAAACTTATCACCTTTTACAATAGGTGCTTTCCCAGGAGAACAAGAATGCATATTAAACCTACTTAAAACTCGATTAATGTAGGTTTTCTGAGACAATCCAAGAACGCCTCTAGTTTTCTCACAAAAAATCTAGATGCTCAATAAGAGGTCTCACCAAGATCCTTCATATCAAAATGAGATGACAACATGTGTTTTATCTCAAATAGAAGCTCAATGTCATTTGCTGCGAGTAAGATATCATCAACCTAAAGAACAAAAAAGATATACTTACTCCAACTGACCCTTAAATATATGCATTGATCAACAAGATTCTCCTTGAAACCGCAAGAGGTAACAATTTCATTAAACTTCAGGTACCATTGTCTCGATGCTTGCTTAAGCCCATAAATGGACTTGTTAAGCTTACACACCATGTGTTCCTTTCTTTCCACTTGGAAACTATTTGGTTACATCATGTACACATCCTCAAATAGATGTCCATTAAGGAAAGCTGTCTTGACATTCATTTGATGCAGCTCAAGATCAAAATGAGCCACCAATGCCATAATAACCCGAAATGAATCCTTGGTAGAAACAGGCGAGAAAGTGTCCTTATAATCAATACATTCTCTTTGGTTAAAGCTCTTAGCAACAAGCCTAGCTTTATACCTTTCTACTTGACCTTTAGAATTATACTTGGTCTTAAAAACTCATTTGCAACCAATTGGCCTATAGCCACATGGTAGTTCAACTAAGTCCCATACACAGTTTCGACACATCGATGCCATCTCATCATGCATAGCATCTATCCAAAATGAACATTGTGAACTATCAATGGCCTCCTTAAAAGAGACTGGATCAAGAGACGTACCAATATTAAACTCATGCTCCTGCAAATAGACAATATAATCATAAAAAATTGCTGGTCTACGACTTCTTTGTGATCTCCTCAAAACAATATTATCAGTTCCCACATCAACATCAGCTATAGTGTCAACAACCCGGTCTTAGACAATAGCATTGGTTCCCTCTGTCAATGGTGGTGCAGCCACTGATGGAGGGGTAACCTAAACAGGTATAACAACACACTCCTTCTTAAATACAGCTTCATGAGGCGCTGAACTCCCACTGTCACTAACATCCTCAAAGAAGATGGATCGATTAGATTCAATGACTCTAGTAATATTAGAAAGGAAATAGAATCTATAGCCTTTTGATCCACACAATAGCCAATAAAATAACCAGTAATGGTCTTAGGATCAAGTTTCCTCTGCTGAGGATTATAAGGCCTTATTTCCGCTTTACAACCCCAAACACGGAAATGATTCAAACTAGGCCTCTTTCCTGACCATAACTCATAAGGAGTTTTAGGAACTGACTTACTTGGTACTTGATTCAAAACATATGCGGCAGTTTTCAAAGCCTCACCCTACAAAAATTCAGGCAAAGTGGAATGACAAAGCATACACCGCACCATATCTATAAGAGTACGATTTCTTCTTTCTGCAATACCAATTTGTTAAGGAGTTCTAAGCATTGTGTACTGAGCCTCGATACCACATGCCTCGAGAAATCTAGCAAAAGGTCTAGGATTTCTATCAGTTTCAACATATCTCCCATAAAACTCACATCCTCTATCCAATTTTACCGCTTTTATTTTCTTATTTTTCTGGAGTTCCACAGCAGCCTTGAGAGCCTTAAAATCTTCCAATGAGTCTGATTTTTCTCGAATGAGCTCAATACAACCATAGCGAGAATAATCATCAATAAAGGTAATGAAGTATCTATAATTTTCCAAAGCGGCAGGTGAAAAGGGACCACAATATCAGTATGGATTAAATCTAGAACGTATTGACTTCTACTAATCTTTTACTTTTTGGTTTTCACTGGAAGTTCCCCTTTGATACAAGTAACACAAGTTTCAAAATAAAAAAAATCCAAGTCAACTCGAATGCCATCTTTAATCAACCTCTCCATTCTTTCTCTAGAAATATGACCCAACCTTTTGTGCCACAACATGGAAGAGTTTTTGTTGGATCTAGTATGTTTAGAACCAACTACAGCATTCACAACAGAGACACTAGAAGAAGCAGAATCTAAAATACGAAGCAAGTCAATTTTATATAAACCATCATATAAAGTAGCAGTACCAACCATAACAGAGTCATAAAAGATTATAGCCTTTCCATTTCTAAAATGAAAAATATATCCACATTTGTCCAAAACAGAAACAGAGATAAGATTTCTTCTGATGGAAAGGATAAAAGCAGTATCAGACAAGTTTAAAACATGTTTAGAAACCAAAATAAGTCTGACTGTACCAATGTGTTCAACTTTAACCTTCACCTCATTGCCCATATTTACTACTAACTCTGTATCAACTGGTCTTCTGCGGTTCCTTAATTCCTGCAAAGAATTTGTAGTATGAATAGTTGCACCAGTATCTAGCCACCAAGTATCAGAAGGCACATCAACTAGATTAGACTCAAAACACACTAGTAGCAAACGTGTACCTTTCTTGTCTAACCAAACTTTAAATTTCCTACAACCAACCCTCTTGTGCCCAAACAAATGACAAAAGTTGCACATTCCCTTAAAAACTTCCTTCTTAGGCCCATTTGGAATACTCACATTAGTTTGTTGAAGAGGCCTCCCAGATTTCTTCATCTTGATGGAGTTGCTACTATTACCCTTGAAAAACTTCTTCTTCTTCCCTTTATCAAAAGTTACCATGAAAGCAGCATGAGACTTGACTTTCTTCATCATCTCTTCTTCTTGAGTTACAATAGCAGTCATTTCACTCAAGCTCCATTCATCTTTCTAAGCATTATAAGTGGTCTTGAGTGCATCAAACTGAGTTGGCAAAGATTCAAGCACTTGCCATACAAGAAAGCTATCTGCTAACTCAACTTTCATTCCTTTAAGCTTGTTAAAGAAATAAGTAAGCTTCATGATGTGCTCTCAGACTCCACTAACCCCATCATAGGTTGTGGTAGTAAGAAGTTCATCAGAGTTCCCTTTTCTGCCTTATCAAACTTAATAAATTTCTTCCCAACGACATCAAGATATTCTTTAGCACTATCAGTATCAACTATGCTTTGCCTGATAGACTTGTCAATAGTATACTTCATAATCATGAGACAAGTCCTATTAGAATGCACTCATTGCTCATAACGAGTCTTTTCAGCTCCAGAACTTTCACTAGTGGGCTCAACAAGCGCATCGACCTTCAAAGCCAAGTCCAAATTCATGATAACCAAATTAATAGTGAAAGATTCATTCCAATCCTCATAATTTGTTCCAATTAGACTTTTGATGGCAGACAAAGAGAGGGATAGAGCTGCATTGCCATAAGCTACTGGGAATATAATAAAATTTATTATGCATGTGGAATAAGAAACATGCACCCACAAATGTCTCAAATAGGCAATCTTATATCCATGCTAGAATCTTATTCAAAATAGACTCTTACGCACTAGGCTAGAGCCTAAGATATATAAAAGGCTCTTATGCATGATAAAGTAAAATAATTAAATACAAGGACTTAGAATGACCCACTACCGAGAGGATAGGACTAGGCCACCAAGTGCCAAGCACTTAACTATTATCTTTATCGTCCTAAGCATCCTACCAAATAATGGTTTGCCGACGGGGCAAATTCGCTATCCGTATGGATCTTAGTATAATATCATTAAGCGAAAACATGATCAATAATAATAACTCCGATGATTTATCATGACTAGTCCCACGAGAGGTGGGTACATAGCCACTCCAAACCATCGGTATTACAACAAAATAACATGACCCACATGAATAAAATATTTATTTATCTCAAGAGGAATTATTCATTTCTTTTCTCCATTAAAAAAAATGGAGCAATATCATAAAGTTCATAAACACATAAAAGGAGGAATTTTGCAATACAAGATTGTATCAAAACAACCAATCATTAATTAAGACCATAAACTCTGGTCAATGCTCAAAGTTTAAATAATTACCCAATCAAACAATAAATAGTTAAATGAGTATAAATTGTTAAAATCAAAATTAAAACAAAAACTTGACCAAAAGCAATGAAACCACAGGTGATATAATATTAGGCAAGTCCAAAAACAAAAAATTCAATTTGAAGACCAAGAACGACAAATATCTAGAAGAAAAAAAACGAATGCCTTTCGATGATGGAGAGAAGCATGGACTGAAAAATTCACGCCTCTCTCCTCCAAACAGCAAATCACAAAAAAAAAGACAGAACACAACCATGAAAAATAAAAAGGTATGCTCTGATACCAATCGTTAGAATTCATAAAAAGTGATAATTACTTCTTATAATCAAAGCATGTGTTCCATAAGGTTGAGAATTCACACCTCCAATAACTTGTGATGAATTATCCATATAGCTTTAGGGTTCCTGCAAAGGGATGAAAAATTTATTCTATGGAGAAACTATTATCTGCCCTTAGAAATTGTTTTGCCCCCTTAGAGAAAAGAAAGAGCCAGCTGAACCATAATCTTAAAAAGGAACTCAATGGGCCAATTCCTTTTCAAATGGGTGAGAGTAGGGGCCTCCATATGTGTCTATTAGTATGACCCATCCCATTATGGGCTCAATGACTAAATGTAATGCTAGTCCAAACAATACAAATATATACAACAACAAATTCAGGTGTCTTCAAATCTAAATTATCTAAATATTCAAAGTGGGGCAAAAAGAGGGACTATTGTTAATAATTTGTTTTCAAGCTTTATTTCTTTTGGTTCAATCTATTTTCGTATCCATTCATGGTATGGAAAAGAAAAGTGAAAAGAAACACATTCCACATCTGTTTAGAAACTTTGGCCTTTTTCCATCTTTAATTCAGGTGACTTTGTGACTGCTGTTGATTGCAGCCCACATGCAGATTGTATGAGATGAACCAAAATCTTGTTTGTCAATAGTTAAATGTTTTTGTCTGTAAATAATTTACTCAATATATTTACCTGATTAAATCAGCAACAATAAAATCCCATTCTGATCTCAATATATTGACTGCCCCTAAGGGGACACATTAATTCCTATTATGGAGAGACAGAACAGAACAGAACAGAATTTGGCGGGCAAAATCCTGCATATAGAATTTCCTTGTTAGGTATGCAAGAAAAAGGCTTTTGTGTTCTTTGCTCCTTGGTGGTTGCAATCAGTATATCTGTAGACTGTTGATGTTGAGTATTGAACTTAACAAGACAAAACTTAATCAACTAACATTCATTTACAATATTTTCCCATTTAGCTAATTCAAAAGCACACAGAACGGAGAATTCATTGACATGAAAATAAGGATTATACATAGAATACAAACAGAGAGACATTGGAAATCTTCTAGACATCGCTCTTGATAGAAAAACTGTATCCAGTTTGATCATCGTAGTACTTCGACCACAGCATCACACCTCCATACTTGTCAGAGCCCTTGATGGCAGGAAGAACCTGTAAGGTGAGATCGGACACGGGTATAAAGCCACTTCCAGCTGCATCAGGAGCTGCAGGAAGTCCCAAGAAAATTTTGGCTACAGGAATATCACTTGTCCATTGCTTCCATGCATCCTCAAGATTAGAAACATCCCCAGAGTATTGGCACGGAGGGTAGTTATGGAATTGAACCCAAACATTGTCGAAAAGACCAGTTTTAAGGGCACCCCCTACCCAAGCATCAGGGAATGGACACTGAGGAGCTGCAGTTAAGTACACTTTCTTACCCATTTTGCTGTATGCGGAAAGGTACCTTGCAAGATCATCCCAATGTAGGTTAGTTCCTCCTTCGATATCAAAGTCAATTCCATCCAAAACCGCGTCACCAAGATGGCGAGAAGAGGATTGCCCTCCCAAGAAGTTATTCCAAAGGTAAGTCGCAACTTGTCTAGCGTCCTCAGCAGAGGTGAGGTAATAGCTCCCTGCTCCTCCTCCAATTGAGAGAATCACTTTGATTCCTTTTGCTTGGCATGCTTTAATGTAGGAGCTTAAACCAGTGCAGCCATTAGTGTAGGGATCACAATGACCAGCAAGGTTGGTCATTGGAGTCTGACCATTGCCAAATGTTGAAAGAAAAGCTATGTTCACAAAATCATAGTTCTCTGTTGCACAAGTCTCTGCCAAGGTGCCTTCATTACCATTCTGACCCCAGTAGATAGCAATTCCACCTGCATTAGTGCCAATCAAAAGGGTAAGAACTACTGAAACTAACAAGGTTAATGAGATTGCTGATTTTAGTGCCATTTTGATAAAGTGTTTTAGTCACTAATCACTAATAGCTCTGTTGGCTTTGGTGCTTAAAGTGCAGAGAGAAGCAAATCTTTTATAGGAGGAAAATGAGTCCATTGTGAGAGACGGCATTATTGTGCTTTTGTGGAAGAGTTTCGTGGCTTTGCATTCGTTTAATTCCAATCCCACTACCTGATTTAATTTAGATGAAAGGATGTGGATTAACGCAGACGGCTTGTGAGGAAATGGAACTTCCGTTTATTTCAGTCCAATTTTATTGCCCTGCATGTGTCTCATGGCAAACCTCTTTGGATTCAATACAATTATTTTAGAATTTTAGAGTGTAAAAGATCAACCCAGACAAACTCTTGTAGATATTAAACACGAGAATCTCTTGGGAGTTTTTACAAACATTTAATTGGCAGATAGTAGATACCGCCATGAAACCTTTGTCTTTGGTTGTCAATAATTCCTCCAGCTTTGTTGCTTCCTTCATACTGTAACTTTTTTTTGCCTGATTTTGCTTAATATTCAGAAACTGGAGTCAATCAATTTGAATTCCAGAACCACTTTCCAAAAAATAAGTAAATCAATTTGAATAATGATGAATGAACATTAATAGAACTCGAAGTATTATTGATAGGAATTACAAAAAAAAAGAACTTTCATCAACTACAAAGGCAAATAGATTAACAAATTGATCAAATTCATAAGATGAAAGAGAAAGAGGCATGAAAGAAAGAAGTCAAAAAAGAATGTACGCTAGAAATTAAAGATCTGATTTTTCTAGTTCGCACGAGTGCAGTCTCGCCGAATTTCGCCTTGATTTCCTGTCTTAACACCAACACGGCCAAGCTTGGTAATGGCATCGACAAAAGCCTGTTGAAAAGCTGCATTGTTTGATGCAAAAAGGTTGACTGTGGCTCTTGATCTTGAATCAGTGAACAATGTTTGATCAGAATTGAACAATCCTTTTCCTTGCTGAAGGTTTTGGTAGTAGGCATTGTCGAATATCTGAGGCGTTGTCGGGTCCATGTTAATGGCAATTCTTGGATCAACATTGATCGGACACATTTGTCTAAGTTGTAAAGCATATCTTAAATTCAATGTTGGGTCGATTCTGTTTCCGGGGCTGAAGTTGTAGATTCTCTTGGAGAATCGACCACAATGAGAAAATCCAATTGTGTGCGCACCTAAAATTAGCAAAGGCATATCCAATCAATTTAGAGGTGCCAAAGGTAATTAATTTTATTTAAAGAACTAAGAAAGAATTATACTCATTCTATTCAAATTTATTTGTCACATTTGATTTTTTGAAATAATTTTAATTTCATTGAGTTAAAATTAAAAAAAAAATTAAATACTTGTAAATTTTTTGAAACTATAATTACAATTTGAAATTAAACAAAAAAAATTAATTATTAAATTGAGTGAATAGTACAACATGATATATAAATTGAAATAGAAAGAATTTAAGTTTACATACCTGATAACGCGATCATGTCCGTTTGAGTGAGACCATGTTGGGCAAACATATTATTGAGCTGATCTAAACTAAAATCAGGTTCAGGAAGGCTGTGTTGAACACTGGCTATAGTAGATATTCTCCCATCAAGCCTACCCAATTCAACATTATAAGATGGCCCTCCTGTCTGTTGCATAGTACAATTATTCACATGTAAGGCAGTAAACCAAGCATATATATTGTGGTTAAAGTACATAGCAGTTATTTTTCTATGATAAAGTCCTAATGATTTCAAGATGATTAATTTATTGGTTATCGTTTTTAAGTTAAAAGTATTTTAGTGTCTTAAAGTACTTCAACTGAATTCCAAATGAACATACTCTTTCTTATGGATAAGGAGTGGTTGACGTGTGGAGGAGAATATGGGTAGGTTAGAATCAACGCCAGTACATCTTTTTATTAAGTTTTCTATGATAAAGATGTAATGATTCTGAACAACAATTGTTTCATTCGTTATTATTCGGCTCAAGTCAAAAGCATGATAAATTTTTGTCTGACACAGTAATCGAGATGGATTGAAGTGAAACAATAAAGGAAGAATGTTTAAAATTTCAATACCAATGCAATGACATCTCTAGTGGCTAGAGCCAATATATCTGCACATGAGACTCTGTTTCTGCATTGAGGATTGCTATCAACTGCTGCTTTGGCCTTGATCACAGTGTCGAACCCATCTCCCGCAAGCGAAATATCATCAGGGTGATCCTTCTCCGCGTTGTTATTTGGTGATTGTATCAAAACTGAAGCATCACATCCCTACTTTCACAGAAACAAAACCAAATAGATCAGTCAACCAATAGCTAATATATATAAACAAGATAAAATAAATTTGCTAACCCGAACAAAGCAATCGTGGAAAAAGAGTCGAAGAGTTGCAGGAGCAGTCACAAAGGTTTGCTGGAATTTTGTCTGGACCGCGGAAAGGACAAGTGATTCAACATTAGGGCATGTGTTTTTGTAATAGCCCTGCATTAGTTGAGCAGAAGCAGAAGATAGAGAGAGAAGAATGAATATTGACAGAACAATGAGTCTTTGATTGATCTCCATCACTTAATTCTGTTGCTTCACATTCTGTATTAAGGGTATTTGAATCTCTATTTATAGGACAATATTATAAATTGATTACAAAATAAAGAAATAAAAAAAAGTAAAATGAACAGAAACTGAATGGAATATGAGAGAACAAGCTGGTGGAGGTATTATACAATCTGGCAGATGATAAATGACAGTTGTTTTTAGATTGAGGTAAGCTGACAATTGGTATATTTTATTTTTCATGTTCTTGCACGTAAAAGACCATGTGATTAAGAACACGCTTTGGAGACTTCTACAAATGATTGGGCCTTGGGGTGGGCAGAAATGATTAGTGACTTTTTCTATCTTTCTGGGTTGGTAATGTCAGAGGCAGAACATGAGCTTCAGAAATTTTGTTCTTTAATTTTCCTGCCTTATGTATAGCGTTTTAAGTTAACAAGTTTACATCTTACACCAATCATGGGTGCCAATCAAGGAGGCCTATAAAAATAAGTGCATGACATTAGCAATCATTGATGCTACTTTATGTGTAAATTAATGCAAAGTTGTAGCACGTTTGCCTTTCACCAAGGTTATCTATTACACCAACTTTCTATCATTCCGCTCATGGTATTGAATTTAAATCGATTTTAATATTCTTTATAATATTATAGATTATAAAAGTATTAATTAAAGCTGTTTTTAGTATTGAACATCAATTAATAATACTTTATCATACGTATAGAATTTTTATCTTTTCCTTTAATGGTAACACTATTTGGTACCATTAAATTTAATAATTTACTGTAATTATTTTATTAATAATTATGACGACTTTTAATATGCCTTTGTTTTCAAAACAAGGCATCATAGAATTCTTCTGTATTACGGTAATTAATTTGTGGATTTAATAAACTTGAGCTAGTGACCTAAGTTTTGAGATTCAAGGTCTACTAGTGTACTAAGAGTTGGTGTCACATTTACAAGTACAATAATTTTTGGGAACAAAGTGACTTTTGTTGTTAACAAAATCAAATTACTAATTGCAAGGTTTTAAGAAGAAAAGAAAAGGTGCAAAGCTTACACATATTACCGATGAAAAGAAGAACTTAGATATTTAAAATGAACAATTATTATCATTTTTTAATTAAAATGATAGCAAATTAAATCAAAATCAATAACATTATTCTTACATTGAAAAGAGTGTAATCATTGAGTTAAGTTCAGACTATAGAATATCTAATAATCAGTCATAAACAAAATTGCAAATTTATAAGTTATAAAAAAAAAGGTAAAATGAACAAAACTTGAAATAGGGTTTTCATTATAATTTTTTCATTAGTAAAATTTTGAAAAATAATATAAATAATTTTTTTTATTACTTTGATGTTATATTAAGGAGATATCTTTTTAATGATCAATTACCTCAAAAATTGAAACGGTAGAAAAATAGTTTGATTATTCTTTTATGCTCTACACTTTTACATGTCAATTGGCAATTCATAACACAACAAATTGATGATTAATTTTTGGGTTGCATAGCTGTATGCAAAGGTGAGAAATGTTAAAAGAAGTCAAGATGACACCTAATGATTAAGTGTGAACAAATATTAATTGACAGTATTATATATCTTCATCGCATAATTGTTTGGCTTTGTCTCTCCACCTGTCCAACACGACTCTGCATGCCAACCTTTACTGCTCCTAATTAAGAAGTCTTATCCTCTCCGTCCAACTTCTAATCACAGAGACTGATGACTTGATATGGCTTTATCCTCTCAATTAGTTTAAGCATCTACTGAGCTATATACTAAACGACACTGAGTATTGGTGCATTTGGCTTTCAAAAACATGTGCCCTTCACATGGCATCGTATCCTATCCGTCCAACTTCTAATCACGGAGACTGATGACTTGATATGGCTTTATCCTCTCAATTACTTTAAGCATCTACTGAGCTATATACTAAACGACAATGAGTATTGGTGCATTTGGCTTCCAAAAACATGTGCCCTTCACATGGCATACTATAACCATGTTTCTCTGTTAGCCTAACCTTGCATTAACGAAATTCGTATTAAGAAAAAGCATATTCTCTCGGTTTGAGTATAACTTAATTAGTAATCACACATTTTTTTAAAAGGGAGATCTCAAATTTAAATTCCTCCGCTACCTATTTAAAAAATAAAACATTGATATGGAAAGAGTAAATCATGTTCATGATGTATAAGCCTCAAGAACACTATCGCTCTAGTTTGTGTGAGAGGGAAGAACGAAGAATAATAGAAATTAAGAAAATAAAAAACTGAAAAGAAAATAAAGATTGAAAAAGAGGAATGCAAAAAGAAAAGGATAGTTATAGTTTCCATTTTACTTTTAATATATTTATATTTTGTCATATATTTCAATTTTTTCTTTACATTTTAAATTCGATAAATTTATATCCCACATTATATGGGGGTGTTCAATAAGTTTTTCTAAGTCAAATTTCTGATTAAATTATAATTGGTGTATATGTACAGTTCACACATATGCCTCATTTGAATGTGAAAAGACAATTTTGACAGTATTTTTTCAGAGTCGTCTTCGTTAATTGTAGATTAAGAAGTTAGAAATTTTGAACTTGAAAAAAAGAAGTGAGAAGAGATGCTAAGAGAGGGCAAAATTGTCTCTTTCGCATTCAAGTAAGACTCATGTGCACTAGTTTTAATTTGATCGAAATTTTGATTAAAATAACATATTGGATAGTCTCCTATAATATAGAATGTAAATTGATCAAGTTTAAAACGTAAGAAGACATTATAACATGAGGCAAAATGTAAAAGTGTTTCGTGATAATAACTTTTACTTTTCACTCTACAATTTTTTAATTATTATAATTTATGTGGAAAATAAAATAATCTCAATTTTATTTTCAACTTAAACAGATCATGTTCTTTTTTTTTTATTTTATTTTTATTTTTATATTAAACATGGGTTAAACTACAACGTTATTATTGATAGGCCCTATCAATAGATCAGATCAATATCCTATCCTTATAGTTAGATATGGATAGAGGTCTTGATCTGTTAACCTGATTTAAATCCAAATTCGTTAATACATTTAACAGACAAATAAAATTTGGATTTACCTTGATTCACTCGGATAATAATCCGATATGATTACTATCTTATTATATTACATATATTATTCTTTATATTATACATATGTTTTGTTTTATAACATATAAATAATATATTATAAGCTAGTACTCTTAAAATGAATAGCGCATGCTATATGACTTATATAAAGTACAAGTATTGGTAAAAAAATTAAATATTTTTAAAAAAAGTAATTTTTTATTATACACGTATTTTTAAGTATCTTGTAATATTATAATTTTAAAAATATACATAGTGTTCAATAATTTGATTTTCGATGGATTCGAATATGAATTAAATTTTAAAACATCCGATCTAAATCGGACCAGATAAATTTTTAACAAATAGATTTGAATTTGCCTTGATCCCAGCTGAATCCAATCAATTTAGAAGCCTATTTATTGATAGTTTGAGCATCTACTATCATTAACCGTAATTATCATAAATATGAAAATCTCACCGTTGAACTACAATGGAGACGGTGCCCTTAGAACAATCCTATCCCTTACTGAATTTAACTCCAATTGAAGAGAAATTCAAAATATTTGCAGCCTAATTTTTTAATGTTTCACCTAATTTATGTTTCTTGAAAGCTAAGATAGTTTCGAAAGCTAGATCAAACGGTACTTTTTACTCTTTGGTATTTTGAAAACATCATGAATGGAACCTCATAACTATCCCTACCGAGGTACAGATAAGGATCTATAGCAATCTTCAACACTTGCAGCAGAGAAATGAACAAGCATACTGAATAAGTAAAATAGATCTTGAACAAGAAAAATGATCTTGTACACAAATTGTACAGGACCGAATCACTGACCAGCCATCCATCATTCATCTCTGCACGGTGTGCATATTGAATATTTTGGCCACGAGCCTCATGAGACAATAAAATGCAAAAGTAACACTTAATTTCATGCGCAAGTGATTCCAGACAAAAGATATGCATTTTCATATCCATCATAGCAATAGTAATGTTGACCATTCTACTTATGCTTGTTTGCTCTACTTTGACACGCCCCAAATACTCATCCCTTTGGTTTTTGTTTGAAAACAGTCATCACTAAAAGCAACATTATTTAACGAAGTTCCCAGCTACGCATGAATCCATCCTTCCACCCAGGTAAAGTTCAAAAGGAAAAAAAAAATAATGACCAGGATTTACTGTCCGTATCCATCAACATAGCTGCAATATAATACCTGCAAAATAATTTCCTGTCACTGGTATTTTTATTGAATAGATAAATTAATTAAAAAAACTGCAATAATCATGCAAGCAAACATGATGCTCAGAGAGAAATGATTTAACAAATTATTTTGGGCAGCAGTCAGCACAGCTCTCCGGAACAAGAAACCCAAAACAGAAATGAATGAAAGAAAAACATATCTAAAATAATCGTACGCTATGCAAATTTAACAGTCAAAGAGAGTTTAGATAAAATATCAGAGAAAAGTAGCAATCCTTCTTTAGGTATAACCAACATAATAACACCGAAATTGGCAGCCATGAAACATCTATGCCACCTAAGCAACAAACTATATGCCCAAAAGCGGATTCATACAAGTTTCAGTTAGATTCTTGGAGGGTGCCTAGGAATATTAAATCTCAAACTATTAGTATTCCTCTTGAGAATTATCTGCCAAATCATTGAGGTTAAAGCCCTGTTCCTACAAGTAGATTTCTGCAGTGTTTCAAGCCATCTTTGGACATTAAAGTATTACAATACAATTTATAGCAACCAAATTATACATTTTAAAAGTCTAAATTGTAAATCAGAGGACAAACTACTAACCAGCATTGCTCTAATCCCGAACAATGGATATCTCAAGAGTAGCAGGTATTCAAAACTCGAAGCGTATCTTATCAAAACCCCAGCGAGTCAAATTTATTTTTGGGGATTATAAAGCATAAGAGTCAACTGCCAAGACCTACAGGATCTGATTGCAAGCACTTAATCAATACACAGAGAGTATTAACAAGAATCTATAACAGTAAGAACAAGTGTGTATATCTGTACACATGCACATTTGGTTAGAAAAGTTCATGTTTACACGAAAAGAAAAAGGTTGAAAGTAACACAAATGTCTAGCAAATGCAATCATAACTCAGGAATTTCCTCATTTAGGAAAGGAATCATCTTATTCCACAGCAAAAATATATAATAACGAATAGAAATCTTATGTATCACTAATGCTATTATAAGTAAGGCACACAACATATAGTAAAACAAATATGGAAGGCTAGTAGTGGAATGAACTTGATTTCTTTTAATATTCTTAACATTAGACCAAATTACCTGTACATAGTATAGACCAGAACAATGAACTTTTCAGCTGCCCTGTAGGACTTTCTGAGGATCAAGTTGCCCACTACAGTAACTGGAAGGAACAGCTGAAAGTTCCTGCCTTCCTCTCCACTCCTCACCAGGTTTCAGTGTGATAGGTTTCTCAATAGCAGCAGCCTCCACACACAGCATATGTTTGTATTCATCATCTCCAAAATCAGCCATAGCCTTCGCTTTCTTATCCCATGGATTCCACACCACTGCATGAAAGAGAACAAAAAAATGAATAAACACAGAAAGAAAGGGTAATTCATACAAAAATAAGAGAGTAATGCATACAACTCTAATAACTAGAATGTTGAAAGGTATTTCAATAATGATCCAAGCCACCTTAACTTGCAGTTATTAAAAACTATGTTAATCTCAAGGAGAATTATTAAGCTGATTTTAGTCAGTAAGCAGATTCTTCTTGTTCCAAAATTTTTAAGCCCTATTCTTCTAGAGATCATCTTTGCATCTGAAGATTACTAACTGATGGAGTACAAATCAAGGACTCAAGACAGACTTACTACAGGCATAGGATTATAAATTAGGGAATTCATATAATGATTGGGAGAAAGAAAAAGTGGTCCATCTATTACTTAATTGCTTTTATCTCATGATAAAAGATAGTCAAGATGCTTGGTTAGATGTGAAAATGTCACAAAAAGCTTTTGTCCTACAGGACACTGGACAGATATGGAGTGCTGCTGAACAAAGAATTTGACAGTAGCACAAATACTTGTATTGCTCTCTTTACAAAAAATACTCGTACTGCTACGAAAATTAATCTTACTAGGGAAAAAAACAAAATATTTAAGGTATTTGGTTAGATGTGATAATGTCACAACAGGCTTCTGTCCTACAGGGCACGGGCGCATATGAAGGGCAGCTGAACTAAGAATTTGACATTAGCAGAAATACTCATATTGCTGTGACAATTGCACTTACCATGGAATAAACTACAAGCCCACACTAACAAGTACGCATAAATACCAAATCCAAGCCCACAAGTACAACTAACAAGAACATATTAGGGACATAATCAATCTCACCGGCATCTGGAAGTCCATCTTTGCGTATTACAAATGTCCTCTTCTTTTCATGATCAAGAATAGCAATCTTTGTAGGAGTTCTGAGGAATATCTTATCCACCTATTAAACCATTAAAAGATAAGTCAAACAATAACACCATAGAAGCATAACCGGATTGAGAAAGACAACTGTAACATGAACTCACTTCAGATTCAAACGTTATTGCATCACCCTGTTCAGTAAAACGCTCCTTATTCTGTAGGTTGTCTAGATAATCTAGTGTCTCTAATCCTTCAACCCGAACTTCACTGAATTCAAGCAACTAAGCTAATTTAAAGACAATTGAAACCCACAGGATATAAAGCTCAAGTGTAGGTCACCCAACTATAGTTACGAGTTAAACAATAAAAAGAAAGCCAAGTTGGTTTTACAAGTTGAAATAGCAATATATTAGACAAGACACACACAAAACATCAATTAAATTAATAGCTACACAACATGATTGGCAGCTGATCAAATTTGATGAACTTATAAGGTGGCCCTAAACAAAGTAATCTAGCAATGTAAATTTTTGGCACCAATTGCTTCAAGCCGCATCTTAGTTGTGATTCAAGAGAAATAATTTGTGTATTTGTACTCACATCTGATGGAAACTATCAGTGAAATAACAGAAGTGCCAAGATTCCAAAGTCACAACTCAAATTTAACCACAATAGAAGCAGAATTTGCCTGCGAGTTTGATATTGATGAATAATGACTAAACTTCAGCCAGAACTTATTTTCAAGATTTTACACATTCTAGCACCCATCTTATTTGGCCCCTTTATGCTGATCTTAATTTTTCTAAGCTTCCCATAAAGCAGGAAAGTATAGCTTCCACTGCTTGAGAATTTAGACTACTAACATAATTTGGTCCCCCATAGTCACTGGGGGCCTATTTCAGAGAGAAGTAAATATGGCATCTGCAAATGAGATTGTTGAGATAGCATATCACTCCAACTAAAGTCTTCCTACAAAGCAAAGGTTGCAGTTGGATAGCACTAATATTAACAATGAATGTAAATGTTAGTGCTTCTCAACTGCAAACTTTTCCCTGCAGGTGGACTTTAGTTGAAGTGGATTCTAATTTGCTATCTGAACGCTAACAGTGATTGTAGGGTAATTTCTGTGTCATGTTTTGGAGTGATAGAACGACATTTGAGGTAACTTTTCTCATGAAAAATTACAGGCAAAACTATGATTAGGCATCAACTTTGTGAGATTACATCGCACTAGAACTGTATCAGAATTCTTTTTTTTATAAGTAAATTTTTATTAAGAAGCACCAAAAGGGTGTGACTCAAAAGCAAGGCTAATTAAAAGAAAGAGAGTCCACAAAATCTAATAAAGTCCAAAACATTTACAAAAAAATTTCCTTTAAACCAAAAATTAAGTGTGTTGAACTATCGATCTCTAATAATTTCAATAAGCCTCTCTATGCCATCAAAAGCCCTGCGATTCCTCTCATTTCACACTATCCAAAAAATAGTGAGAGAAATCAAAGTGTAAGCCTTCTTGATTTTTTTTGAACCCCTCAAAGCCCACATTTCATCTTTCATGGAACCGGCAACCACCTAAGAAACACCCAAGATCCTATGCGCCATCTCCCATAAACTTCTAACCAACGAGCACTCTACCAAAAGATGAAAAGATGAAACATGGACTTAGTGCAATCTATTACCTTCTCCATTTTTTTGTAAGTTATGAATGGTAAGAATATCATCCCAAGAGGCTTCCCATGCAAAAAAAAAAAAAAAACTAACTTTGGGGGCATGCCAAATGGCTTTCCAAGGAAAGTTAGGAGAGTCTTCCGAGGAAATCTTATCAAGAAGAAACTTATAAAAAGAATTCATCGCAAAACCTTCATCCGGATTAGGCTTCCATCTTTCCACATCTTCTCTATTCACATCCAACCTAGCACTATATAAAGTTTCCAAGAAGCTTTGGACCAATTCAGCCTCCCAATCATAGACATTACGGATAAAGGGCACATTCCAGACATGTCTATCATTAGTCAAGGAAACACAAGAACTAATGAGTGCATTTTATCTCCCACAATAATATAGATAACCGGAAATTGGACTTTTAAGAGGATATTCGCAAACCAATTGTCATGCCAAAGCCGAGTTCTCCCCCATTTCCAACCAACACCGAAGCACAAGTATATAGAGATGTGATTAATTTTGCAAAGAATACTGAAGCAAGACAGCAAACATAGCATGGGCACACCATCCTACCCCACCCCATCCCACCCAAAAAAAGGAGAGTAGCCCATAACCTAACAAGGCAAGTGGCACGATTTACAAGTTTGGTTTGGAGATCATCTATCCTAGTAGTTAACTGCTCTTCAAGAGATATGACGAAACACTATCATTCATAAGTTCTGATTCTTCACAATAAAGCACCCATTTATTTCAGCTCTGTACGAAGAGGAAGAACAAAAGGGGCCATTTTGAAATTGTTCTTCAATACTTTGCATTACCCAAGGTAAGCATGTAGGAAACATCAATAAAACAAGGAGAAAAGTTTCAAAGTAAAAACGGTTCTCAGGTATGCAAAACTATTTGGAACATAAAATCTTGGGAAAGTCAAAGAGAAACAAGTTTTCGGGGAAAAATATAGCTAAGTTGTGTTGGAAGAGTCCATTTAGATATCTTAAAGTGGACAACCATTAGATATCCTAAGAATGCAAGTATTAGATATAACATGATTGAGACTCAAATCCAAGACACTTCAGGAAAGGGAAAACTGTTAACCACAATCAAACTTTTGTTATTGTACCTTGATATTTCACTTACTTAGTCATGTTTATTTTTGCACAAAGTTTAGTGTAAATTTTGTCCTTCCCAAAAGACCCTTTAGGATTAATTATATTTAAGTGAAAGTAACGGCTCCGTAAACAAAGAGAACAGAAATGAATTTCACTTTTAGACTTGGCGGAGTGGTTGTAGCTCCTGCAAGTTAGCACTAGTGGTCTAGCAAGTAGTGGGCCCACAAAAAACTCTCATCTAAAAAACTTTTATTCAAAGGTTAAAAGCACCTTCCAGGCTCCAGTACAGTAATTGGGTGGGTCCCACAAACGTTATCTTTTCATTAAAAAGAATATGTTAAGGATATACTAAAAAAATATTTTTATATTTTATTTAGGGAAATTAGACAAATAATTTAGTATACCCATTTCAAAGGGCGACTAAAAATATGGGACTGACAGTATATTCTTCCCTTTTCTATTTATGTTAAACCATGGTTGCTTGGACTCTTCATTTTAACATTTCGTACCAGTATCGGACATGACACTCCAAATATAGACACTTCTTTTCAACACTCAAAATCAAAAAAAAACTTGAAAAAGAGCAAAACATCCTAAATTCCTGATAAAATAAGTATAAAATATAAATTTATAAGAAGATGTATTCAAATGTTATAATATATCAGTGTGCAATACCACACTTGTATATATACATGCACACAATCTTGTATTCTATAGAAAAAGATAGAATTTTACATTTATGCCAACTTGATACAAGTTCAACATTTAAGTTTCTTTTAATAAGAATAGTTAGTTTTTTCAACTGTAATTAACTCGGGGTCCGGTCAGATTTTTCCACCTCCAAATGCAAGGCAACTAAGACTTCAGATATAATAAACTAACACTACAAGCATAAAAGAGATGTGGATTTTAGGATAGAATATAAATTAAAGCTTTGATAAGGACAATTATTATAGGATAAAATGGAATAACTGCTAGTGAAATCATTGGGTCATGTGTATAGACCAATAACTGGACAAAAAGTTATACGGTTCCTAAACCAAAGCGAAGGACATAAACATGGGTACAAGACACAATAAAAGTAACTAAATTTCCACGTGGTATATCCTGCAAATACAGAAAACAGAGAGAAAATTCAGCAATAGAATGTTTTAAAGTATTTGAATAAAACTCTGTGAATTGTGAATGTCATTACCAGAGGCCTTTAATAGATAAATGAAATTTTAAACCAAAGGTCAATGAACAGAACTTATATTTCCTAGGATTCTGCCCATATGAGAAGCAGACCAAAAGACCTCTCCCAATTACACATTGGATCCTGAATTATCTTAGAATTATTTTGGATAACTACCGCACAAAGAAGTAAGCATTACAGATTTTGGCTATAGCAAACACAAACCAAACGACCTCTCAAATAGGCATGCTGCATGAATAACAAGTTGTATATTAGATTAGCTTTCAACAGAAGTCATAACTTACCTGCTATTCGCAGGGGAAACTAATATGTGGTTATCAAGAAATTGGACAAGCACCCACTCTTGAAGTTTCTGACACATCAAACTCTTTTTCTAAACTGAAGTAAAACAGTTCATACAAAAGATGCCAAGATATACAGAAAGTCTCGCATAAATAACAGGAAGTTAACCATCCGCACACCTTCTCACAAAGGATAACAGGAAAAAAGAACATGTACCATACTATAATAGCTCTTCAGCAATAGACAAAGCATGCAGTTAATACCATGGTGTGAGTCAGAGATTCAGATTCAAGTATTAACCAGAACCCAGGATGGGAAACCAAGAAAATAAAGTGAAAGATTTCAGGATACTAATGGCTAAATAATAACACAAAATCCAACAATGTGAAAAGACAACAGAACAGAAATTAAGCTAATACGCGGCAAGACATTAAACTGAGAACAACCATAAACAAAATTCATTTGTTACCTGATGTCTGAAACAGAGAAATAGGTGTGATATGCAAATGTGAATGCAAATGGCTTCCCATCAGTATTGGTGTTTCTGATGCGCGATGTCAACATCAGATCTCCTCCAGGGCTCAAAGCTACCCTCAGGCGGAATTCATAACTAAAAATTAACAAAAAGATAAATGAATATAAATATTTTGAAAAATCCATCACTCTTTCGAAAAGAGAAAAGGCCATGAAGATTAAATCCAGACTCTTATATTTAAAAACAGATGTAAGACATAAAAAGTTTTCAAGTATTCCACCTGTGAGGCCAGATCTTCATATCTTCTTCAGATGGCTTAAGGATCAAATCAATTAAAGCCTTACTAGAAGAAAATGTTGATAAAGGAGGTGGGTCAGTGTCAATGCTCCAAAACCTATTTCTAGCAAATCCATGTTGTTCGAGAGAACCATGATTTGAAAACTGCATATGTGGAGAAACTTTTCATGACCAAGATGAACACAATCAGACTTATAAAAAAAAAAAAAAAAAAGATGAACACAACCAGAAGAAGAAAAAAGGGAAATTTGCAGAGAAACACATACTTGCGGAAAGCATATTGGAATTCCTCCACGAATTGCTTTTGAAGGCTGGAATATAGCCTGCACGAAACAGAATCTATTCATTTTAGGGAAAACTGTGATTCGGGAAGTGATTAATTCAAACGCATAATAAATCTTTGTTACAAAGAAGAAATGATAGTAAGCATATTTTAGCCCCTCTTAAGTTACTTAATAAGAACAACAGGGACAGAGAATATAAACTTGTCAACCTTGAGAGTAAATACTATAAAAAAGGGCATAGGCAAAATGTGTGATGCAAGGAAGAGGGGGGGGGGGGGGGGGGGTTGTACGGGACATGAATGAGTAAAAGATAAATCAAATCAATTATCTTCTATACAAATTTCATCCCCCAACCCCCTCCACTTCATGGCACACTGAATGGAACCAAAGCATGGATGTCTGAAAAGGTCTTTCCAAGTATTTTCTGCACATACAGTGTATCTCAGAACATAGAAACTACACAGAAGGAGCTAAAGAATATCTTAACCAGTCTCACTGACATCCTCAAGATTCAACAATGGGGATTAAGAAGTTTTCCTTATTTATAACCAGAACATTTACTTTTAAATTCTTTTATTAACTAGTCATTTGCATACAAAGGTGTTAGGGCACCTCTTGACATTAGAAAATCAACAATTCTATTCCACAAAAGCATGAGACCTACACACAGTTCTCAAGGAGTAAAAGAATGAATCAGCATATGCAATAACCACAAAGTGCCTAACATAATAAAACAACCCTGCCTTTAATTTTGGTAAGTTTTAAACACTGCTACTTCATATTTTGAAACCACCCTAATGCCTCCACAAACTTCAATAATAATTCTATGGACTGTTGATAAAAATGGTATTCACCCACTATGTTGAGTTGATATCTCGAGTCATAATATGTTGTAAGTACTTGAATCAACACACACTATACAACCATAGTGGAGTCTACCACAAAATCATATAGCTTAACTCAAGGTCAATTCAATCTACCAAGTCTCAAGTATTAAGTACTTCAACATTTTGACTTTCTGAAAACAGCCGATTGAAGTAAACTCAACCATATCAGGTTTAGAATGAAGGCAGTACATACAATTTTTACAACATGAGCAAATGATTATGTTGCAATAACCTTCCATATGCTGATTCACGGTGACCCTCTCACTCCTGCACAGTGAATCCGCAGATTCAAACAATTGTAATCACTCAAAACTCTATTCAGATAATTTCAGTTGCCTTTTGAGACCCACAAATAGTTAAGACAAGTTGTAATTATCAATAATCCTAGTCAAAGTCAGTTTGAACTTCACAATTGAGAAATGAAACAGTTAGCATTTAACTTTATAGTCTTAGACTTCAGTACGTAAATATTCTAGGATATACTAGCAATACAATAACCACTTTCGTATCAAACTTTGGGGGCCCAAAGAGGGGGGATCCCATATATCAAAGTGATACTCCTTCCAATTAAAGTGATACACTGCAATGCAGGGTTGTATTAATGTGTATATCTCTGTGTGTGCACAAAATGAGCACCCCTAAAACAACGAAGCCTAAAGACCATTTCGGGGAAAGAATAGTTGCACCTGCTTCCAAGCCCACCTATGTCATCGTTCCTAACTTAATTGTAGATGCAACCCAATGATACCAAAAACAAGCCTAAAAATCAAAATCTACTATCAATATATTGTTTGTTATTTTCTATATTCAATTTTTGTTAATGTAAACCCAAACCCCATGATAGATAAAACTATTAATAAAATCCTCAAGTTGAGACTTATGAGACTCATTGGTATTCCAGTTATCTGCAATAGGTAATCCTAATTTCTGATGAAAATATTGAAGCCAAAAGTAATAAGTAATACAGCTCAGTGCCAACATGTGGAGGAAATCAATAACTTGTCTTCTAATGCTATTTGAGATGACCGCTCTTTTATTTTTTATTTTTTTATAAGTAATGCTATTAGAAATGATCGTTACTACCACACACAAATAAGAAAGGTAGATTTACTGCAAATGAAGTCATCATGTTATGTATGCGTAATATTTATACTAACATTTCTATAATTTGTATCACTTTAAACAGGGATCTTTATATGCTGTCATGGACAAAGTACCAAAGTATGAACAGCAGTGCAAAGGCACACGGCTCCAACATCAAGTGAACATCGAGTACTTAAAAAAAACATCAAGTAAACAATGAGTGCTCACTTTCTTTTACTATAAAGGAGTTCTAGAGATAATTTGTATCACTTTAAACAAGAATCTTTATACACTGTCATTGACAAAGTACCGAAGTATGAAGAGCAGTGCTAAGGCACACGGCTCCAACATCAAGTAAACATGAGTGCTCACTTTTTTTACTATAAAGGAGATCTAGAGAAATATTCTTGAGAAATTGGACATTGCTTACGGACAAACTTAGCTTTTTCTTAAAACATAACAAACATAGCGGCAGATAATCATTCTCGACGCAATGCATCTTCAAATATGAGGAACAAAAAGATTTCTTTTGGCCTCAAAACTCAATCGAGTCAATTCAAGGACCCAAATTTGTAAGAAAATTAAAATTTGCACCAAAGTAGACCAAAAATAAATTAATGGAAGGGTCAAGATTGAACAATGCTGCACAAAATTACCCTATCAGGCTGTTTGACTTTCAAATGACCAAGCACTTCTATGGACACTACTTGAAATGCTCCATAAAGAAGGAACTGTTTATTTTGATGATTCATCAATGCATAACAAGAAGCCAAGCAATAGATATTTCACTATCATAATGCTGTCTAGACAAATTAAATTCTAATATCTAGGGCCAATGCCTTGTTGCAATCAACAGATAATGATGCCCAAACAAGGCTTTGAGTTATAAGTGACAAATAAAAAAATAGTGTTAGCCACACAAAAATCAAGAAAAGTTTCAAATAGAATATTGCATAGCACCTTATTACTGATTAAAAGCCATTCTTCCCCAAGGCATCCACTAGTAAATCAAAGAGAATTATCATTAGAATATCGCACAGCACCTTACTACTGACAAAGAGCAACTCCTCCCCATGGTCGTTCTTCCAAGATGTCACATGACCCCCATACAAGTACACCTGAGGAAACCATGAAACATTTAATAGAAAAAATATATATATGGACAAGAAAAGCAAAAAATTACACTAGACAGCAGAAAATAATATGAAATATGACCTTGTGACCCAAAAACATCATTATTCAATGTGTCACAATCGTACATTAAACATCAAAGAAATTGTGAGAATATGGGCAGACCGTCATACTAATTAGTGGATTTTAACACATACTAAAATAGAGATGTAACTCCTAATCTAAGATGATTACGTACACAATAAGGAATCATGATTAAGGAGCAAATATGCTTGTCATTAATGATGCCAGATTTTAATTAGACAAAAACATTCAAGTCAAAATATTTTTTCCTAAAGCAAATCATTTTTTGAATATCAAACCTAATAGGATTAGGAGACATCAATTAAATAAGATAGACATAACTAAGTAAGACTAAGAAACCTACTAGAACACATAATAGAAAACCTAATTAAGACTCTCAACAATCCCCCCTCAAGTTGGAGCATACACATGCACCAACTTGTTCCAAAGAAGCCCATACCAACAACAAACCTCATCCAATCTGAAACAAATAAACTCAAACCCATAAATTACAATAACCTGTGACAACACGTTGGGACTCCACATCCATGACAAACAGTTAGGTCACTACGTCAGTACCACCTAACAAGACAAGATACGAAAACACCAGATCAACAAAAGACTTTTTTTTTGGGGGGGGGGGTAATTTTTCATGAGTTACTATCCAGCACACCCTTGAGTAAATTCAACCCTTTTGTTGATATGCTCCTCCGGATTCAGGATTGCGGTATTTCTATCCGTGGGGGAGGGTCTGAAGAAAAACAAACCACAATTACAATCAAATTATCACAAGTCTTGCGTTTGAGCGCCTCCCTGACAAGCTCTCTTGAGCATCTTTCAGGATCATTGTGAATCATCCGTTCCTTCCTTGCCATTGTCACGGCACATTGGCTGCTCATCACATCCCATATGCTGTCACAGCCCATAACCAAGAACTCATCATCCGTGGTAAGGTTTGTCTCTTGCAACTCTGGCTCTGCACTTAAATGACAGGCAGAACCTTTGGGTCTCTTCATGTGCCAGTCTCCAAGTGCATGCACAACAGATAATTGGCTATTGAGATATCCATCATAAACAACTCCACCAAGTTTCTCGATTCTTATTCTTTCAGATGTACAATTGGGCGTGTGGTTCTTAGAAATCTCAATTGCTCTAGCTTGTCTCCCCAACACAGCTCGACAATCACCAGCATTTGCAATTATCAATGTCCTTCCAAATATAAGGGCAGTGGTGCTGGAGGAGATATCAAGAGAACTAGCATCTGCAAATGCATAGTCAGCTTTCAAAAAAGCACTCTTAATAGCCTTCTCCACACAAATTGGAAAATAGGAGTCCTCAACTAGGAATCTTAGGATTTTATTTCTAATAAATGATGCTGCATCTGTGGCTCCATGGCCATCAAATGCCCTAAAGAAAGCTCCTGGAGAAGAGAATTCCACAGTTGCACTGTTTAGGTCCTCTTTCAACGCAGCTTCCCGATCGGAATACAGGGGAAAACTCAGATTTCTCATCTGAAGGAAACTTTCTGACCACAACACCAACATCCAATTCCAAATCAGCAGCAGCCAGTATCCTCGCAGAGCTCACACAATGCCTCACGATTGAGAGGTGCACTGGAGGTTTCCCATTTGTCATTTGTTTAATTGATTAATCTGAATACAATTCATTAGTCCTATATATAGACTTATAAATATCAAACTTAATAGAACTAGGAGACAGCAACTAGATAAGATAAACATAAACTAATTAAGACTAAGAAACCTACCATATACATAATATAAAATCTAATTAGGACTCTCAACACTCCCATCAAGTTGGAGCATACACATGCACCAACTTGTTACAAGAAACTCATACCAACAACAAACCTCATTCAATCTGAAACAAATAAACCCAAACTTATATATTACAATAACCCATGACAACACGTCGGAGCTCCACATCCACGACAAACAATTAGGTCACCACGTCGGTGCAACCTAACGAGACCAGATCCGAGAACACCGGATCAACAAGACTTTGACTTTTTGTCTTTTTTTATAACTAACTTTGACTTTGACTTTAATAGACTGCAATCATTGAGTTTGGAGGAAACATAAATACAGGTTGGATCGAGTTAACATCAACATGTATGAGTCAACAACATCAACATCGGGGTAAGGAACTCTTCTTCTTCTTCTTCTTTTTAACTTCTTTTTCAATACTGGGGCTTATTTTACTGCCATTTTTTTACGTATTCTTTTTTTGACATTCTGCTTTTTTTTCCCTCTTTTTTTCGTACGAATCTATTTATCAAACGTTCTCAACTACCTCTGAACAGTACTCAAAAACAATACTATGAACAATACCCGTGAACAGTGCCCACGAATTGTGTCCGTGAAAAGTACCGTGAATATATCCATAGTTTTTTTGACATACGACACCAGGGTTGAGCGGGAAAAATTCCTAGAAACTAAAAAGATTCTAAACAATATATATATATATATATATATATTAATGGTGTTTATCTCAGATCACCTCCAGGATCCCAAACCTTGAGTTCTGATACCATGTTGAAATTAAGAATTGAAAAGAAATTTTGTATTATTGATTGATTATATGAATACAATTCAACAATTCTATATATAGACTGATGAATATCAAACCTAATAGTACTAGGAGACATGAACTAGATAAGATAGACATAAAATAAGTAAGATTAAAAAACCTACTATGACACATAATAGGGACCTAATTAGGACTCTCAACAACAACATACTATAAAATGATGATAAATACACTAAAATTCCATAAAATAACATAAAAATAAAAGACATAAGCATGCTGTGAAGACCTTAACTATACATAGTTTACTCATTAAATATCTTTGGGAGATGGCTTTTAGTTTGGCGGGAATCCAATGACTGCTGGTTCAATTCAAGGTGAGGTGTGGGCTTGGTTCGGGTGAGAGGCTCGAAGCATAGGAGAAAAACTTGTTGCTTGATTCCACTTTCTATTTTTTGGGTGATTTGGATTGAACGGAATAAGAGAGCTTTTGATGGAAAGGAAAAATAAATAGCCATCATCAAGGATGGGTGGATTCATACTTTTGGGTTTTGGTTTAATGAGATTTTTTTTGTAGATGATGAAGATATTGTCGATCTCTTTGTATACCTTAAATGTGGCTTAATTATGATAGATTTATGCATCAGGCTTAATTATACCCATAAAATGAGAAGAACCAATCAATAAGTCCAAAGTTGAATGTGGCTTTGGCATGGCCTACTTGGTAACCTAAGTTACCTAACCTCTCCTCTAACGAGGAGGTTCCGAGTTCAAATTCTCACACCCCCAGTTATCACCAAAAAAAAGTCCAAAGTTGAATACCATCACAATTAAGTTCCTAATAAGACCACAATCATTCAGTAAGTTTGCAATTTCTTCTTTTTTTTGCGTGAATAGGTTTGCAATTTCTAGATACCCAATAAAAAAAACAAAAAATGAGGTTAAATTTTTTTCTAGACCTACGATCCAATCAAGAAGATAAACCTAAGTGAAGTAATATACAAGATTTGGCCATCCATAATCGAGGTGATTCCATCATTTTAGTGGTTTCAACTAGCTCTTATTTTCTCCTTTTATTAGTAAATTAAAGTTGAAAAAGAAAGATTCCATAATTCAATTAACATTCCAGAAGTTCCTCTAGAGAGATCAGAGCTCATAAACCTCACTCAAAACTGGCTCAATACAAAGGTATGCACAGATCCATTCCTATATAATCGAGACATGTATATGTGTACGTATATGCATGAAGATGATTGCTGAATCAACGATAGTTACATTTCTGAACATAAGAAACCCTAAATAGCGAAAATATGTATGAATTTTCATAAATAGGGATCAGCGAGGACTGTACACATGGACAGGGGAAAAGGGAAGAAGTCTAATCGAATTAATAAGCGAGAACTAAATCATAACAGAATACCAATCTCAAACACGAAAAATAACTGATCGACAGATATATGAATCAATCGAAGTCACTGAAATGAGTAACAGAAGCTGGAGAGAGAGAGAGAGAGGAAATGTAGAGAATTAAGGAAAAAGATACGGAGACTACGTCGTTGTGATTACCTCAGTGGAGCTACCACGTCCCTCACGGAGGACGACCTTCTCGAGGCCTTTGACGCCTGCGCAGATCTCAACTGGAACCCTCTCGCTTGACATAATATCGTCCTTGTTTTCTTTACTTAGCTAAGCTTCCTTCTTGCTTCGCTCTTTTCTCTCTTTATGTATATAACGAGATGAAATAAAAATCAGTTAAACCTCACCGCCACCGTACGACGCCCCCGAAAAGTCCTGCAACTTTTTCTTTTCTCTCTCTTCCGCTGGTTATTACTCTTTATCTCTCTTTCCTAATCTCATCTTATTTGTTTCATTTTCTTCGTTTTTTTCTTTTGTCTTTTTTTCTTGTTTAGTTTTTTTATAAGTACTAATATTAGAAAAACAATGACATCCTTAAAAAAAAAAAAAAAAAAAAACAGTGACGTCGTTCTTTCTACTTTCCTCCGATCTAAATCAATATCACAGTAATCGATGTTATTTTTTTATAAAAATAATTGGTATGTTTTACCATGTAATAACATAGTAAAATCATTTTAATCATATTACATTTCTCGACCAAAAGATAACAACTTATGGTAATTAATATTATTTTGTTAAATAAAAAAAAGCAAGAAATAACAATGTAAGCAACAGATCTTTATCTGCATTACTTTAAAAAAGAAGAAGAAAAGATTCCAATAAATTACCCATTTATACAGCTGCGTTTGCAATTCTCAGACCTAAAACTACATATACAGCTGCACTTGAATTAATTTCTGACTATTAAAAAAATCTAATCTTTCCAGGCTGTTATTTTCATAGATCGAACCAAACTAAAGCTCCTAGCAGTGGAGGTATAGATGAAAAATTACGGGGAAAAAGGCTTTAAAAGACCAAGGAAATATCACACTTTTATTATCGAAACAGATAGGTAACTAGTTTTTACACTGCTGTACACACGTCCATCCTCAGTTGTACAATACAACCTAAATTGTCTGCATTGCAAGCCACTAATCTCTCTACAATAATCATTTTTTTCCAATAAAAAATGAGAACAAAAATGCAAGCTCACAACAAACCTGTGACCATAAAGAATATCAAGCAGCTAACTCTACCAGAAAAACAAACAAAAAATGACATTCAAACCACCAGATGAGAAGAAAAAAATGGGGAAAAAGTCTCTTGTTTGGTTCATCAATAGATAAAATTAGCTTCTTGGGAGCAGAAGCAGCTAAAAATGCACTGATGCTGTCCCTTTCTCTCCTGATAAATTGGGTTCCGCCACTGCAAGAAGAAAAAGAAGCAGAGAAATTGAATGTTCTTCGGTTCTAATTGACGATATTAAAGCAAACTTATCACAAGGAAAGAATCTTTACAGATTTATAAGCTAGCTTTCTTCCATCTGGAACTTCATTTGCAGGGAGGGATATGAAGAAAAAGAACAGGTAGAAAGGAGACTCAGAATAGTTGAACAGCCATTTTAAGCTTGTTTTGTTTCCACTTGGGCAACTTATAGAAGGCATCTTTTGCCATTCCAAATTTCTCTTTAAACTCCTCCAATGACAGGTAAGTCTGCATGTGTTAAATACAAAAATCTCAGAACAGTAAACAGGTAAATTTAAAGTAATATGATGCCATTTATTTTACCTCTCTCTTGGTCACATCAATTTCTGCAACAGGATCTGTTGACGTTGTCTTAAGGCGTTCATAAGGATATATTGGAAGCCCTTCCTCATCTTCAGCTTCACCTTCTTTCACATCTTCCTGTATGGTGAGGGTTTCTATTCTGGTGCTCCTCGAGTCTTCCTTTGAGTTTAACTCTATTTTTGACTTGGGTGCCTCTGGGCTCACTTGACACATGACAAAAATATACTTCAATTTTTCAGTAAGGGTATAACAGCAAGTTAATTAGTTTCAACAAACTCCACCTATGAATACCTTTAAGAGAGCGGGGTATAATAAACTCTCGTGCCGGTGGTGGTTGTTCAAAACTTGAGGTAAGAGCTGTTATAGCTGCAGATTTGGAAGCTAGTTTTGATGAATCTGGAGTAACAGACTTTGGGTACAGCTTTCTAACAATTGGCGGTGGAGTTGAAAGGTTCCGGGCATTAGGGTTCTCAAAAGTAGCTGCTAGTGCATTAAAAGCTGGAGACCTTCCCCTCACACGAACTCGGTCAGGACTGAAAGACATGCTTCTAGAACGCTGTGATTTGTCTGGAACACTAGATCTTCCACTATATGATACGGGTGTTCTCCTTTTGGGTTTCTAATAATGTATTACACAACAAAACAGAGACTTAATATAGAGATTAGGACAACAAGTGAAGACTAACATTAATTTTGGGGCCACAATGTCCCCCAGTGACACATCATATCAATATGGTCCAAAATGAAATGTAGGTAGAGTGCAAGTATTAGTTAACTGATTTCTATATTACGTTGGTATCCATCAAGCAGAACATGTAAATAAGTATTACATGTTAGTGACAAATAGAGATATTGCTTTTACTTATTTAAAAAATAAATAAAAAGCAAAGAAAGATTTGGACGTTGAAATGGCTGTTCAAGCCTTAATCTGATTACTCATCCCTTTCTAAAATATATATGCTTCATGGATTTTTTTTTTGAAAAAGCTATATATCATGGAATTGAATAGAAGTAAAACCCTATCTCAATTTTCTAAAAATATATCTAGTTTAAACTTTAAAAGTATCAAAATAAAGATTCAAGCAATTATATTTCCATTTCTCCTCTAAACTGAACACTTTTTTTTATAAAGGTATATATCATGGAATTAAATAGAAATAGAACCCTATCTCAATTTTCTAGAACTATATGAATTTTAAATTTTAAAAGTTTAAGCATCAAAATAAAGATTCAAGCTGATTATATTTCCATTTCTCCTCTAAACTGAACACTTCTACTAATTATTTCTTTTCATTTGATTTTGAGTGAGGTATCTGCACAAAGTTCTCTATACTTTCTATGTAAGATTCAACATAATAAGACCCTATCTCAATTTTCTAGAAATATATGAAGTTTAAACTTTAAAAGTTTAAGCATCAAAATAAAGATTCAAGCTGATTATATTTGCATTTCTCCTCTAAACTGAACACTTTTACTGATTATTTCTTTTCATTTGATTTTGAGTGAGATATGTGCACAAAGTTCTCTATACTTTCTATGTAAGATTCAACATAATAAGAGTATGAACTTGAAATGAAAGCATTTTTTTATTGGCAGCAACACCACTCCTCCCATCCTCCAACCCCAAAAAGAAAAAAGAATAAAAGAACAGAGACAAAGGAAAACATAGCATTAGACATCCAAGATGAAAGTGTTCTATAAAATAGTTTCAGATTCATCAGTTTTATGCTTGGAATTGAGTAATACTATAGTTTTTTGTATTGACGATTCACCCATGTCAAATCAAGCATGAACATAATTGATAATGGGCTAAGGCATGTAATATGAACTTATAAAATATATTTGTCGTATTTGTCATTCATATATACACCTGTTTCTTAATGACGAGTGGATAGATCGAAGGCACAATAATAAATCCAAATCAGATTGCGTGGAGCAAAACACCTCAACATCTCCCTTCCTTGGACACTATCCGAAATATATACTCTCACCCAACCAGTCTCTTCCAGTTGATACTTTAAATTCATGTCTCTGTGTCAAATATGTTAGTAAATCATATCCTCTTCAAGGACTATAAGTAAAATAATTCTTCAAGGACTATTATTTGTTCTACTGATCCTTCTCTCAGAAACCCCCTGCTTTTTCACAAGTCTATTATAAGAAAATGACAGTCTAATATTTAGTGGAATTCTTTACTTGTAAATCTCTAAGATGAAGCACCAACCTCTAACACAATGGTCAGAACTAAGAAGAGTGAACCATTGTGGTGTTTGTATTATAACAGTAAAACATCACAATATGGTTCATTATTCCCTTGTTGAACAATTTTTTTTGTGCAAGTGAAAAAATATATAAAAAAGAAAAACCCATGTACAAGGCCATCTATAGGAGAGAGACTCAACAAAAGCTACTATATCTATTTCATTTACAAAAGAATTTCATGTGACCCAAAAAATGAGGGCATTGATCCACCTTTCCCTAATTACAAATAAACTCTCAACCCCATCAAAACTCTAGGATTCCTCTTAATCCAAACTAACCAAAAGATATAGAGGGGAATCATAGACTAAGCTTTCTTAAGACTCTTCGATGTCCGAAACCCACTCCAAGCCCAAATTTCATCCTTCACGGAGCCAGCGAAAATCCAAGACACACCCAAAACATTATAAACCATCTCTCAAAGAGCTCTAGCCAAAGAACATTCCAACAAAAGATGAAACACGGTTTCTCCACAACTTTTGCAAATGAAACACCGATTAACCAACACCCTCCCTCTTTTTTGTAAATTATCTAAAACAAGAATCTTCTCCCAAGCACTTTCCCATCCAAAAACACACCCTTTCTTCGGGGCACCGAAACACCAAATTGCTTTCCAAGGGAAATTGGAGGAGCTATCCCAGGAATCCCCATCCACAAAAATCTTATAGAAAGATTTCACCTCAAAGCCTTTACCCTAACTATCCTTCCATCTAACCACATCCTCCTTAGACAGATCCATCTTATAGCTATACAAAGTTTCCAATAAACTTTCCACCCTCTCAACCTCCCAATCTTGAACATTACAGATAAAAGGAACGTCCCACGAAATAATACCATTAGACACCAAGATACACGAAGAAATAAGAGCTTTTTTGTCCCTCACAATTGCGAAAATCTCAGAAAACCGATCTTTAAGAGGAGTGTTCCCAAACCAAGAATCATGCCATAGCCTGGTTTTCCTCCCATTGCCCACCAACACGGAGAGACAAGGACGCATGTCTTCCCAACCCCTTCTTATCCATTTCCACACCCCTACACCATAAGCCCTTCTCCCCTTTTTTGTCATCCACCCAAAAGAATCCATCCCAAACTTAGCTTCCACCACCTTTCTCCAGAAGTGATCCCTCTCCCCAAGAAATCTCGTGAGCCGTTTCCCCAAGAGGGCTTTATTGAATAAGGTGAGAGACTTCAGACCAAGACCCCCTCTTTCCATTGGCTGCTTAACCACTCCCCAACTCACCAAATCATATTTATACTCCTCGCCTGTATTGCCCCATAGGAATCTCCTCTGAACATCCTCCAACCTCTTAGCCACAACACTAGGGATAGGAAATAGAGACATGAAATAAATAGGTAGACTCGAAAGAGTGGTTTTAATGATAGTAAGTCTTCCTCCTTTAAAGAGAAGGCAATTCTTCCACCCAGCTAACTGTTTTTCAAACCTCTCCACAATTGGTTCCAAACGCTTACATCTTTAAACTTAGCTCCAAAAGGGAGACCAAGATAAGTAATAGGAAGAGATTCTACGTTGCACCCCAACAAACTAGTAAGAAAAGGACTATTAATGTTTTCATCAAATGGAATTAAATCATTTTTACTAAGATTGACCTTAAGCCACGAGACCGCCTTAAAACAGAGAAGAATACATCGAACATATAAGATTTGTTTAGAATCCGCTCCGCAGAAGATAATTGTGTCGTCTACAAAAAAAAAGATGTGACACTCTAACAAAACTCCCTTCTCTCCCCACCTTGAAGTCACTCAAAATCGACTGCCTTCACTAACATTTTTCTCAAAGCCTCCATAGCCAAAGTAAACAGAAAAGGAGATAAAAGGTCACATTGCCTAAGACCCCTCGAGGCTTTAAAGTAACCAGAAGGACAACCATTAATGAGGATCGAAAAAGAGGCTGAAGATATACACTTAAAGATCCACTTGCACCATTTCTACCCAAAATCCCTTTTCTTCAAGTGGTAAATCGCAAAACTCCAACATTCACGATCAAAAGCCTTCTCCATTTCAAGCTTTCAAATCACCCCTCTCCTTCCATCTTTAAAGTGAGCATCCACTGCTTCATTAGCAATAAAAGCGGCATCCCAAATTTGTCTACCCTTTACAAAAGCATTTTGGAAGGGCTAACCACTTTAGAGATAACTTTCTTCATCCTACAAGTAAGGACCTTTGAAAGGAGTTTATAAATACACCTCACAAGGCTAATTGGACGAAAATCTTTGATATTGGAAGTTCCCACTTTCTTTGAAATGAGGACAATAAAGGTGGATTGAGACTATTCACAAATTCACCCATTAAATGGAACTCTTCAAAGAGACGAAGAATATCCTCTTTAAGGACTTCCCAGTTATGCTTAATGAATGCCATGGAAAAGCCATCGGACCATGATGCTTTGTCCCCATCACACTCCCTAAGAGCTTAAAGAATCTTCTCTCCCCAAAAGGGCGCTCAACACAAATTGCCTCCACACTATCAATACTAGAGAACTCCAAGCCATCCAAGTTCGGCCTAGAAATGCAAGTCTCCTTATAAAGAGACTTGTAAAAAGAACAAATACCCTCCTTCATACTCTCCTCCTCCTCAAACATCGAATCCCCTACTTCAATGGAAGCAATATTGAGGTAATAAAGTTGAGTCTACTGTGGACATTTTCCATCTGGTGGAAGAATGTAGTGTTCTTGTCGTCTTCCCTAAGCCAAATTTCCCTAAATTTTTGTCTCCACGAGATTTCTTCCATCGAAATAAGCCTGGAAAACTCTTTCTTAACCCACACACTTCTCTCTCTATCCTCCCCCGAAAGACCCAAAGAGATCTCCTTCTCATCAAGCCCATTCACATCCCCCATTAACGCATTAATTGAGGAGTTGACATTCCCAAGGGACTCCTTGTTCCATTTTTTAAGCTCTACTTTCGGATATTTCAATTTTGAAGCCACCACGAAACTAGTAAAGCCCTTCACATCCCGACCATGCCAACAACCTCTATAAGATCCTGAAAACCTTCCATCTTAAGCCACATGTTCTCAAACCGAAACGGAGTCGGATCCCAATGCAAACCCTCCATTTCAAGGACAATTGGATGATAGTCCGAGGTGGGCTGAGGCAAGACCTTTTAAAGAAGATTAGGAAAAAGAGCTTCCCAACTGTCAGTGACTAAAAACCGATTAATTCTGAAGAAAGAGGGAGATTCTCTAAAATTCGACCATGTGAAGGACCCTCCCGATAAAGGCAAATCGATGAGCTCCTGCCCCCTAACAAAAGCCAAAAATTTCCTCTTGGAGCTATCCTCAAACGAACACCCAGCTCTCTCAAACGGATAAAGGATAGCATTGAAATCCTCCACCACCACCCACGAGAGATCCCATCGGGTTCTAACATTTACAAGTTCACCCAGAAAAAACCCCTCTAACTACTAGGCATCGGACCATAGACTCCTATCAACAACCACTCACCACTCAACATTGATCCCTTAAACACACAAGAAACTGAGAAGAGCCCTATTTGAAAATCAATCAAATCCAACACTTGTTTATTCCACATAACCACAACACCACCTGAAGCTCCTAGTGCTGGTAAAGCTTTCCAATCACACGACCTAATAACCCAAAGACTTCAAATGATTACATCATCGATCGAGTTCATTTTAGACTCTTGAAGACAGTTATCTCCTTTCCAATCTCTAAGAAAATGCTTTACAATAGCCATTTTATTCAAATCATTCAAACCCCTCACATTCCAAGAGATAATTTTCAATTTCATTCATTAACAGTATCACTCATCTTCTCCTCTACCCCCGAGACCACATTGGAACCCCCCTCTCATAATTAACACCAAACACCAATCTTTTGAGTTCTCGATTGATCTCCCCTTTTGTGCTTTCTACTTTTCGATTTTCCTTCCTCCAACCTAATCTTCTCTATTTCCTCAAACAATTTAATTGCTTGCTCTTCCACTCCGTCGAGAGAAACCCCCACCGAATTGTGCAATTTCTTAACCCGACTCAAAACCCAATAAGAAGCAATCAAGTTCAGCTTTTCAACATCACTCTCCTCATTAACCAGCCAATCATCTTGACACACAACAAGAGCCAAACTATCATCATGCCCCCATCTTTACTAACCTCTGGTCCACTAGCGACCAACTCATTTCCAAAAAATAATCCCTCACAGACCCCGATCTGAAACCTCTCCCTCCACTACACTGTTTTCAATCTCCAACCCAAGATGTGTCGAAACAGTCTGATAAAAAACTTAAGCCCCTTCAGACTCAACAGCAGACAAATAGTCCAGAAAACCCACTGGCAAGCATCTCACTACAACATCCTTTTCATAACCCAAATACTCATTGACAGATATCCAAGGAAAAACCAAGATCCGATCCAGAAGAGCTCGAAAACAACAAATCCAGCCTGGAATCCAATGGTCCAGCCCCTACTGCCGCCAGAGCTGCATCGCCGACGAGATTCGCTCCGACCGACGCCATCCCCGCCACCTTTTCCGTCGTCCGTTGGCTTGAGGTAATTGGCACCCCAAAGCGGGTTGCTACCCATCTCTTCGTTGGCTCAGAAGCAGGAGCTTTGGAGTAGCGGACCCACTTAGGCTTTCTAATTTTCCACTTCCTTGAGGCTTTTCTAAAAAATTTCGACCCAAGCACATTCCCTTTGAACTCCTTCAACCCATCCGGAGACTTGAGAGAGGACTAAAGCCCACTAAAGCGACTCGACCAGCTTGCATGTCCCCAAAAAAGTAATTGAGTCCCTTTTGGCCCAAGTTCTTATCCACAATCAAAGTCTTGCCAACCGAGCCCAAGCCCACTATTTCTTTTCCTTTATTAAGGCTTTTGAAACCCCATCTAAACCTGCTCTATCTTTATCTGTGCATGGGACAGTAAGAGGAGAGTCTAAATTTGAATTTGAATTTGAATTGCATGCCAACTGTCCCCCACTAATCTCCATAGCTTTAGATAACCCACCTTTCGGCAAACGCGTGATCTCACTTACCCCAACCTCCTCTCTTCCAACAACAGCCAAGGCTGCTTGGAGCCATTGAAACTATTCTTCTATAACGACCCGACCTCCAACTTGGCACAATACTGTCCGTTTTGGCACACTAGGACCCTCACAGCTTTAAAACGCGTTATGCAAGTGGAGGTGACAATCACTTATAAACAACCCAATCACATCCTCTCTAACAGATATGGGATACCAAGACTTGATCCCATTTTCAGGCGTCACAATCTCTCCTCCTTCGGGCACAACGCCCTCGTTGTGTGGTGTGGTCCACATCCGGAAACCCACCGATTAAAATCGCCAGTTTTGATAACACTATAACGACTCGACCTCCAACTTGGCAAATATTGTCCACTTTGGCACACCAAGCCTCACGGTTTTAAAACTGAATGCTGACATTCAAACAGCGGCCACAATGAGGGTAGTTTCCTCGAAAAGAAAAATCCTCCCCCTTTGCCTTCGACAAAATAGGAACAATCCGAGGGCTAACCTCCGCCGTAAGACCTCCAGAGGACGGCTGGGGCCTCTTCTCCGGCAAGAAATAAGCAGCAACATCTTTAATGGAACCATAAATCCTCCACCAACCCGTTGCTGCAACTCCTTTAGGAAAGATCACCATACGAAAAACATTTCGAGAAATTTCTGAGAGGGAGAGGAATCTACCTTGCCTGTTACTGTGCAACCCCAAGACCCATGACTTGTTGGCCCTCCTAAATCTTCGGAACCAGACCTGACTCCCTTTGTCATACCAAAACTAAAACCAAGAGTCCAACAACCATTCAGTCTCTTGCCTTTCAAAGAAAAGCGAAATCCTCTTGCCAAGACCGTTTTCGGTGATTCTAAGCTGATCACCACCTCTGCCTTCAACAACAAAATCAAAGGACTTCCACTCCACCCAGAGAAAACGGCGGAAACTAAGCTTTTCCTAGAAGACTTCTCTGAAGATCTCCTTTAATGTGCTTTATAGGCGCACCATTTGATTAAAGAGAACTTTGATAAATCGCTTATATTTCTACACGACATTTCTCAACAGATTAAACATTTAGAATTCATATCTAATGTAGGAATACTCAAGCAATACTTTGCGAAATTAATAAATGAAAAGAGATTGGGAAAAAAACCTGGCATTCTTTCTATGACTTCTTATTCCCTTGAACAATTAGAGAAGAAAAGTGGAAGGAAGAGAGAGAGGAAAGGAGAGAGTAGAAAAATAAGAAAATTTATGTTTCCTAAAAGATGATGGAAAAGTGAGAGAAAATAATTATAAAAAAAAAACTTATTTTAGCTTCTACTCCACAATCATCCCAATTTGAGAGGATTCCACTTTTCTTTCCTCAAACTTTTCCTTCCACTCACTCTTCTTTCCACTTCCTTTTCATTTGATTTTAAGGCAAGTAACATTCCAAGAATTATTGCTAGTAATCAATATAGTGTACAAACAACAGTGTAAATGGAGATTGGTAGGAACTTCCTATCAACAAGAGTTTCAAGTGTCTCAGAGAGATTAAACCTGGTCTTTTAAAAAGTCAAATTACAGTGTACATATGTAAGTACATATGTTGTTGTAAGATGAATAGAATATGCATTGCTTTTTCCATCTTCTTGATAGGAACATGATGAACAGAACATGTTATTGAGGAAGAATTCCTTTCACGCCACAAAATTATTGTGCAACACTCGAACATTGCAGACCAAAAGATGTGAATCAATGTGATGAATAAATTTAATGTATAATAGTAGACAATTAAAGCTTCATGACATATGAGCACACATCGAAAAGTGACAAATCAATCAATTTGAGAGTAAAATAGTGTCTTACATCCAAAACTGGAGTTCCTCCGTTTTTCACAATTGCAAGTTTCCTCTGGAATGAGTTTCCATGCATCTGCATTCAGCTCTAAACACTTAGACCCTGGAGAAGTTTCAGTGTTAAAGCAACTGATTATAAAGACACTTACTGCAGATTTCGCAGAATCCCATGTAAAGAACCGTGTGAAAAAAGGGGGCTCACTCCCTTCCATGATAATGTATATTGGAGCTTCACAAGATAATTTTTCTAAGAGAAAGTCACGCTCAAGAAATTTCTGTTGAGAATGAGAACGAAAACTTCAGAATGTGCCAAAGAAACTAACCTCATATTAAGAATCTAAACAGATAGTACATATGCACGGTAGACCATTTTGAACAGGAATCACCACTGGCTTAAGATGAATCAAACTATGGTCAAGGGATAAAGCCTAGTTATGCATGGGAAAAGTTCAAAGACTTAAATGAGAAAAATAATTTACTGGTACCCAGCTCCCATAAGCTGCTTATTATGCCAAAAGGATACCATATTGTAGTAATCTAAATACTAACACAGCTGAAAACGTAAGTAGAACTATCATTTCTATCTAATTCATAACTAATCTTACCTCCCCAATAGTCAAAGCATGCAATTTATTCTTTGTCTCAACCTGTTGCCCAACCCACACAAAGATCTCTGAGTGACAATCTAGGATGAATATATCTTCAGTCATCAAATCATCCTGGGTGAAGTTATAGATCTCCGTCACCTGCAAGAACTTTATGTTTTAAGTTATGGCAACTAAACCTACAATTCAATATGGTTTCATATATATTTGCACTTAATATTATGATATTTCATAAATAAAATTCACTTAATTAAATGAGTTTCATGAATTAACATGATACAGTTCAGCACATTACAGAGCACCTACAAATAATGGATTGTGCTAATATAATCCACAAAGAAATGTAACATATAAAATCACAAGAATTCTTCTTCTTTTTTCTTTTCCATAATAACTGAAAGTACAATTTAAATTACATTTATCAATTGTCATGATAATGGGTTAGAAATGATACCAAAAAAACATACACACCTTCAGATTGCCTGTATCAGTGTGCATTTTGGCAGTAACGATGACCATGAAAGAAACAAAGAAATAGAGAATTACAATTTACATTAAGAATAGGACAGAATAAGAAAGAAATGAAGGGATATTTATCAACAATAGAAATACTTATCCATACCTTTTGAGAATGTGCAAGAGAATATGTGAGGATCACTTTCAACACCCCTTCCAATCTTTTGGCTGGGGTATTCAGTTTTTCCTCCTAACAAGTCCCAAAATTGTTCAGATTCTGAACCTTCCTTCTGTGACTTGGACTGCTGATTTGGCTGCAGAAAATAAACAAGGTACCAGATGTAATCATCAACAATCTTTCACCAGACATAACACGAGAGATCAACAAGAGCCTCCTAATGCACAAACCAACAAATTCTAAAGATAAATTTACAGACCCTACAGAAAACATGAACCCAAAAAGGTTAAACTGTAACTTCAGTACAATATTCAATACAACTATGTTTAACTCATGATAACGTGTAGTCATTCTTACTAGCTGCTCTGTCCATGATAGATATTTTTCCAGAAAATTCATGCAAAGATCTGTATAAGCTAATAAAATTTACAGTGAGGGAAATCGCTTAGAAAACGTATCTCACCTTAATCAGATCCAGCTGCCTCTCGAAAAGTTCCTGGTCCTCTGAGGTCGTAAGGTTTCCAGACCATGTAAAGACAGTAGAACCACTGTGTAATATGTAACAGTAGGAGGAATTCAAAGATGATGCAACCTGATTGGAGTTGAATCATACCAAAAAAAAAAAAATTAAATCCAAGTTACATAGAACCGAAAGGAAAGAAAAGAACATGTAAATATCATTTACATAAAGAACAACATTATACTAAAAAAATGAAAAGTAATCCATATTCAGTATTGATGATATTTTAAACTGCAAGTAGCACTACTAGCATATGACCAAGATTTCTAAAATTAAAAATAAAATAACAGCCTAAGGCGGGACCTGGGTATATTCTTCTTCCTTGTACAGCAATACCACAGAAATCATGAATGAATACCAAAGTCAAATGTAAAAATTCTGGTTGCAAATGTATTTCCATGAAAATTGTTCTACTACTAAGTATTTTTGTTTGTTAATAAGAAAGCTGGAAACAAACATTATTGCCAAGAACCTCCGGCTGGACCAGGTAAAGGAGTCATGTCAGACACACAAGCATGTAAAAGGGAAATAAAAATTTAGGAGAAAAGAATATTTTGAACATGAGTTCTCCGAACTTTCCAAGCATTTTACTTTCTTGACCAATTTGCAAATAACAAATCAGGATGCGACAGTATCTTGGCATCAACCAAAGGTATCAGCATGCTAACATTACTGAATGATTACGTTATGAAGGGAACTTGTTTAATTTTACCAGTAAATAAACTGCATCAAAATTAAATTACAAACATAAATGAAAAAGGAACCAACTATTTCACGACATTCATGGAAGCTATTCTGACCTTTCTAGTCTAGTAAGGTTAAGTCAGTTATAAGCAAAGATTTCACAAAAATTCAACTCTTTCATTATAAATTGAGTCAAAACTTTCAGACCCTATGGTCTTCTTTAATATCATATCTGTATCAGTGATCCATTGATGAAGATTCCTATGGAAAGTTGCAACTTTTGGATTCCAAAGCGCGGAGAAGAGTAATAAGGTGATCACACTACCTAAAGATTTCTAAAGGATATAATTAAAGTAAATGAAATCATGACATACCGGGTCAACTTGTATTGCTTGCATATTCTCTGGTCCAGAGCCTTGAACTCGAAATAATGCAATACCATCTTCTTTGTATGTCTCATCAGGGATTTCATTCTCCGCAATGTATTTCTTGTATCCACTACTAAGGCCACCCTGATAAATTTTACATGAAGTTGGTTTGGTAACTAAATAGTGAATATTAAATGGAGAAAATTACTTATCAGAAAAAAAATATATATATATATATATTAAATGGAGAAAGTTGAGGCTCTTAATCAGAATCCCACAAACCTTAAAAACAATAAAGCTCTGCAAGATTAGAAAGAACTGGATGGGTTCATTTCCTTCATAGATGCGAGCCTAAGAAAAATAACATCAAAAAGATAAATACAAAGTCAAAGACATATAACGTCATTGACATGATAAAATCTGTCAGGGAAAACAAAACTACCTGCACAGGCAAAAACTTCATGGACTCAACTATCTTGCTCACCAGTGAATTAGCAGAAGCTCTTTCTGCCTACTTCCAATAGCAGCAAATGCAAAGGCAATAAATAAAATTAACAAATGCATAATACTAGTACTAAAAATACAGACAGCATAATAAGTATGTTGTGTGTACATACACGCATGTATTATATGCATTTTATAATTATGTAGAAAACACTAACAAAACAGGGAACCAAAGTACAAAAAATCAAGAACTTTGATCTATACAAAGCAAGCGACACTCCCTTCAGCAGAATGCAACACATACTTTCTAGTCTAACTATACTCCAACCCCCGGCCCGCTCCCCCCCCCCCCCCCTCTTTTGATTGATATATGCTATACATACAGAAACAAAATCAGTTTATAAACAGAAACTAAAGCATCCGAATTTAGCCAATAATACAATTCTTTTTCTTTCTTTTTTTCCATCTTTCTCCTTTAAATTTCATGACAGATTGAGGTCAGATGCATGGCTAAAGGTTTGGTAAATATCCTATCACCTTGTTATAGCCGACTACAATTTCAGTATCCAGTAACAGACATCTTGTCATAAAAAGTCACGCACATTTGCACAGTGAATGACTCAAACCAATATACTGCTTATTACAAGGCGGACTCAGGAGGGAGGGGGCCATGGCCCTCAAAATGGCCTCTGCCACTACTCAAACTACATATTGCAACAATGAAAAATCCAAATGTTCGAATGAATTGGCTACCCCAGTCATTTTTATTTGGGCTTAAAATTGCGCCCAAATTGACTAGTTTGTTTTAGCACTAATTTTGTTAAAAGCAAACCAGAAATATACTTAATTGAAATTATAGTAAAACCAATTTTTTGGCAAGCAACATTTCAAAACTTTTTGTTTCTATTTACTTTTAATGGTTTGGATTTATATTTCAATCAAACAAGTTTGTATCATTAATCACTCAAATCAAATATGTTTAGCATTGCCAAATTCACACTTTCAGTCAATATGTCCTTTAACTTTTAAAATTAAAGTTTTATAACTCTAAAAATGATATGTTAATCATTAAAAAATTAATAGAATAAGATAAGTTTCTTTGGGATATTTTTTCACTACCTCTTAAAAATTGAGATAGTAATATTTATAAGTTAAACGCAATTAATGAATTAAATAAATAGGGCCTTAAGATCACTGCGAGCTGATAAGACTCTCCTACACAGAATGCCTAATTAAATGTAGGCGCAGGGAAAAGATCATTCATTTCTCGTTTTACACTGAACTAAACAGAGCTAAGAGACAAAGAAAGTAAACCATATGAAGACTACGTCAAATCATATACTCCTATCAAAAAAAGTCAAATCATATATATATTGATGCAAAATTGGTTTGATGAAAAACACCTTAAGACGTTTTTTTGGTTTGATAAGGACTAACACCTAAAGACATAGAAGCATCAAAGAAGTTGAGCACCCACAAGATTAAATATGTTCAATTTTTTACATATAACAATTCTATGTTTTAGAGAACATTTTTGTGTGTATCATTTTGAGGTATACACAAAAATAAATAATGTTTAATCATGACAGGAAAAGGAAAAATCCTATGGTCAAGGGACTCAGACTTGATTTTTGCTCTGTTTGTTGTTCACCCGGTACTCCCAAGGTCTGTATAGTGTTACTTGAAGGAGAACATGGTAAATTTGGTGACGAGGAGACAATTGGCTTAGAAGACGGCTCCATTGATGTGGAGTATTCATAACGGGTGAAACAGGAAAGTGTTCAATGGGATTGAGGCATCACTGGAAGATAATTTTTCTTCTACGAGGAGTTTGTTCTCATCCCTAAAGGGGCTGGATTTTCAACTCCCCTTCTTGAATTTCTTGACTCTTCATTTGTGCTACCTAACATTCCATTAGTGAAAAAGCCAAATGCACATATCCCCAGTGCTTAAAGCCTTTCCTACTTTTCTTTGCTAAGTGCTAAGGCATTTTCTATTAGCGGTTTTTCTTCAATAAGATACTTCACTTATCAAAGAAAAAAAGGAGAGGGTACAACATAGTTGTTTAACTAACTTTTGCAACCGATTTTAGCAAGAAATTGAAAAACAAATATCAGAACTTCCTCAGTTACTTCAGACTACCACAAGTTTATCATACTAAGCATAACAACTAATTATTAAAGAGAATAAAGAATTGAAACCCATTATGAAACCTTAAAGTTTAATCATCACAATATGTTTCCTACTCTAGATGATAGATCTTAATGAGAACGTTTGGGAACTCGCTTTAAGTGGGATTAAAGCAAATTTGCTATAAGAAACAATTGCTTTAATCTTACTTAAAATGAGTTCCCAAACAAAGCCAATGTTTGCTGGCACTTTCTCCTGAAAACAGGTCTTAAAGTTTACAATATGCTTTAGAGTTTACCTCCACACTTAGCTTCCCAAACCATGTTCCTATAAGATATTCCTCTTTATCTTCTCCAGGATATGAATATTGAAAAATATAGCAATCTCCACTGTAAAATTTTGACTGATCAGATGCTGGAAGGAGAAACTTTTCCTGGTCATTCACACGCCAAACCTGTGTGGACAGGAGGTGAAGCTACTATCAGCAATCAGAAAGCATAACTTGGCTTATAAATTATAAACTACATCTACCAGTGTACCTCTAAGATCTCAGATAATGCACAATTACTGTCAATTCAAAACCAGAAAAGAACAAACAGATTGAAGAATGCATGTCCAAAACACTTACCAAGCATTTTAAAACATGAGACTGCAATTAACCACAAAACTTAAACAATCTCCTATGGTTCTCCTGTGTTTCTTCAATGTTCAGGCTTTTTTACAAGAAACCAGAAACATTTCTGACAAAAATATTTAATCGATTGAAGCACAAATGTTGACAGATACTCATTAGATAGAAGAATTTTATCCTTGAATGCATGCAACAGCCCTCATCTTGCTAAAGTTCATTCTAAATTCCAATATTAATTCCAGAGCACTTTTGTTGCATGCATCTGTACATCTTCAAGACAACAGCATTTTCTTTTTCTATTTCTCATGCCTATTTTCTGCTTATGCTTGTCGTTGTGGTAACCACTGGAGATATGGGAGGCAGAAGTACACCATATGCTGGTATGCCTACCAGAACTCTAGTTGATAAAAATTTTAGGGAGAAGAAACAGATTTTGAGGCTAGTTAAGATTTTCCTTCTGGAAAGAGTAAAGTTATGAGAGAATACACATGTCCATGCGCACAAGCTTGTGCTCACAGGCAGACACACACACACACCTGCAGATTTCCTGTGCAATCAATGTATGGTTGAGGTTCTTCTTTTGCAGGAGCAGCTTTCAAAAGACCTTTGACATTAACCCCCTGACGTTGCAAAAGAGCTACAAATCATTGAAAAAACAACAATAATAAGAATTTCAAAATGACAATGATGCAGATGAAGTGATGACATAATTATAATAATTCCTGCAAAGGATAATCCATATTTCAAGGACAAAACATCTGCAGAATATTTCAATTACTGACCAGCAACCTTGCCTCTACCATCCTCTGACACAGCTACATTAGTTGCCTGTGGCCAGGAGTCAAACTTGGACCGAAACATCACAGTCTCAAATCCCTCAATTACACGAATTATATGGGATTTGGCTCGATCAGAGCTACTGACTAACTCCTGTTCAACAAAATCAACAGTAAGATAAGTGTGAATGAAAAATTAAATCAAGATTATAACTTCTGATAAAGGACTAGATTTTACTTCTGCAGCTCCACTAGCGCTCTTTCTTTCATCAAGAGAAGTACTTCTTCCCATCCATACAAACACTTCCATCCCACAATCGAGAACATAGCATTTATTTGTTTCCATCAACTCCCTTGTCAAAGAATCAGCCTCGACAGGTTCTGCCTGTCCCTTTTCAACACTGAAATAGCAAACACATCAGTCAAAACAACATCGGATCCACTAGTTCATCATCTCAATAAATAACCAAAATTTCTCCTTTTTATTTTTGTAAAAAGAAGTAATCACAAGTATTGGTATTTAATTTTTCTTTTCCATCTTTTGCGGCATTTGTCTTTGAAACACTTAACGTTAGTATCTTTCTGATGATTTTTAATTCAAATCTTAGGAAAATTTTTAAAGTAAAATGAGATATATACACCCACACAAGAATTGACATGCATATAGCCATATTTGAATTTGCCTAAATTAATGACCTGTCAATCAATTTGAAGGAAATGAGATGCACTTGTTGCACCAACCAACCAAACATTTTTCTTTTCTTTCTTTTTCATTTGGGGTTGGGAGAAGGGTTCAGAGGGCATATTGAGACAATAATTACCGAAACAGTTTGGTACTATAAGAATCAACAGTCTTCTCCTCCTCACTGGCTGTTTTCCTTGGAAGTGGAGCAAACCCACCAAAGAGACCCCAAAATTCTCCAGTTTCAGCATCAGCCATCAATTTTCCATCCTCTACATTAAAAGCAAGCTATTAGACTCAAGAAGCAATAGACATTCAACTATCAGCTTTCCAATTTATTAGTTCACTTACCAATGGCAGCTATATCACATTTTCCATCGTGATAAGTATCTTTAATGTACTGGACAACTTCAAGTGCTTTAGCTCTCTCTTGAATAGATGAGTTAGAACCATTAAATTGAAAAATTTTAGACTTAGTATCAAGAATAAAAATGTCATCATGATTGAGAGAGGATCGAGCAAAAGGAACCTGTCATCAACAGAAAAGACCATTTTCAGAAAGAAGGGGCATATTTAGAAACTCATCAAGTGAGAATAGTCACTTATCAATAGAGAAGCTAAACCCATAGACTTGCCTCTTTCACATGGACAACATGTTTTCCTTTGCAGACAAACAAACGTGTCGTGTGTTCTTCAAGCTCTGCATGTTTGAAACCTGATGCAACTCCACCTTCTTGGGGTATGATACATGGTTTAAAATATGATAGGAACTTCTCAGTTTCATGGCCCTGAGCTTCACGATACTGAACGGCACGCCCTCCAAGAGCTGCATCCAGTTCAACTGTCTTGACAGCAGCAGTACCCGCTTCATCCTATTTTAATAGAATCGTGGCCAAAAAATTAATGCCCCACAAGATTCACGTCGGAAAGGAACTAGAACTATGTAGAAAAAAAAAATTACCTGAGTAGTATCTTTACCAAGCCAATAGTGGATATCATTACGTAAGGCACCACTTTTTAAGGCAGTTGTCTGCACAAAAGGAGGTATATTTCATGATAATAACTAAAAATAATGAAAAATGCTGGGCATTAGACCCATGTGGAGAAAAAAAATGAAGAGTCAAATGCATTTAGACCTTCAAATAGCATGCATTATGTAATGGTTATATTATTTAATTAGCAAGTTAAGTCAAATTTATGACATAAGTAGGGGCTGCATGCCAAATTGTTAAAATTAAAAGCACTTGCACTGTTTAAAGCTGGTTCTTGGATATCTTGCAGACACAACCCTTATACTTGCTTGAACAGGCTTTTCCCCATTAATTAACATGGTTTTTCCATAGACAACAACACCAAGAAACAAGACTAAGTAATTAGAAAACAATTTAAGTTCTCAAGTTTCAAAGTACACCATAGTGAACAGGAGTCGCATCACTCTATAATCTGTTCAAGAAATGTCATCAGTGGTAGTGCATCTAATAAATAAAATGTTCAAAACTCAAAATAACAATGTAGCTGACTGATTGCACCGCATTATCAGCCTACTTTTGGAGCCAGTAAACCATATAACAAGTATAAAACATAATTTGAACAGAAACAAACTACTTACCTTCAAAACTATATAGGAATCCCCTGTGAAAAATTTGCCATAGGAGGACTTTGGGACAGGGACAGGGCGAAAGTTTTCAATGCGCCATATTTCAATTCCACTATATATTGTCAAGGAGGAGAATAAATGAACAAGATTGAATGAAAACAAGACACATCCAAGATCCATGTAGCAGCAGATATTACAATTCTCGGCATTATCTAAAATATCATCTCTTCATATATTGGGCTTGCTTATATTGTGATCTGTCTACCATTTATTTATAACGTAATTTATTGGAAAATTAAAAAATTTAGACTAAAATTCTCAAAAGCTGAAAGTTGTGGGTGTTGAATTGTTGATGATTCCTGCAAAGATGTCGCATACTTCAGTAAATGAAGGATACGCTTTTGTTCCAGCTCCCTGAAAAGCTGAATCTAAATCTCTCATGGAAACAGCCATGCTGATTTGAAGCTTCAACTATATTATATTCCAGAAATTTGCCTTGAAGTGAGGAGTAAAAGTACCCTGAAAAACAATTGGCATCATTTAATGAGTATCAAAGGGGAAAACAAAATGGCAGCAGAACCTATAGGGTGGCAGATAAGAAGCTAGTCAGAAACTTCTTGTCAAAGTCACACTATTGAAGCTACTTCAAAATATAAATAAATAGACAACAAGCAACAAGAGTAACATGATTCCTGTCAGTTTCACATAGATTTTAATGAAAACACAAGTATTGGCACATATTCCCACTGTGGATCTGATCTCAGTAAATGTGATGTGAACTTAATTTTGGAAGGAAAATCCAAATATCAGCTAGCTTTTTTCCACGATCAAACAAGATATTCACCGTAAATTTATGAATTTCTTGTATTGAACAGACACATATACAGGCTTGCATCCATGTAGCCTCTACACTGTTCAGCATCATTACAGAAACTCTCTTTTAAGGAGAAACAAACATGCTTCACTGGAGACCCTTTACCCACACTTGAAAGCTGACACCTTAGAAAAGTCTTCTGGCATAGCAATAATCACTGAAGACTCATTCTTATTTCTCAAACTAAAGACTATGGTACAGATCAACTCGGTTCAATCACTGTTTGACGCTGCAAAAAAGCAATAACTACTAATCACTCCTGCTCTTACAGATGGAGTATGTATAATGAGCTTCAACAGGGACCCAAATTGCTAGTGAGTGGTGGGACATCATTCAAAACTAAGTTTTCAACACTTGCAGCTAATTAGGACATTTCAGACTCAAAATTTGGCATTTTCCTAACAAATCCTAAATGCTTCTATTTTCTATCCACTTCTGTTTCTACTAGAAATTTTCTAGTTTCAAAAATTATCAGAAAACTTCACTGTCTGTTGGCTAGACAATGCAACCAACTACAATAGCTAAACTTCCTATTCAAAAACTGCATTTTTCTGTAATAATGCATAAGAAGATTTATAGAAAATCAGAAAAGAAGATATAATCTTAAAACAAAGAAACAAATGCAACATCCAAAGAATTTTCCTTCGATCATGATTCCCATTTACTCTTTCCAGCCAATCTCACCAAAGCTAACTACTTATGTGTGCATCAAAATTGGACCTAGTATTAAGTTCCAAGTGGCTGTACTAAACACTAAGCTAGGACAAACTCACATGGTAGACCAACAAAAATAAATGACTAAAAAAACAATAAATGCAAATCACACTTAATCCAAGACAAAAAAGCTATCAACATCTTGTAATGGTATGAAACCCGAATGTTTTCACGGAAAGAAAGAATAAAAAAGGGAAGGTTGGAGCAAGGACAAGAGGTGAAGCAGAACATTGGAAAAGAAATGCCTATATAATGTAGAACTTAAGCTCGAGACAAGCAAGACATTTTCAAAGTATCATCATTTAGGCGGTCCTTCTACCTTGAACTGCTCGAATTAGTCATTGCGCACATGCAGAACCAATCATAAATTTGGCACACAAAAGGCATAAACACACCCAAACGACAAGAGAAATGTTTGAGATGAGAGGCACCCATAAAGTGAAGCACATTCCACAAGAGAATTATATACTACGTACATATATACATGGGTGTATATCTATGTCTAGATAAAATATAGTAAATGAATTGCCATTGGAAATTAGGGTTGGGCAAAAATAACCTAAAAATCTAACTGAACCTGAAACATTCCATGACGGAACCAAAAAAATGGTTAGGTGGTTTAGATCTTTGATTTTTTTTTATTATGGTTATGGTTATGGTTCTTGATTTTTAACTTGTGGGTTAACCACTTAACCAAGCCATATTAAAATTATATATAATTTATAAATATATATTTTAGATAAGTATATAATTAAATATATATTATATATCAAGTTACAATTATATCTTCATAAATTATAACAATAAATTAGACTCCCATGTTTCAAGGCTAAGGTTATAATGGTAAAAATCCTAACACTGTAGCTTAATTATAATCATTCTTGATCGGCAGACTCTCCCTCTCTCTCTCTCCTCCTAGCTCCTGCACGGCTGCACTCCTCTATCCTCCAATACCCAGGATCCCACAATATGAGGTGAGCAGCTGCGCTTATGCCTAGCCAGCCAGTAGCCACCGTCCAGGGTGAACCATGCTTAGTATAACTTTTTTGAATTAATAAATTTTTGGTTTTTTGATTAACCATGGTTAGTTGTAAAATTTTGATAACTAAACCAAACCAAAAGTTTAGTTACAAGAAGAAATTGTCAGGTTCATGGTTTTGACTTTGGATAAACCAATATTTTGGATATGTATATGGTTCGATTAAATTTTGAGGTTACGAACCATGCCCACCCCTTTTGGAAATACAACATTTTAAGACAATGTTTATGGCTAATTACAGTTTCCAAAATATTGGAATTTGATATCATATAGCAAAAAGAATATATATTTTATCGAAATTCACATCACCAAACAAGCTAAGCTCAATCAAGTGCCTAAACAGTTGCCCAGTTGGCACAAATCGGGCAACATAACACGTTAAATTCATCACAGATCAGCAAAAAAACATAAATCCCAACATACCTATCCACCAATCAGATCAATCCCTCACCAAAAAAATAAAAACAAATCAACCTCGCAAGTTACTACATGATTTACTAAGACATTCTAGGCGGTTAATATTCTTGAATTTAGCAAATGGGACATTAATTCAAAATATCCAGAAGACAAATTTCAGTAAAGATATGAGAAATTTATTCAGAGAATTCAAGAAAAAAAAAAAAGATGCCCATCTTGAATCGAAAATACCTGGTCTTGAAGAATATAATCCAATATTGAGCACGACCCAGATCCAATCTGATGAAGAAAATTAAAGAGAAAAACTGTAATTTTTCAAACTAACAGAGACAAAGAAAAACTGAGAAGGAAAAAGTGAGAGGAAAAGGGGGTCTGAAGAAGAAGAAGAATGGCAATTTTATTAGAGAGAGAAAGTGAGGTGTAGAGTGAAAAAAGTGAGAGATAAAGAGAGAAACAAGGGGGTTGGAGGGAATGATGAGTGCCAGGCGTGCTTATCACTAACGGCAACAAAAGCCACCCCACAAGAACACATGAACTGTAAATGGCATTAAAATATTTAAATTCGCTAATTTAACCACACAAAAAAAAAAGGATCAAGGCTGGTTCGAGAATATGCTAATTTTAAGGTAAATAAAGTACAGTAAAAGTTAGAAAATAAAATTGAATACACCCTTTATTATCAATCTCTTGCGGGTAATTTTTTTTTTTTTTTTTTTTTTGCCCTTTTGCTTGATTTGACAAATTAGCATTTTACTGAAAGATTACCAACCATAATCGCTATTGGGTCTTCATTGGAAAGTAAATCAAAGAACAGTAAAAGTTGAAAAATGTAACATTGAAAAAAAAAATAAAAAAAGGTACCTTTATAGCTTTGTGTCATGAATCTCCCTTGCAGATAAAATTTGTTGTTCTTATTCTTGTTGTTTCTGCTCTCAGATTCTTTCGTACAATATATTTTATCTTTTTTTTGGGTTTTTAGTTATAAATTTGAAGATTTTGTGTGATAAAAAATTAAACAACATGAAAAAAAATGAAGGAAAATGAAAGGGGTGGTCCAAGAAAGTCTAGTTTTACGGTTGGTAATAGAGAGAGAGCTGACTTCCCGCTTTGTTAGGATTGGACTGGAAGAGAGAGAGAGAGAGAGAATGGGAAAGTGAGTCGGTCACCGGCCATCATTCATCTCCTACCCTTTTTCCTTCTTAAAGTTTAGTCACTTCTTTATGATTTTGTGTAAAATAAGACCATTAGTTCAGATAACATAAACAAATAAAGAACTGAAATACCCCATCAAATTGATTAAAATTTAAAGATTGATTGTTACAAAAAAAAATAAATAAATAAAAAAGGAAAAAGATTTCAATGAAACACTGTCATAAAGTGTGCCTTGGAAAGATACATATAAACATTATTTCTCACCTCCAAATATAATTTAGTACTTTTTAGAGTTGGTATATATTATATAGTTATATATTTTTTTCCTAGTGTTTCTTGATTATAATTTCAAAAAAAAAAACAAAATAAAAGTTTTGAAATAATTACATATAAGTATCATTCAATGTTTCAAAAATTGAATACTCTTTTGAAGTTAATTTGTCGATTTTACAATACCAACAAAAAAAAATAGTTAAATTGTAAAATTTAATATTTTTTAAATGTTTAAAAAAAGTGAGCATACTCTAGTTGATTAAATGAAAAATTTAACACATTTTTTATACATGAAAATATTGGAAGGGAGAAAGTGGTGTTCCTATCAACGTTATGTAAGCATCTCTACATGTAGGTCATAGATAAGTGTTTGTTCATGTCGGATCACCTGAAAGGCTTGCTTTGTCCCATCATGGCGAGAGAATTCGAATTCAAACACTCTTGACGAGTAAAACGTGCTTTTACCACCGCTACAACTTTGATAGTTAACACTCACTTTATACAAATTTACCATAAAAGCCATTCGACAAAAATAAAACCTTGGAGAGGTAAAATAACATACATGAAACCGCACATGAGTTAAGTTAAATCCATTTCTAATTTTATTCACTTGTTATCATACAAGGACTTATGATCGAATCACACTCAATCCAATTGTTAAAAATTAAGAAAAATGAGAAGACTACCTTCCCTTTATAGCTCATGAAATACCCAACAATAAAAAAGATTTGATAAAAGATTAGACTTTGGAAAGGTAAAGAAACATACATGAAACCGCACATGAGTTAAATTAAATTTATCCTTAATTCCATTCACTTGATGTCGTATAAGAAACCCTGTGATCGAATCATGCCCGTATAATGTTAAGAATTAAGAAAAAAGAGGGCTTCCTTCCTTTTTATGGATTATGGACCTAATAGCATTAAGCTAAAAAAAAAAAAATCATAATCATTTTTATATGCCATAGTATTATATGATTAAAAAATCACTAACAATTCATTTAGTTCGTCAGAATTGATAATTCAATTTTAGGTCAAATCTAGTTCTATTCGATTATGATGTTTAGTTTGTTTAATTACTTGTCTTGAGGTTATAAAAAAATTAATTGCTTGGATTGGCCAATTATTAAGAACACCAATTTTAAATAATAAGAAGAATTAATTTCTCTCTTCAACCCTAAAGTCTATGAATTCCAAATAATAAAAGATGTGCTTGAAAACTTTATTGAACCAATATATCCCAAATTAAGTTTGAATATTTAAAATTGCTAAGTACTTTTCAGCCCTCATTTAGCTTCTCTTTCTCTTCCTCAAATGTATGGACAATATATGCATGTATGATCAAAAAGATGAAGTTCCTTTTGCACTTTGGAAGGTTAATTTATATAATTGTACAAAATGAGCAAGTGAACCAACAAATTAATGCAGGCTCAGAGCATATTCTAGTAAATAAATGCTTTTTTTTGGAAAAAGTTCATAAAACTTAATGTTTTATTACTTATAAAAAATAAAGATGAAAAAATACCCACAGTTATTAATAAAGGTAATTTTAGAAATGTAGTAATATTTTATAAAAAATAATAAATTTAACGATGTTACTTAAAAATGTTGAAAGTGCAATGATGGACAAATAAAATGATTCGGGAGGAATAGTAAAAATATACCAATAATAATGTTGCATAATACATAGAACAACTGAATTAATACAAAAGTTAAATGATGAAATATATAAGTTTGGTCAACATTGTCCTAAAATACAAAAAATACTTTATAATATATGTTGCGGTCAAATAAGATTACAAATATGACGTATATTATATAGTACTACATATCGTACTCTTGCCGCCACCAAGGTAGTCCAAACACCGCCGCCTGCACCACACTAGGGCGGCTAGAAAGCTAACTTATATCCTATTTTTTAATTAATTATTATAATATTATGTGATTTGTGATTCAGTTAGCAATTTTGACAAAAGTATATAAAAAAAAGCGGTTGAATTACAGTCAGGTGATTTGTGTTAACAAATATTGAATATTTTTTCGGTAAATAATAAATTTTGTAGTTTCAATTAATTGTAATACAACCCTTTTAAGTTTTAAATATTATTTATAAATAAAATTATTTTAAAAATTTAAAAATATAAAAAATTTGATCATGGTTTTCTGTACACATATAAACATAAATGTGATTTATCGTGAAAAAAATATAATAATTTTTTTATAATAAAAAATATTTTTTTCTTATTTTTTCTATTAAAAATTAAAAAACTGCGAGTGAAAAAATATTTTAAAAGGTTAGATGATCTCCAAATGATTTATAGAATTTATTGGACGTCAAAATAGATAAATTTTGCATTCAAATGTGTATAAATAAATATTGGAGTTTATGGAAACCTACTTTATGCTAATAGTATAAACCACAAAATTTGTTATGTATCGAAAAACACTCGAGAATTGTTATGGAAATTAATCAAACTACAATGTTATGTATGCATTTAAGAAAAAAACATTAAATTGGTAATATTGCAAAAAACTTTCCAGCTTGTTAGGGCCATGTTCCATGTTACCAACAGTTAACCGCTTATGGTGCAAAAATGCCTCATGATGAACAAATTACTTCTTGTAATAAAGGACTCTTGTAAAACATGTCTAACTTTTAAGTAGCCAATTCATACATTTTCTTTCCTTGTTTTTTGAAATACAAAATCCAATTTTATGTTTGGAAAATTTTATATACAAGTCATGATCAGTCATCCATGCGACAGACAACAAATGATTGTTTTTTTTTTCTTATTTAAGCTATAAAAATCTGAATCAAAATCAAAATATTATTTCTTTTTAAGTTAACATATTATAAAAGCAAAAAATATTAATATCAGAGCAAAATTTTTTTTTGATTAAGCCACTAAAAAAACTCCATCTCCGTACTTCATTGAGAAATGGCTTATGTTTTCTATAAACAGAAATCAAATTAAACGTTTTAAAAAAATAATTTTTATTGTTATTAAATTGAATTTGTCTTAGAAAATTTTAATCATTTAAAAAAATCGTTTTCATTTTTGTTTTAATAAACATTAAACAGTTTATAATACCATTTAAAAAGTCATAACCTTTTTCCACTGCCAGGCTAAATGCAAGTAGAGCAAGAGGTTTGGCAATGTCTAATGCTAATAAGATTTTCTTACCACAACATTGTTTTTGCGGTTAATCAACAGCCTTTGACCGAATGATTCTTTACCTAAGTTAAACATACTTAGAAATTTTGTGTCAAAACTAATTTTTTTACATTTGAGTCTAGTTCATCATGAAATGGGTGTTCAACTCATTCAAAATCCCGTTCAAAACCAAATGGTTAGGATTCAATTACAATTTTTTTTACTAAATACTCCTCTGCCACGTTAGCAAAGTAGATTTTTTGGAAAAACATATTTTTTAAGATAAAAAAAAAAGAACCGTAACCAGAGGCCTTGCCTACGCGCGGTTTGTTGTTGTGTGGGGGTGCATGTGGCGTTTCCAGGTTATATCTCATGACGACGCCTCCATGCTTTTCTTCTTATTCAAGAATCTAACTCGGTGGTGTAGGTGGATTCTGACAATACTTGTTGAAAAAGAACATATCTAATTTTTCAATACATAATGTGATCAACTAAAAAACAAATAGAGATGCCAATTGAGCGGATTGATGGGCCGATCATTTTAGGTTCTTGTCATTCTAGGTCGTTTGGATCAATTAGGGTTAGGTAGTTTCGGGTTTCAGTTTCGAGTTTTGGTAAGTCCGATCTTGATAAACTAGGTTTAAGTCATTTCTGGTTTGGATCATCTTGGGTTTAGGTTTTTTTCGGTCTCAAGCTGTCTTGGATCGAGTATTTTGGATTGATTTGAGTAGACCCATGGAGTTGGCTCAATTAGTTTTTTTCTTCTTATTTTCATGCTTTTATTTTTCAATTTCGAGTCAAGTAAATTTTAACTTTGATTAAGGTTCGTTTTATTCCACTAAGTTAGCTTTTTTTTTTCTTCATATTTTTTATTTTTTTAAAATTTTAATGTAACTAAGTTCTCGAAATAACTTTAAAAATAATTTAATGTTAAAATTTAGTTCTATGATTTCCCTTTTCATTTGAATGTATTTAACCCTAAGTCGCTCAAGTAATAAAAAAAACCAATTTAGTCACTTACGCAAATACACTTTTATATATACATTCACATACTACTAATAATTAAATGGTACAAAAATCCTTAACTTATAACTATGTATTTTTAAAAATATTATGTGCATTACTTTTTATTTTGAATCCATTAATAGTTACATGCAAATAAGTAATATTAATTGATGCATGATTTTAATTTCTAAAGTATATTTTGAGATTTTGAACTTTCTTATATATCTTTTTCTCGAAGAGCTATATCAACTAATAAATATGCAATATGAAAAGGTGTTAATCTCTAATTAAATTGAGTTTATAATAACTAAGTTGAGTAAAATTTCAAATCATTAAGTTGGTTTGGAATTTGTGTTCTGATTTAAAAAACCTAAAATCACAACCGAAAAGTTTTAAACAATTAAATTTATATATAATATATGTTAAATAAAAATCACGATCCTCTCTATTTAAAAATTGAAATGAAGTCAAGTTTATAGTTAGATTGAATGTCACATAATTAAATAGAAAATATTCAAATTCAAATTTGTTAATGTGTCATTTAATCTCACCATTAACTTAACTTTCATTTCAATTATTAAATAAAAATTATCATACTCCATTAAATAAATATATAAATTGATCAAAATTCTCATTAACAGTCTAAAGACCAAAAAGTAAGAAGAACATGTCTAAAAAAGCCGCATTAAACTTTTTCGCAAGCTTTCTCAAGGCTAATTTTAAAGCTCATAAGAGCGGTCTTCTTTTTTCTTCTTCTTCTTTTTTATCGTGTTGATAGCTTCTGTGTGAGAATTAGTTGTCCGAGGTAGCAAGATCTGCTTGGAATAAATCTGGCTCGACTGAAAGGACCCTACAATTTTTGAAGATAAGGGTAGGTAAACCATGTTTACAAACAGTTTCTTGGTTAATTTATAGCTAAACACGGCAAAGAGAACAAATTAGCAAATTGGGATATAGAACAGATTGAGGATAAAATTGTAAAAAAAAATGCCAAATTAACCTTGTTCACAAAATGATAACCAATGATTTTTGGGATTTGACTAGCTAATTCCACAAGAAAGCTCGCTCATGCATGCCATGCATGTGCTTCCAGAAATATTTCCTTTTCCATAAATACTGGCCGTTAAGCTTGTATGTCTTTAAGCCATCCACTTTTTCAGGTTCACCTCCACAATTATTTATACCCTCTCCTCATAATTACTTCTTCCTAACTAGTTTCATCTCATTGTTTAACGTTAATTAATTCTTCTTCTCTCATAAATTGTTAATCCATCTTCAATGGAAAACATACCTAAGGAATGTTGGGCTATGTGTTTATTGATATTGTTGGCCTCGAGCAGGAGCTGTGAGGCTCAAGAAAATCCTCAGGTGCCTTGTTATTTCATTTTCGGAGACTCTTTATTCGATAATGGGAATAACAAAAATCTTTCCACGAGTGCGAAAGTCAATTATTTGCCATATGGGATTGACTTTCCTGATGGACCAACAGGAAGGTTCAGCAACGGCCGTAGTCAACCTGACATCATTGGTTTGCCTTCATTAATTTCTCTTTGCATATAATTTTTTTTTAAAAGAAATTATTCAAGAAACATGTATGGAGAAAAAGAAAGAAAATGATTTCTTATATAGATTTTTTTCTTTTCTTCCCATATATATGCATGGCTGTTCAAGTTGAAGCCTTTAGTTTTTTGTTTTTCCTTTTTATAAATAAAGTCTTTATATTTGAAGATCCAATTGAGTTTTGGTTATTTTGCTTTTCAAGAATGATCTCTTCCATTATTTTAGTCATGTTGTATTGTTTGCTCACAAATGGTTTAACATTTTGTGAGTACTAAATTATTAAGATACGGATGTTATTCATAGAAAAAAAATTAGCATAATTCAGTAAACTTGATAAATTACAGTATGTTATTACATTTTCTAATTCTTTTTTGACAAATCCCCACAGCTAAACTTCTGGGTTTCAAGGATTACATCTCAGCCTTTGCGGATGCCAGCGACGAGAAGATACTCAAAGGTGTGAATTATGCATCTGGTTCAGCAGGAATTCGTGATGAGAGTGGACAACAACTGGTAATGGCATCCTGCAATTATTTAATGCAACTCGAAAATGACTTACACATGAATTATATATTAGACTAATAAAAAGTCTCCCCACCTTATGCAGATTTCAATCAAATATTTGAATGATCGATTCTGAAAATTTTTTAACGTGTCCAATAAGTTAATTATAATTTATCACATCGACCATTTATGTTTTGCAACGTATGTGCATGAACGTAACACTAGAATGAAATATGTACAGGGGACTCGTATAAGTCTGAACAAGCAGTTAATAAACCACGAAACTACAATTTCAAGCATCATAAAACAATCGCCAAGCAAAGAGTCAGCTATGAAACACCTAAACAAGTGCTTGTACACCGTTGGAATTGGCAGCAATGACTACATCAACAACTACTTCGTGCCCAACTTCTACGAAACTAGCCGCCAATTCACCCCCGACTTATATGCTGCAGATCTCATTCAAAAATATTCTCAACAGTTAAGGGTCGGTTTACTACTTTTTCTTATAGTAATATTGTTAGCCAAATTAATTATTAGTCCTCTTTCTGGTCCACATTAATTAATTAAATTTTTTTTTTTTTGAGAAACAGACCCTATACAATTATGGAGCAAGGAAGGTAGCTCTATTCGGAGTAGGAATGATAGGCTGCACTCCTCGCTTAATTGCTGCATTCGGCACCAATGGCAGTTTATGTGTAGACAAACTCAACAGTGCAGCCTTACTTTTTAATAAGAGGCTTATTTCACTAGTTGATGAACTCAACAAAAATCTAACCGACGCTAAATTCAGTTATATAAACACATTTGGAAGCTCAACCGTGGATTATTCGGCTTTAGGTAATTACTTAGGAGAAATTATTCAATATTCGGTCTTATCTGTATTTTCCTTATCATATCACTGTTGATTCTTTTCTTTTACAAAAAGCTTTAATAGATAATCAATTTTATAAAGGTTTGTTTTTTTTTTTTAATTTATGAATTTATATTTTGGTTTTCAGGTTTCACAGTTATAAATGCTAGCTGTTGCAAAGTAAAAAGTGGTGAAGACCTTTGTATTCCACATGAAACTCCATGTAAAAACAGGAGTCAGTACGTGTTTTGGGATGGAGTCCACCCTACTGATTCTTTAAATGTGCTTATGGCAAGAAGTGCGTACGCTGGTCCCTCTCCAACAGGCGCTTATCCATTTAATATCAGCAGGCTAGCACAGCTCTAAATAAAGAAAATGATCGTCAAAGCAGCATGCAAGAAGTAAAATTTTTATACAATAGTTTAGTTTATTATTTTCTCGATATATTCTTAGATTTTCCGATTATTGATGGGAGAGTGGGAATTTATTGTTTTCTTTATTCCTTGAAAATTCTCGTGGCATATGAATTCCCCCTATACCTGGATTAACACCTAAGATTTTTTCCGCTAGAGATTGCATGAATTAAATTTTGGTATAATTTTTGGATATGTAATACGATTTTTGGAAGGCATAGAAGAGAGATTTCTTTTCGCTGAATATATATAAGAGATACCTTTTCTTTTTCTTCTTCACGAAACGCCATAATTTTTCTGCGTTTTTTATTAGTTCTTGCCATATTTGCCCTAATGTACGTTCTTGAGAATTGTTTACACATATTCCTTGGAGATTGTTTAACTGCCAAATTATTTTGGAATCACGTCAACATTCTGCATCTTATCTGCCACTCCTTCAATAAACCACTTCTTGAGTGGTTACGTGAAAACCTTGATTTCTTTCTAACCTTTTTCTCACGCATCTTTTGAAATTGTTTTTGTATGCCTTTGCTATTTGAAATTTTTGGTTGTTTGAAATACAAGGGCTTTTACTGAGAACTGCATAAAACAGCTTCCATTACAATCCTTTTAGCGCAAGAGGTTCCCCATAAACAGGTTTCTACATACTTTACATGCTTAAGAAACTCGTTAGTATAAGCATCACATGTCAAGCATCAAAACCAGAATAAACGCCACTCTCCCTTAACAATCTCTTCTCTTCTTCAACGTAATTCTTTCCTCTATTAGCTTGACCAAGTTCTCTTTTCCTCTTCTCCTTTTGCGAGAAAGAAAGATTCCTCTGTTCTTTCCGAGTTTGCACATTAATCAGCACCTCCCCATCCAATACAGCAGTCCTAGTTTTCTGTCGTTCTTCATAAGATTCTTCAACTTCCCTGGTTTCTTGATTATCTTTCCCTGAAGACCAAGACCAGTCTTGCTTCTCTTTTGGTGGGGGTACGCTAAGGACAGATAGTCCGCCTTTATAACCATGACGCCTCAATGCTTCAAAGTCAACAACACCACTCTTTCGCTTCCCAGACTTGGCTGTACAAGTGCAGTTAAAAACAAGGTAAAAAAATAGTTTTTCTATCTTTGGTTAAAAATAAAATAAGTCAAACTATGGAGCAAATCTGAATAAAAAAAAGTAACACTTTTATTGATCAAACTCTTAGGAACCTTCTTGGTCCAACATCAACACCCTTGGATGGAATCATGGAAGTAAGGCATGTTATAAGGTTTTAACAATTTGAGATTTAAAGCATAAATGTATACCTTTATCCTCAATACTATCTGAAGCATGCTTTGGGTACTTGAAAGGCCTCTTTGATTGGAATCACAGAATAGGAACCATAAAATTCATTTAAAAAAGGAAAGAAAAAGGGTAGTATAATAAAATGTCACTTGAGTAAAATACTATTCACTTCAGGTTTTCTTCAGTTATACCAATTAGATTAAAGCATTTTGATATCTTCTATCCACTCAGTCACTTCATCTGCTCATTAACAACCTTACAAGATCAACTTCTTTGCTGTAAACTTTTTTGACTACGTAAGATTAGTCAAATACCTGTTTAAGAGAATTATCTTAGCAGTCTACTACTTTATGGAGAGAAAAACAGCAAACCTCCACCTTCCTGTAGTAACTAGAGTCATCCTTATGCCTCTGACAACCATAACCATATACTGCATAACATTTTTTTTGATAAATCACATACAGCATAACATAACAGGAACACCCAATCTGAAATGTTTAGTAAATAAATTCCCCCACCCACTCTTGAAAGTTTTTCTTTTTTTTAAAAGAATCAACATTTATACTGTCATTGTCACAAAAATCATTCTCTCGACTAACTTCAGACCAGTTCATATAAACAGCAAACCTTCCATAACATTATAGCCTCAAGTACAATATTAATTTGTTTAAGAGCTTAGTGTCTTCTCCATCAGGTACCACCTCCACATATGTATATCATCAGCGTATGGTTTTGCCAAACTAATATGTTAGACAAATTTCATTTTTAGATTGCATAGTCTCAAAAGTCTCTTGAGTGATGTTATCCCCCAGTCATATTATAGAATCATACTCTATTCATATGAAAGGGGAAGAAGATCAAGAGGACTCATCATATGTACAACCATAAATTCAATTCTTAGGTAAATATCAACAAGATCCATCAAACAATAATTGCGAGAAAAAAAATGTTCCAAGCATTTTCTTTTTCTTTTCAGAGTACAAAGATGGATTGTAACCTACCCACTATCTCCCCCAAACCATACAACGACAACTCTATTTATGGATAAGCGAGTTGTCAGCCTAGGGATTTGACGCCAAGAACTCAAGGCACCAAAGTAGCTTTAAGTTGGGGTAATAACTAATGAGCTAAACACTTCTAGTTAATGTTCCACGCATTCTCTAACACAATCTATGCACAACTAGGCACCTTACAAAATGAAATAGGCGCTGTGACAAAATACCTGCTGATTTTCTGGTCTTGTTAACCCCATCATCGGCTTCAGAGTCTGAATTCGACAATGATTCATCAGAAGATGATGAATTGTCCTCCTGATAACTCCATGGCATTGCCCTCTTCATTGTACGAATAGTGATTCTACAGCAAATACTCAACAACAGCTAAATAAAAATACTGTTTAAGGAAATTCTAGTAATACCATGACGAATGTCTGGGCACTTACAAAAAGAACCTTATAGATATATACTGCACCATAGCCAACAGAATTTATACCCTTTCTAAAATTTATGACATAAACTACCAAACCAACCTAATATGCATACCAAAAAAAAAAAACAGAATACTCACACTTAAACGGTAAAATCAAAATTCATATATTTAATTTTACTATTTTGCAAAGATTATGTTAAAAATTTCCCATAATAAAGACCTGCTCTCCATCTATCATAATAACTGGAAACATTATATATATATATATATATATATATATATATATATATATATATATATATATCAAAAGATTGTATAAATAGCATCTTAAACGGTTAATCAGAAATCTTGATCTGATAGGGTTTATCTCAATCACAGAAATAGAAGCGAATCGAAATTTTTAATCATTAGCATTAAGAAAATATGATTACATAAAAAAAATGTTGAATATAATTAGCAAGTAATTAGCGATTAGATGTACCTGATTTGCCTCGCTTCAGATATCCAGATCCCTACACGAGACTGCTGAAAGGTTTTATTTAATTCGAGTCCGAAGAGAGGGACTGGAGATGCGGTTGCGGAACCTATCTTGTAAGAACGACAAAAGGGTGTGGCTGTGCTGATATGGTCATACGACGCCGTAACTGTAACCTGCAATAAGATTAGGTGACCCACCAAAGGGTGCCATCAAAATGTATCACAAAAAGTAAAGACAAGTAAGGAAATTAAAATGTTAAATTTCCGATTTTTAGTGAAGGGATTGGTTCAGCGGTAACAACTTTCATATCGCTTTAGCTTCGATTGCAACTTAGGTAAGATTTACTTTAGGTTTTTTCTGTGTGTTGGGATTTAATGTTTTTTGCTTTTTTTATAAATATGTGGAATAACTTATATATTTACTTATTTTTTGTTACAATTTTTTTTATATATTTTGACAAATAGAAATGATTGATGTGACAAAAAATAACAAATACGTTTTTTTTCCATAATCATTTTTGTAGTTTATATAGCACTATGCTCATCCAACATGCATATAAATTCTCAGTTAACCAAACATCGCTTCAACAAATGTAAATATTTAGAAAAATCATTGTTTTTGGATAAATCATCGGGGGCTAATTTGATTTTAGCCAAAAAGGACCAATTGTTCTAACTGAAAATTTATAGATATTTTTTAATTTAATATTAAAATAATTATGGTAGTTCTTTTTTATAATTAAGGGTTGCGGTTTGAATATGAGACATGCATTGTTACTATTTGGATTATGATCAATCCACTCGTTTAGTTGAATAGTAGTAATGTTAAATAAAAAATACAAGATGATAGTGTTCGTTTTATTGTTTCTATATAAATTTTAGGGAAGATAAATTTTTCCATTCCACATAACTTGATGATATTTACAGATGAGAGTCTGTAATTTTATGATCAAGTTTGGTACCTTATTTAAAGCCATTTAAAGCAATAATCATTTTAAGTAATTGCTTTAAATCATTTTAAATAAATTACTTGGTGAAATTTAAGGACGAGAGTATGTAGTTTTATGATCATGTTTGGTACCTTATTTAAAGACACGCATTATTACTTAAAAGATTATTACTTTAAATCATTTTAAATAAATTACCAATCATGGTAACATATACTTGTCTCTTTTGCTGAATTTTGACTGTTAAGATTTCTTTGTGTTTTAACAGAAAACACTCAAAGACTAGATTACCCCATATAAAATATCATTTCACCAATGCCAGATAATTAGTCAACACTATTTCAACCCTTACCCACATTTTCTCTCTCTTACCCCTACTCTCTCGCGACAGAATCCATCGTCTTTACGAAATCTTAATCGTTAATCTCATTATATATATGGCTGGAATGATTGAGATAAACAGTACCAATAGTTTGAGATACAACAAAAAGGAAACTGTTTTACATAAGTCCAAATGAAAAAGAAAAATCCTAAAACTATCCCAAGATCGCCTAGGCCTCTTGTGTAAGGCCCGCCCGATCCTGCCGACGTCTTCAGCATGCTTTGTTCTTGTGGATCGACCACACCGAATCGAGGCTTGACCTCTAGCTTGCTCAAGCTCGGTCCTAAGCCGTTTCTGCAAAGAAATCCAGTATGAGCGACAGTTTAACAGATGCAAGACAGATGGTTCTAAAGGTTGAGGGTTTAGATACTTACAATCTCTATATCCTTATCCCGTATGCATTCAAACTTCTGTATATTCTTGTAAGCTTGGTGGTCAGTGTTATCTTCATGCCTTCAAGAGTCCCATACAGCTTCTGGGAGACTTTGGACATTTAAAAAAAAAAAAAACAGTGTTCCATGACTAATATTATATATTTTTTTAGATGAAATAAAAATAAAAATATATTGCGATTAATATAAACAAAAGTTTTTATTTGACACAGACTCATGAGACATACATGGTACAAGGGTCTATTTCACTGTTAAATAGTATAAAAAAATATTTTATTTTTATTTGACAGTGAGATGAACCATTATGCAAAATATCTCTCTTGACACTATACTAAACAATAATTTTTCTAAGAAAAAAAAAAGATCCTCCTTGTGCTGTTACGAAAACATGCAACACATGCTATGAGAACATGAAGGTGTGGAGTAGCGCAGTTGTACTAATAAGCAATGTCAATTGGATTGTGCTAAGAAACACCCTGGAACTAAAAAAGGTCAAGGATATATATTGTCAAAACATTACAGAATTTGTTACTTGTCATTGTGATTATAAGTGTTAATTAGGAATTAATGTCTCAAACTTCAAGTTAATTCTACGTTTTAGTTGACATTTAAATAGAGTAATCTTCAATTTTTCCTTTTCATTCCTCTCTAGTTAATTTCTATTCGCTCATGCATGTGTGTGTCCAAGCTTCAATTTCCTTTTAAGTGTTTGATCATTGTTGATTTTTTTTTAAAACATCAAAAAAGATAATTTCATTATGAATCAAATATAATAAATTAAAGACCTTGATCAATTTGTTCATCTACTACATGATTTTATTACTAACATAGGTTAGTTTTACATTGCCCATGTCAATTCATTTTTTTTTATAACACGTGTTTGTGTCAATTCAACAATTAAGATCAGAGATATTCCATATCAAACTTTTAGTTGTTTAATTCCAGTTAATTAAGTTTAATGATTTGGACTTGTTCGATTCCTCATGCCAATTCTTTATAAACAAAAAAAGGTGGTGTGTGGGTGGGTAAGGATAGATTAGGTCATTATCATGAATAAAAAAAACGCTGACCTTGCCCACCAGATAATTACAAAGTCGGATCACCCAACCTGCATCCGCCAATTAATTTCATTAATATATTGGTGAATGGTGACATATAATTATTTTCTTCTAATAATTTCTCAAGTTTCTCTTTTCAAATTTCCTAACCCCTAACTCCACAGATTTCTCTCACCCCTGCAAATTTCTGGCATTCTCTCTCTTGAAATTTCCTTGTTCTAACTCCTAAAACTGTTTAGATCAAGATGGTTATTATGTAAGATCATACTTCCAATCATATAGAAAACTTCTTCAGTTCCAAAAAAAAGATTGGTTTTCAATATTGTGTTATTATCATCGTTATATTCCACAGTTTCCTTAAAAAAATTATATTTCATAGCCCAAAATATAACTTTTAGATTATATATTTTTTACCAACCATATACTTCGTGATCAATAATACATAAAAGTTGACTTACTAAGAATTAGACATAAATAAAGCTAAGAATTTATCTATTACAGTATCTACTAATTGGACATTCTTTCTTGTTTTCACTGTTTTGTTTCCTTTGGCACACCTCTTATTTCATTTCCTCCTCTAGCTTTTGCATGCTCCTTTTCTAAGTTAGCTTTTCTTGGAATGGCTATGTATCTTGATAGAAGTATTTCTTAAAACTTTCAATATGTGCCACTTGCAAACACAAAGCAACGACCAAGGCTCCATCTTGATCAGGGCTTGGAAGAATCACTGAATCACCATCAAAATCATGAGTTCCAGGTCCCATATAAATTTCCTTACCCCAACCAAAATCAAGGCCATAGATAGGCAGTGTCAACCAACTTACCACACCAAGATTAGGGTTTCCATAGAAGGGCCCTTGAGTACCCCCTAAGGCATGAAGATCTTGAAACTTAGTCAAGTCTGGTTGATTCTTCAAGAAATCGATCCCTGACCTAAGGTACTCGTCTGTCACCTTCTCTATCGCTTCCCTTATTTTAGTCGCCGCGAATCCCAATGGGTTGGAAATCAATTCACCTGAGCTGCTAACTGCAATCACATCAAGAGTTGCGTTGCCAAAGTATCCATGAGGCAAATGTGGTTGCATTCGGCTACGCGAATCGACACAAATACCTAAAGCAGTTGGCTGCTCGGGTTTATGCCCTCGTGCCTTGCAAGCCGACCTCCATATATGGCCTGTCAGAGTCTCATATCGACTAAACATACGATTCCTATCAATACCCTCATAGTTATTAGCCTTGTTTTTGAGTTTCTCCACTTGGGTTTTGGTCAGCTTCAACATTACTACTGTAGTCTTCTGTTTTCTCTCCTCTAAGTTGTCTGATCGGCCAATCAAGAGCGGTGGATGATCAAACTCTGCATGATCTAGCCGTGGAGATTCAATCGGTGGATCCCCAGCTCGAAGAATTTTTCGATCGAGAAACGGTGTCGACCCTAACGGCTCGCCACGGGCAATTCTTGCCCACTCAGATATGAAATGAAGCGCGCTTTGGCCATCAACAACAACATGTGATATTGTGAAGCTAAGGCTAATCCCACCACACTGGAACTTAGTGAGCTGCACTAGCAAGAGAGGAAGTTCTTGAATTGGGAGGCTATAGTCTACATGTGGAATAAGGCATTGGTAGTCCGGGGATGGCGAAAAGTCACCGAAATCGTCTAGTTTGGCTTTGGATTCAGCCTCAACGAGAATGACACCATTGGCATTGCAATCAAGCTCTAGGCGGCCTCTTCCTATCAAGTGCAAACGTCCTGCTAACGGATAAAAAAGGACTAACACACGGCTTAGCGAATCTTTTAAGGTGTTGATGATGGTATTATTGGGTGATGTGAGCCAATGTTGGGGAGGCTTATAGAAGTAAATTGTGGGTATATGAGTTATGGTTCCAGTTTGATCCCATTCTGATAGGGATAAGCGGCCACTCCATGTTGGCTCAGCTGGTTTCACTGTGTAACAACTCTTGAAGTTCACAGCCATTTTCAATCCCGCTAGCTCTTTTGGTTTTTTTTTTTTAATGGAGTACTTAGCTGAGGAGGTTTCACTGTGTAACAATTAATGCAGTGTTAATTTGTTGTAATGATCAGTAGCTTTTAAGGGCTAAACTTGGGATTAAACAATGATAAATATTGGATTTGGTTACCGCAAATGCAGTATATATTTTGTTGAAAATGAGTTTCTCATAATCAGGTAGTTTAGTTAATTAGTGCCTTCAAAAATGTAAAAACTGTGGGGGTAGTGATCCATTTGGCATACCCAACTGAAAATAGTTTTAAAACAAGAACTGATGATAATTAGGCTGATAATTTGCTCATACTTATTTGGTTTTCATTCAATTCAAGAGTTGTGAACTACTGAAAAAGATCAGGGGTAAAAAGAACAACTAAGCATGGAAAGAATAATTTTATTAAATATAAAAATATACCTGGCCTGCATCTTTTAGAACCACCAAAAACAAGCGACTGTCAACTACCTAGAAACTTAAAGAACCATAAGCAAAGAAAACAAGCCACTGCCAATTTGCATTGTAAAACCAAGAATTTGGGGTTGATATTGACTTCAAAAGAGATGATTTGTTGAAAATTTCAACCGACAGTGCGACTAATTAACATAAAGCGCAAATTACATATCTGAAGATAAGAATCTGAAATCTTGGTTCCTTAGGCTGGAACCTTGGTGCCCTCTTGATGTTAGCAGCGAGAAGTTAATTTATGTGGTTAAGATGTGAACAGGTTCCTCTCCATGTCTGGAATAACAATTTTTTTTCGTTTTATGGTTAAAAGTTTGACACAATTCGTTTCTTGCGGTGAAAATACATTGTTCACAGGAAACGATTAGATTCTGCCAGAATCTTAATTGTGGTTAGAGATGTATTTTTTATTCTAAAAATTTTCTTGGACGAATCACAAGATATCTCTAATTTGGCTGTTTTGAATAATCTTTAAAAGTCTGGGCCACTCGATTTTTGGAGAAATATTTGGTTAGATTGGGTTTAAAATATTAGTTTTAGACCCGTCAGAAACTTCACTGATAATATTAGAGAACTCTATTAGTAATATCATTTCTTGGGTCTCATATCTATTCTGACATTACCAATAAAGTTCTCTAAAATTATAATTAAAGTTTCAAACAGGTCTAAAACTAATGTTTTAGACCGGGTCAAGCCAAGTATTTTTGCGATTATTCTTGCCCGTCTTCTTTGGAGTCTAACCTTGAAGAGTTGATGAGGTCGAGGTAGATTGTCAACCATCAGAGCTTTCCTCCTTTGCTCTTCCTGTGACAGACAATAGTGGGGTGGTGGCTCAGTGTCATGGTTCGTGCTTGTCCAGGGCCTTGTACCATGCCTATGACTGCACATCCCATGTCTCTTGGTAGTGTTGGTACTTAATGGTAATTTTGTAATTCTTTATTTTCTTTTATTTGTATTTTCAAAAGTATGATGGCTCAAGCATAAGCAACGTTTCCTGCTAGAGCTCCAAATGACTTAAGACTCTTTAGAGGGGGTGAGGAAGTTACTCACTGGTCATGATTAAGTATGTTATCTTACTGGTTGCTTGGTGATGCCCCCTTGTCCCAACAGTGTGCTTGTAAGATGCTTATATTAATGAAGTTTTTATGCATTCATGTGCCTAGAGTTGATTATGTGTTATTGCCTATTTTGGCTCGTATGTGCTTGGTGATCTAGGCGTGTGCCTTGGGGCATGCCCGTGTGTGATGTATGTTGCTTGAAGTGGGTGTGTGCCCCTGAGCACGTCGCATGTTGCTTGATAAGAGCTTGTCACGCCTCGTCCGTATTCATTATTGCGTGATCCTTTGATTGTTATGTGATATTATTTTGTGGCTAATGTGTTCATTTTTGCTTGTAAAGTGTGCAAGCTTTAAAGCTACTCGAGTGAGATAGGTTGACTTGTTTAGGGGGGACAAAGACAAGTGTCGCACGGACCTACTTCTTTAAGGGAAAGTGTTAGGACCGTGACAGTATTCGAGGTAGATTGTCACCCATCAAAGCTTTCCTCCTCTGCTCCTCCTGTGTCAAACGGCGATAGGATGGTGGCTCAGCCTCTGAAGGTGAAGACTGCTTCTCTTAGCTGCGTGGATGGTGTAAGTCAGATCCATTCAAAAAGAATCTTATGAAAAAGAGATATTGGCATGGGGTGATGATATCATGTTGGGTTCTTCTAATTCAATATTCTCATCTTTTCTTCATGGTTGCGCCCAGGTGGCCAACGGTTCGGTTTCATCATTTTTCCTTTTAAATTTTTTAGTGAACTATTTAAAAAATCAAATGTTAAGATTAATCTAAATAAGAGAATAATTTGATAAATGAACAAAATTATTGAATTTAATTTTTCACACCCAATTTTTTTTTGACGATATCGAAACAACTGTGAGTTGAAAAAGCACACCACGAGTATCATTGGAAAGCTCTCATTAAGAGCTATCAAATGAAACCCGTAAGTGACACATTCTATTGAAAAAATATTATTTTTCAAAAATATACTCACTTTGTTGACGCAATAAAAAAGATATTTTCGTAAGATTTTTATTTTCATTGTTTCATTGTTTACGTAACATTAAATTTACTTTCAATTTTTGAATGTTGAATTAACATTTGTTATTCGGAAAAATAATCGGTGATACATCTATCGCATAAAGAAATGTAAATGCTTTCTTAATTTTTTATGTTGAAAAGTGCAATGAGCAATGTCAGTATTTAGGATATAATAAATTAGCACAATTACTTCGTACATCATCATGATCCAATTATTAAAAAATTAAATAATAATTTAGATAAAAAAAAATAGTGGTATAGAAAGCTCTTTTAATTATTATTATCTACAAGACAATAATTTAATAATTTTACAAATTTCTTATTTTTTTTAAATAAATTAATTTTAATAGTGTGAAATTAAGCATAATGTTAAATATTAAAAAATATATATAGAGATTTGTAGTTCTTTGTGATTTTTTAATGGTTTAGTGTATGTGGTTAAATTTTAGTCATTGATTTTTCAAATGTTAATTCAGCTTTAAAAAATTAAACCTAAATTTCATGTTAGGTAAATAATGAAAAACATTTTATGAGAATATATTTTTTTACCATGTCAACAAAATGAGATTATTTTTTAAAGATAACATTTATGATTCTCGTTTGATAACTCTTTTATATATATATATATATATATATATATATATATATATATAAAAGATAAGCCTTTAAAAAAAATTGATGGAAACCAACCCCTGAAGGATTTTTTGAATTACCGTGGTTCCAGTGGATTCCATTGCAGTCGCATGTGGGGAAACTTTTATTTTAATATGCCTGTCGGTGGGCTGTTGCCTTTTAATGCAATTAGTGGGTGTTTGGTTCTGGCCAATTTATTTAATATCTTATGGGACTAGGCTTTTTTGGTCAAATTCTCTTGATCGAATTAGCACCCTTCCTCTTTCCAAAGGCTTTACTCATGGGGCCTTTAGTTTAAGTGATGGAGGCACTTCTTTGTTGGAGGTTGGAGGTTGGAGTTAAAAGATCTGTTTAGTTTTTCTAAAGGTTATTTCTCAAACTGATTTGAAGGTGCTCGGCATTGATTATCCCATAGTCGTTGATCATGTTCATCCGTCAATTGTTACGAGAATTAAAAGAAAGCAGAGTCGTCAAAGAGATGTTTATAGAAAAGATTTGATCAGATTTAATTATCGGCCATTGATATTAAGCATCTCTTTAACAAAAAGAAAAAAGGATGAAGTTTATTACGAAGTCTAGCGACCTTGAGGTTTATAAGTTATAGAATTCGAGAAGAAAAACAGAAATTTATAAGAGTAAACACGATAAAATTTTTGATAATTTTGGATTGTCAAAAAATGAGGAGGATTTACGTGAAGCTAAGAAGATCTAAGAACTTCAAAAGATGTTGGGTCTATCATGTAAAGAAAGTGAAGAAGAGATGTTAGAAAAACTCTACAAATTGGAAAAGAGAGAGATAAAGAAGAGTTTGAAAGGATGATGAGTACTATGTAATGCTAGTTCGTTGTTGCTGGCGTTTTGTTCTTGTTTCAAGCTCACTTTATTAGTTTGTTTTAGAATTTTGTTTGTTGTCTTTTTTGTGACAGTTGGGGCACTGGGTTTGTGGGTTGAGTGCTGGAGCCACATTTGTTTTTTCTTGAGTTTTAGCATCAATAATAATAATTATTTTTTTGCTTTTAAAAAAATTTATGGCACTGTTTCTAAGTTTATCGAAATGACACGAATATATCAAATTTTTTTAAAACCCGTAATTCACCTCAAAGCATTACTTTTTTTACCATCAAGCAGCTCAAAATAAATTTATTTGAAGAATCAAAATTTTAACTAGATATTACATTTTATGATGATCAAAGTACCCTTAGATATCATAAATGTTACTTTTTAAAAAATTAGAAGAACTAAGGTTGGAATTTATATAATAATGAATATTTGACTTTTTTTAAAAAAAAAAATTATCATCGTTTTTTTTTCAAAAATTATTAAAAATATATTTTAAATGGATTTATATTCTATTACATGGTATAAAAACAAATTTCACTTATTATATTTTATAGTTTAAAAAATATTATGATATCATTGCCTATCGTATCCTTAAATAAATGAAAATCAAAGACTACCATAAAATCATAAAACAAAATTAAATATTTTAAATGAAAAATTTGTTGATATGTTTTTTTTATAAAATTAAATAGCCTAATATCTCTAATAATTGAATTTCACAGTCCATCATCAAATAAAAATCAAAGGCAAACTTTTTTATTTTTAAAATTTAAAATGATATTGTTTTTTTAAATATGAATTTAAATAACTTAAAATTTTGTTTTGTAAACAATTTTAGATAAATAATTGATAAATAGAATTATTAAACTTATAATAATCGCTTGAAGATATTTTAACACTAAAGGTAATTTGGTCAGTATGAAAAATAATATATAATTAAAATTTTGATTTTTTAAAAAATTTATTTTGAAATTGTTTGATAATAAAAATTGATGTTTTGTGGTAAATTGTGGATTTTATTTCTTTCATAAATGAGGATCCATGGTAAAGATTATGGAAAGAAGAAAATCTAAGTTTCTCATAACATTCCAAATAGTATTTAATTGTTTGAATTGCTTGTGGACCTTCATAACTTTTGAACTGCTATTACAAATATCATAGCCACCGCTTTTGCACCTAAGAAAGATGTTGAAATTCTTGAAGATGATGAAGCTCTCTTTGTTTCGATATTGCGTTTTCATCATCCTTCTTTTACTCGCATCAGGTACTAATTTCTATGGAATTTGTTTCCTTGCTAATGCTATAATGATATGTGTGCTCATCATTTTGTTGGAAAATGTTGATTTTTTTTAACTCCTTGTACCCAATACTAATTTTTAATTTTGATAGCATGCTTTAATTTTGTCATTTTTCCTTGTATAATAAATTCATTATATTTGTTGATGGGCTTATATTATGCTTATTTTATATTTATATAATTCGATATTGATCTTGTAGACACAATTTTGTTGATGGTGGAGGGATCTTGTTTTGAAGCGTTGGGTGATTGTAAAGAATGTGCTTCAAAGTGTAAATCAAAACATCATGGTGGCATATGGACTTGTGATGCCTACTCTCATGATCCAGTATGCAAATGCTACTTTGAATGTGCTCCACCACCACCACCGCCATCACCACCACCATCGCCATCACCACCATCACTACCACCACTGCCAAAGCCACTGCCGCCATTGCCACCACTACCATGGCCATTACCACCACTGCCACGACCATTGCCACGGCCACCGTCACCATTGCATCCGCCAAAACGTAAAACATGTAATGTTGGCATAGGTCGATGTAGTTTCGTTTGCAATGACAAATGTTGTAATAAAAATTGTGCTGCCAAATTTCCCGAGTCTCAAGAAGGTCATGGATACTGCACCAGCATTGGACCAGCAATATATAGTTTGTGTCTTTGCGAATATAAATGTTAGACTGAAAATATGTTAAACATATTCATATAAATAAAAATAAATCTCTTTCTCTCTCTCACTCATGAGTATAAAATTATAAAAAAGTATAATTTTCCTCTAATAAAAAATTCATTCGGATATAGAAATTATTTTTTATAATAATTATTTAATTTAGAGTTTACAAGAAAGTAACGTCATCTTAATTACATGTCCATGTGTTGCACAAATTTTGTTGAACTTTTTTTCATGTCATAATTTTTAGTGTTATTTTTATATGAATTTATTAATATGAATGTGTATTTCCGACACTAATATCCTAATTTGTAATGGTAGTCATAAGTTAAGGATGAAATTACAATTTATCCATTATTATTTTATAAAGAAAAGCTTTTTCCTTTTGAAGATTATTCCTATAACCCCTAATTTGAACGCGCTCATTTTCTCCTTTCTTGCTAGACCCTACAAAGGTTTATACCTCGCGGGCTCTTATTCTTCTTCGGTTAACGATCTGGAAGCAGTGCAATATCTCTCACGTGTAAGGTGTACCGTCACCCCCACGCCACGCAACCACGGCCTACAGTCCCACACCGTTCTCTTCAGTTTTCCTTCAAACCGCAACCTCCTCTTTCTCTCTCTCTGCCACCCGCCGGCCATCGACTACTCTCTAACTGACCGAATTGCACGACTACCTCATATACTAAGCGTTGAGTTACCTCTCTGTCTTTCTCAAAAACAGCAGAAAAGCGAATCGTAATTGAGGAAACCCTAATTATACGTCCTAATGCGGAAGCAATTCGGTACAGGTCGAGGTACGATAAAATCTTTTGCTTCTCTTGGAAAATTTAACTGTTCAGGCTTTTTTTTGCTGCTCTGCTTCTCTACTATTGTTTTAATTCGATTGTTAATATTTTTTTTAATTCTCAATTTCGTTTTTCTTGTTTGGTGTCTTTTCAGTTAGTTACAATGGGGTTGCATTTTCTTTTTCATTGGTTTGGATGAATGGTAAAGGAGAGAATGGACTAAAGAATTGAATAGGATTACTAACAAATATGAATTTTATGGATTTTGAGGAAATAAAAATTCCTGACTCGCCCGGGGCATGCCAAGGGTGGGGCGAAGCAAAAAGGACTCAGAGCCCTGAAGTGAGGCGTTTCTTTCTAGGAGCCTTTGTTTTTTGTTTAGGGCATTTGTTTTTTTGTTTAGGAAAAAAATGCGAATTCAAAGCTCGAACCCGTGAACTAATGATTGTAATAAGTCTTAATCAATAAACTAGTGTTTTTGTTGTGATATTATTACACTTAATAAATATATAATACATGTTATCTAGTTTAATAATAATTACAAACTATTTAATTAATCACTTATAATCTACAACAATATAGAAATATAAGTTATACTTCATATAATTTATATGTAAATATATTAATATTTATAAAATTGTAATTATAACATTATATAGAGTTAGTAAAGTATTAAACTTTGATAAAAATTAATTAATTAAAATTAAAATTATTTTTATTATTCTAATTAATTAATTAATGTTACTTTATTAAAATTTTAAAACGCCCCAACGTATTCAAAAGACTTAACCCCCAACGCTTCGAGGTAAAACGTTTCGTCCAACGCCTTCGCTGCTGAAAACACGGATAAAAAGTCACTTGAATAAATCTGAAGTAATTTTCAGACCTCAATATTTGGTTTATTTTTTTCTTATAAAAATTATTTTGGTTTATTTTTTATTTTATTTTAAATATAACGTCCAAATAACGAACTGCCTGAAACCGAAAATGTGGGACATATCATAATTGTAATTTATCCTATTTGGGGTAAAGGCAGGAAGAATTTTTATTTATTCTGAAGTTTTGGGATATTTGACTTTTAAGCAGGATTGAAGAGGTACAAGGGGCAGGAGAAGTTTCCTACAGGTAGGCATGCAAAGAACCAACGAGTAGAAGAAATGACTGCTTGTAGTCCTTCTCCAACGTCCTCAGGCATGCCAGCTCTTACTCCCTTATATATGAACTTGAGTTTTAAGTTGAATTGTATTATTTAACTTGTTAAGTAATTGGTTATTAGCTCTTGTTAAATTATCAAGGACTGACTTCTGATCTCTAAATTTAGGAAATTTAATTAGGTTTGCAGTTTGCTGTAATATTAGTTTGGATGAGAAACAGTGAATTTAATTCTACAAATTCTTCTTGAAATTGAATTTTTGATGGACTATATTGATCCAGGAGAATCATCTGGGGAACAGTCTAGTGATGTTGCTTCTGAAGAAGTAATTTACAGAGAGCAGTCATTATACGATAATTTGCTGATGACACTTGGGTCATGTAACAGATCTCTCGCCGATGCATACAAGAAAAGGTAATGATATATTTTAAGAAGTTCATTTGTCTTTGATTATTCATATCAGTAGGAAACCCTTCTGCCATATTTAATCTAACTGGAAACCTTTATGAGTACTGTGCTGCAACATTTATTTTAAATTCCAACATATGATAGTTGGTTTTACTCTTTTAGGTCATTGGTTGTGGTTGACGATATATTATTAGGTGCATAATGTATATATAGTAACTTTCTTTAGACAAGTGTATGCTAGTAACGTTTAGGTATCAAAGGCTCTCTTTTATGTTAATGAAGTTCTTTTCTTAGCACTGAAGAACTTATGTTATTTGATATTGTGTAAATGATGGGTATTTCCCGTAATGTATCTTTAGTAGTTTTATTCTTTCTCCTTTTTCATTCAATCCTTTCGTCCTTTCAAATATGATTACTTTTTAAGACTGTAGTGTAGTAAGAGGTCTTATTTTGCCTTTTTATGTGTTGCACTTTGCTTTCCTTGCGGGTAACATTTATCTTTTAAGTTTGAAATGCTTTATTTTTGCTGACAAGATATTTCTATTTTTTTATTTTGTTAAGTAAATAATTTATTAAGAAACCAAAAAGGCAAACTCAAGTACACAAGAGGTATACAAGAGAACCTCTATGACAAGAAAATCAAAAGGAAAGAGAAAGGCACACTGAAACTACTTGTTGCGTAGTTTATATTGATAACTTCTTTTTTTGTTTCTTAGTTTTTTATTAAAGTAATTGTATAGCTGAATGGCTATAGTTTTTCTTATCAATTATCAAGCTCCATATTTTCTTATTTGTTAGTTTATTTTTTTTAATAATTGGGGCTGGGGAGATTCAAATTTGGGACCTTGGAGAGCTATGGTTACTAATTAGCTATGCTCAAGCTACTTTATTTGTTAGTTAATTGATGGTTATATTTTAGAACTTTTTCTGCTCATTTGTGTGTGTTCTTCATTTATGTGTACAGACAAAGACAAGAAGAAGGTAAAAGTAACACAGAAGATGATGAAGTTGATGACTCCGAATCTCTTAATGTCTCGGAGGAGGAGGGCAATGATAGTGAAGGTAAAAAACTCTTTTATTTTTTTTTCAAAATTATTGTTATAATTTGATCTTAGTTGTATATGCATGTCTGTTTTTTTTAGATACTTCTAAGTTTTATTTTTTTTAACAATTATGAACCTTAGAAGAAAAACTTACAAAGATTGTAAGGGAAGAATGATTATTTTGAGTTTTAATGTAGAATGGAACCGTAAATAGATCGTTTAGGTTTGGGTGGGTAATTTTTTTTCTTTTTATGTCTCTTGTCTTGTTTCTTTTGTGATTTGAAGGTTTTTATTTTAGGAAAAGGTGTTTATCCGTTGGGGGTAAAATTTTGCTTTAGATAATATTCACTTTATATTCATGTCAGATACGTCTCTCAAGAATAGTAGTTTGTGGTCGCCTATTAGGATTCACTCGTTGAATAGAGACAATGATAAGGTCCATTAGCTTGCAAAGTTAGAATTCAACCTTGGCTGGGCTTTGGAGACTTCAGTTAATGAAGTCAAATCTAAGATTTTGTTTCTTAGTTATGCAATTATGTTAGATTTAGGTCTTATTTCTCTTTCTTGGAGTTGATATACGAACTAAACTTAAGGCAACAATTCTTTTGTCTTGCACTTTTTTATTTGCTTTTTTCTCTTTGTATTCTTCTTATGAACTAAGTTGCACCTCCTTTTGGTATCTTTTTTTCTATAAATAAAACTTTTGAGTTCTCTGGAATGATAAATCAATCTAAAAGAGGGGCCTGTAATTCCTGGAAGCATATATGAGTTAATCTATATGATAATTTGCCAGTTGTGTGAAGGGCATGCGGATGAGTTTACTTGGCATTCTTGATACACAGTAATGCCTGTATTCCTAATTCAGTGTCATGGCCATTTGTACTATTTGTCTTTGTTAATAGGAAATTAATATGAATCTCTTGGAAGTCATGCAGTTGATAGTATACCGCAAGAGCCCAGCACAATCAACGTTGTCGATCTGAGTGAAGATGTTAATATGGAAAATGATAGTGAGGCCTCTGATACAGATCAAGAGCACGACTTGGCTATTAGTGATCAATCTACTAGTAAGGCATCTTTAAGCACAAGGTTAATTCGCATGACTTACCATTTTGATTTTTTCTTCTATTATATGGTGGCCTATTATTATTATTTTTTTAAAAATTTCATGTCATTATGTTTAAGTTTGATTAATGTAATTTTATCAGGTACCAATTTCTTTTTTGTCAAGCTATGTGCGAGGTGCTTTAAATGATTAATTACATGTCGAAGCCATGTGATTGCTTGTTTGGTTATTTATTTGTCTATTACTGGTACTTGGTGCTATTCAATTATAAAAAAGAAGACTCCATGCTCATTCTCATCGAAAGATTACATTACATTATGGATAGGCATAATTCTTGGGTTAGTGGCGAAATCTAACAATGACCTCTAACTAGATCTCTTGGGCCTCAATGTGTATTTCACATGCTACTTTGGCCACCTTGAACTCTTATCAAATGTTATATGTTTAGTGGCATAAGTTCTTGGAGATGTTGGTGCTTTTTATCCAAAACTAGAGTGGTAGCCTGGTAGGTGGTTCGCTCCAAGAGAAGATGATGGCCCTGGTATATCGGGCATTGATTATCGTAATATTACAATAGGGCACGAGCTTAATTTTTATTTTTTCTAGAAGGACGATTTTGTTTCTAAATCACTTAACAAAATTTGACAATGTGCTAAATTGTTTGGTTTTTTAGATTGAAGAAAATGTTTATGTTTTTTCTTTTTGGGTTGATAAATATTTTTGAAGGGTTTTTACACTTTTTTCCCAAAAATTTATGCCCAATCGTAACTTAGGTTCTGATCATGTAATTTTGGGTGCAATCATGTTTTAAAAGAGGGGAAATTACAGATACATAGCCTGTTGTTTCAGTGAATTCAGGATGTACCCATGAGGTTTGAAAGGCTGAAATTCATGCATGTATAGCACGTCTCTCTTATAATGCCAGCTCATTTATGTTAATAACATTAACTTGATTGGCATAATGGACGTACCACATGGTAGTGAATTGCAATCTTTTTAACCTCATAGTTAGATCTTGAATTCACCGAAACCTCATGCATAAAATCTATTCAAGTTATGGTAAATTAAATTCATTGTATCCTTCTAATAAAAATACAGCAAGAACCTAACCTTTTTAACCTTATAGTTACATTGAGATTGTTGGGGTATGTTATATATTTATTTCATTATCTTTTCATATAGTCAATAGACATTGAGATTGTTGGGGTATGTTATTTATTTATATCATTATCTTTTCATGTAGTCAAAACCTTTGCATACCATTTTGTTTTGGTAAAGAGATTCGGATCTATTTGGATAAATGAAAAGTGTGGTGCATTTTTTTTACCAAGAAGGTGCAACACAAAGCCAAAAACTAATTACAATGAAGAAAATCCACAAAATATAGTAAATCCTCACTGTTTACAAAGAAAAGAGTACTGCATTAAACTTGCTTTTACCAGCTGTAGTACAGTATATCATGTAGCACACGCGGCATGTAGCAGAAAACTTTATTTGATGAAAATAATGATTTTAAAGTTTGATGCGTGTGTTTTTGGCATTACATGCTGAAAGAGAATATATAAATACATACATACATGTGTGTATTTATGTATATATAAATACATACATACACGTGTGTGTATTTATGTACTTATTCACACAAACTCACACACATTGGATTAGGTGGCCTTTGTTGCTTTACCATCAAAGGTCCATGTCAGCTCATGCAATGCCTATATTGGATCTTGAGCCAGGTCCAATTCAAGGCACCCACAATACATCCATGGTTCACCATGTTCATCTTACTGCAGATAACACTTCAAATCAAAGAAAATACCCTATAAAATCTGAAATGAGTCTGATGGGTACCCTATTAGATGTCACCCTAGAAGTGACCCACTTTCTCACCTTGCAACATTTTTTTTCTTGGCTGCCTCCAAATTAGGCTTGACAAAGAGCCCAAATAAATTCTATTGGGATGGTTATTCTATTATAATTCTTCATCTTGTTTTTCATCATTCCTTGTTTTCGAGATTTGAAGCTTTTGTCATGATAATTGATAAGAAATTAAAAATCAGACTTGAGATTTTACACTCCAAACATTTGCACACAGAAAATTCATAGCATTCTGCAGTATGGATATTTGGGGCTTTTTTGTCGTAAATCAAGCATCGAGTTACAAGATATGTCATTATCTACTCGTCTTTTTCCGTTCAATGTAAAAACTTACATTGTGAAGCATTTGATCAAGTATTTTTTTTGTCAGTTTCTGCACTTTAGTCGCCTGATTGTTACTTTGGAAAGATAACAAATCCTTAAAAGTCACCATCATTTGGTTCTCATTGATTGCTATTACAATTTTATTTTATCTTGAGACATAGACATTGAGTTTATTTGATGCTGATGCATTTTGTTATCTTCAAACTTACAGATCTATGAACGATTTGATGCAGACTCAATAGCAGATGCTGATGATGCCCGTCTTGAATATTTTGCTAAGAAGGTCCATATTTTGACTGTTATTTTTTTCAGTACAAATGTATTTTCTTGGGGGTAGAATTAGTACATCTTCTTAAGAGGCTATTTGCTCAGAAAAGAAAAAATTGAAGGTCCATATAGTCCACTATATTCTAGTGCTTAGTTGTCTTCTAATCATAGAGAGACCTTGCTGCTATTTATTATTCAACTTAGCCAAAAAAAAAAAACAGCACTCTAGAAACTTCTCCTTTTAATGTTCAAGTTAATCTGGATCTGGAAGTTATTTTCTAAGCTTTGTAAATTCTTATGGCAATATGGGTTTGAAAATCGTAGTATTGAAGGGTTTGGATGAAGTATATGGGGTTATAGACATGAATACAAATACATTCAATTTGTATCATCTCTGCTGGAGGTTGGTTTAGAATGTAGACAACCTCAGAGAAATTTGTACATAATAATTTGAAATAGATTTTGATTTTATTTTGCTTATCCTACAAACCCATGGTCCTTCATTAATGAAACCGATGGTTCATGATTAATGGAGTCCATAGTGTTTTATTAATGAAGCCCCACGGATGTCATTGATGAATGATCTTGGGCTTCGTTAATTAGGTACACACATCGCATTCCCTGTGGAAAATATATGATTGATTAAGACAAACTCTTTTTTTCTTTTGCCTTGGTCAAATGTTAAGATACAATGTTAATTATTTTTTCTGATGCAGGTTTTCCCAAAGATAAAAGATTCTGTTCAGGTATGTATATTTATGTGAAACCTTAGAGAAGATATATATATGTTTCTTTCTTCATAAATTCTGCAGTTACTTATTCATCCTTGAAACTTATTTGCAGGGGGGAATTATGATATTTATCAATTCTTACTTTGAGTTTGTTAGGCTTCGAAATTTTTTCAAGTTACAGAATGCATCCTTCTGTCTGCTTGGGGAGTAAGTAACTCCTTTCCTTCTGTTCGTTGTTTCCAAAATCCTTTTGCTGTTGCATAATTTCCGAAGTTGGTTGCAAATGTAATTACAAGCTTGACACTTTTTTCAGGTACACAAAACAGTCTGACATATCTCGTGCACGGGTTTGGTTTTTTGAGGGCAGGCGAAAGATCATGCTTTACACTGAGAGGGCTTATTTTTATAAAAGATACAAGGTTTCTTTAAAATGCTAATCTATATAATTGCTAGCTATTTTTAGCGGTGCTAGTTTGCGTACAGGTCCTTGGAGAGGGTCGACTTTGATTCAAATATTTCACTTAATATCAGTGATGTTACCATATAAGAGGCTTATACAGACTAGTAATTGTTCTGGTATATGGAATACTTGCCTATATGTGTGTGTATATTGCACTCACATGTTAGACATATCCTACATGATTTTTCTTTTGTGCCTTTGCGTCTTTTGTTGATTCATAGAGTTATTGAATTTGTTTACTTTTCTTGGGGGTGTAGATCCGTGGTATTCAAAATTTGATCATCTATTCTCTCCCGGAGAGGAAGGAGTTTTACCCTGAGGTGAGCATGTTTTTTGTAAAATTCATTACCTTTTTCATCTTTGCTCATCTGGTTCATTGAATTACCACTTTTTCAAAGAACTTTTAGGGTGCGTTTAGTATTAGAAAATGTTTTTCATTTTTCTTAACATTTTCCTCAATAATTTAGACATTGTTAACATAATTTAGAAAAGAACACTTCTCTTCCCAACATAAAATTAGAAAAGTTAATAAACAATTTTTTTGGTTTCCCAAGTTTTCTAGTATTATGTTGGAAAGAAAAGCGTTGTTTTCCAAATTATTGAAAAAAGTGTTAAGGAAAATGGAGATGGAAAATTGAAAACATTTTCTAAAACTAAACGTACCCTTGTTGTTTCTGTCTGGAGAAGAAGGAAAATAATTTTTGCCTCCTTAAAACCTTCTATATTGCAGATTGTTAATATGCTTGAAGGATCCCATGACATGACATGCACTGTGCTTTTTTCTCGCTTTGATCAGCTTCGGGTACTAATTTAATCATTTCATTGATCTGCTGCTTGTTATACTCTGTGCGAGAGAGTGCTTGCATGTGTATGTGTGTGTGATAAATAAAGACTTCCTCCAATATCCGATGGTTATGTGATGCTGTTAATGGATGTCAGTGGCCATTATCGTGGTGGTGATTTTAGAGTGGTAGTAATTTTCATTTGGCATTGGTGGTGGTAAAAACCATGGTATGTTATTGGCATGGAGTTGGTGTGGTGGTATTGGTTCAGGGGTTCAGGTAGTAATGGTGACACTGGTACATCTAATCAATGTTTGTTGCTTTGTTTTTCATCAATTATAGTAGTGTATACTCTGGATAAGATTGCAGAATATATCCCGCTCATGTCTATCTATTTCATGATTTTTCTCTGTTTTTTTACAAGTTCCTACCAAGTTTTTTTAAATTAATTAATTAATTTGTCTTTATGTGCATACTTGCTATGCATTCTTTCCTGTACTTCGGTTTGCTGATCAGACAGATTGTAATACAGAAAACATTTTTGGGGAAAGGCTTATATTAGAAAATTAAATCTGTGTTTCTGTTTTTTGGTATCGACATGTATGTTCGTGTGTCTAATGCCAACTTTGTGTCATCTGCACTTTTCTTTTCCTTATTACTTTACAGATTGATTAGTTTGTTTATATTAGCAAATATTAATTATGTTTGTCTTCTTTTCCCCTTTTATTATTTCATAGCTTGAGAGAATTGTTGGATCTGCTTCAGCAAAAAGGATGATCAATTCGGAGAAGGGTGTGTTTGTGTTCTGTTAAAGACTTCGAGACTCCTGAAGCTTTTAAGAAGCACAATTAAAGACTTGATATTGGTGCTTTTTAATACAATTTTGCTTGATAAGAAAAAACTAAAAAGACTTAAAAGGATCAAAAGGAATGTTAACAGGGTTGTGAAGGGACTGTCGCTATCTGGTGGATTTTAATGGATGTTTGAGGTATCAGTCAATTTTCTTTTCTGGGCATCACAGAATGTCTTTGAAAGGTTCCCCTTTTCCCCATAACCTTCTTGGAATTCTTTTGAAGATGCTCTTAGCACTCCCATCTAAATGTAAACTTTATTTTGTATGGTAGACATGACAGACATGCTTGTTTTTGTAATTGTGCAAGTTGATGTAATTGTTAATCACCAAAACTTGCGGCTTGGGTTAAATTTAATGTAGATGAGTGTTCTAAGGGTAATCCAGGAAAAATAGGTGTTACTGTTGAACTATGAGGTTTGAAAGACGGCATCAAAATGGTAAGCTTTGTATTCCAAGACTTCATATTGTTATGGATGCAAAATGTGGTTATTGATATGCAATGGTGCGAATTCTTCCACCCATTCTAATGGGCCGAACATAATTAAAGGGAAGCCCATCATAGTGTGGATGACCTAGCAAAAAAATAGCTTTGTTGGAAGCTTCCTCTTTAACCTTTTTTTTTTTTTTAGAATTTTGAAAATAGAAAACACGTGGTCACAAAAATTGTTTCCTATTTTTTTTAATTGAAAACAGAAAATATTTTGTTGATCATAGCAAGTATCATAACCTTTTACGGTCACTTTATTTTATTTTATTTTATTATAATGTTAGTTGTATTTCACCAGTGTGCGCATCAATTAACAATGAAACTCATAATAATGGAGTTAGACATAATTGCATCATGTGGAATTTGGATGAATGTTTTTATAGTAAAGTTAATAGTAAATGATATCAATAAATATTATTAACAATAAATTAGGTCCAAAAGTCATGTTAACAATCTAAAAAGAATCAAATTTGGAAAAATATCATGTAATCTTATTCTTTTCTCATATTTGTTGAGTAATTTAACTTTTAATATGAGCATATAATTTGATTAATTTTCGTTACATTAACCTCCACAAGCTCTTGTAAGAGTAGTGTTCTCACATATTCGATTTCGTGTAATTACCACGGATCTAAAGAACTTTATTGGTAATTATAGGAAACTGTAATAGTAATTGAATATTTAAATATTTTATTGTTATTCAGTTACTATCGCATTTCTTTATAATTACTAATAAAATTTTTATGGTTACATGGTAGTTACCACGGAACCGGTCCATGGGATCAAAATTCCTCTTATAACGTATTATTGTTGAACATTGTTTTCAAAGGCCTTTATTGGACAGGCTTGGAGTAACATACGTCTTTTACGCATTTAACTATTAAGTTATTGCTTTCGTTGTGATATCGTTGTACTTCATAAATATTTATTACGTATTATTTGGTTTTATATTAACTACAAAATATTTAATTAATCATATATGTATTACAACTATATAAAAATGAAAAATTATATATAATATATATAAATATTTATAAAATTATAATTTATATGTTCAGAAGAGTTAGTAAAAGTATTAAATTTGTTGAAAATTAATTAATTTAACTTTGATTATTTTTTAAATTATTTTAATTAATTACTTATTATTATTTTATTAAAATTTCAAAACACTCCAACATTTTAAAAAGTTTAAGTCCAATACCTTAAAGCTTATGATTTGCCTCGTTGAAATAAAATACCTCATTCAATGCTTAATGCTTTTACCTTTGAAAACACTTATTCCGAATAGATTTCCATTTGTCTCCATGTCCAAGTCGTTCCTTCCAAAATTTTCAAACATAAAATCCTATTTTTGAGTCCTAATGAAATTATGCAAGAATAGAAAGAACAATGCAACGTTATCCGACGGTGATAGACCCTAATGGTGCGCTTTAAAGCTGCATGTCGTGCTTTAGCAGCCAAGGAATGGGACTGCAAGTTTTGTCACAAGTTATGAGAAGGCAATGCTGCTGCTGATTTTTTTTGGCCAAGGCTGCTGTGAATGAGCCTGAGCTTAAGCATGAAATTTTTGTTCATAACGAGTATAAAATTTATATTTATATTAATGTAAAAATTTAATTAATAATTTTATAAAATTTTATTAATAATATTTATACATACTCGATCTCTTATTGATAAAAAAAAATAGTTAATACTCTATATTTGTATATTTAAAATCGACAACGTAATATTGTCTTTTTTGACCTAACCCTGATATATCGATTAGAACTTTTTTGAAACCGATGCAGGGGTAAACAAGTCTTTGAACTGACAACCAGCTCTAGGGTTTCTACTCTCCAGATCTCTCTTTAGATATATAAGGAACACAAAAAACCATAAAAGAGGCGTTTCTCGTGGTAAGATAAAATCAAGTAAGGTTTGGGTTTTGTTGGAGCAGCCAAGAGTAAAGAAAGATAAGCCAGAGCGCAATGGGAGTATTCACATTCGTTTGCAAGAGCAGCTCCGGCAAGTGGACCGCCAAGCAATACGAGGGTGACCTTGAGGCCTCCGCTCCCTCTACCTACGAGCTCCAACGTAAGCTCGTCCAGACTGCCCTCTCCGCCGACTCCTCCGGTGGAGTCCAATCCTCCTTCTCTCTCATCACTCCTACCTCTGCCGTTTTCCAGGTCACTTTCTCTCTCGCTCTCGGCTTTGTTGTTCTGTTCTTTATTTTTACTTCTGTTTGGTTCACGAGAAAACAGTGGTAAAACTACGAGATCTCAGACTTTTTTTCTCGCCACGTCATCATCCGGTAGCATTGAGCAAAATAAATATCGTTGGTTTGCTTCACATGCTTTCTATAAGCTACTTGTTGCTGAAAGTTTAATTAACATCCTGATTATTAATTACTCCCATGGATGATCAGTGATGCATTTTCGATGTTAGATCACACTTAGTCTGTTAGATTTATAATTTCGCAAGTGAAATCATATGCACCGATTATTTAATATTATTGTCAATAATCAATTCTCTATCTGTTCTGTTGTTCGGCCATTTGCCCTAATATTAGGACTTTGTGAAACACATTTTGAACATATGTGTTGGTTACCCTTTTGTGATTGCTATCTTCTTATGCTGCAGTAGCGTCATAATGCTCAAGTCATTGCTTGTATTCTATTGTACATGCTCAAGTCATGCTCAAGGTTTATTTTGCGGTGCAGGTGATTGTTGGTGGTGCTGCTGCCGGAGGCTTCGTTGCAGGAGGAGGTGCTGCTGCTGCTCCTGCAGGAGGTGCTGCTGCTGCACCAGCTGCTGAGGCACCCGCAGCAGAAGAGAAAAAGAAGGAAGTTGAGGAGTCGGACGAGGAGGATTATGGAATGTCACTTTTTGATTAGACCGTCTCAGTTGCTTTCTAGTTAACTATATTCACCAGGTCCTATTGTTGACACACTATTGGAACTGGTTAATCGGTTTAGATTAGTTGTGGGTTATGGATTAGGGGCGTAGTATCGTCTAAGAGATCTTTCTTTGACAGTTTGCTGTGTGGTTCTTGGTTTAAACTTATTTGTTGAATATGATTACTTTGCTCACATATCAAGTCAATTTTGTGATACTATATCTATAAGCATAAACGCCAGAGATTTCTGTTGCATTATTTGACTAATCCTTTGTGGATTAAAGATTGGATTTTGCACTGGTTGCTATGGAGTTTGGAGCATGAATTTAGTTAATGTAGTATTGCAGTGCCTAGTTGTCATTAAACTTGAATGTTAGTTATTCGTCACTTGTGTAACATGTTGCTGTGATTTAGTAAGCCTCTTTGCTTTGTTTTTGGTTGCCGACTTCCTCTCTGAGAAGAAGAAAAGAGTCGGTTTGAGCCTGGGAGGTGTTTTTAGCAGTGTTAACCCTGCTCTTTTGACTTGGTGGTTACATTCAGGATTTTTTATATAGAAATCCTGGATTCGATCTTCATTTCCACCTATGTAAAAAATTGTCAAGGAAAAAGAAAGGAGGGGTTGCTTAAAAATTGTGGTTTTTAGATTTTCTTGAGGAAAGGGTTTTGGGGTTTTTTTAATATATCCTTTAAAACCGTTCATCAATTTTTTTTCACATCCCAAATTAAGGATTGGTAGGGTTTTAATAGAAAATAAGTAAATAAATCATTTCTTACTTTATAAAACTTTCCAACAAATTAAGTGATGAATCTTAATTTTACTCATTGCCGTACTTTTTTTTAAATCCTAAATTTTCTTTTCCTTGTTCCTTAAAATAGCACCCAGACATTTATTATCATACAAAAGGTTGCTAAAATATGGCCTAAACTCGCGGTACTAGTCAAAATAGAAATTAGATTAGATGCTAGCTGGGCTGAATCAGTTTGTACCAAAGATTTTCTCGTGTCGGTTGACGTGACTTCCGAACCTTGCTTGCGCCTTGTTTTTAGTTGCCGACTTACTCAATGATCTACCACCAAATGGTAGTGAAACATTGTTCATTTTTCCATGTGGGGCTGAGCCATGGCAATTCACTCAGGTAACCATCACTTACGGCTTATTTGGTTCGCCGGAAATAGAATTAGAATTAATTTGAAATATAATTAGATTGAAATTAAATAACAATTCAATTTTGTTTCGGATGAAAAACAGGGGTGAGAAACAAGTAAACATATGCAAGTATCATTAAGGTAACATAAAATAAACAAAAATAAAAAAAGATGCTAATTTTTGTTTCACACCAAATAGATAATGAACATTTTCAAGCCTTTAAATAAAATCCCTAGATCCTTACAGAAGCAAAATGCCTTCACACTTAAGAAGAGGTTGGAAAGAAAAAGACCTATGAAACAACAGATGGGGCAAGAATCACAGTTTTTGTAACGATCCATCTCAGGTTGGTCACCCTTAGACGGTGTCATCACATTTTAAAAATCTAAACACGATGCATATATGTAACAATAACTATAATACTATCAGATTTTTTTTTTCCTCATCCTTTAACAGGAGAGGTAAACAAATCTGATATTCACTTAAACATAATATACATAAATGCATGTATATTTACAATAAAATTTTCACAAGTCTTTAACTCGATTGTCTGAAGATATTGACACGTACGTGACTTACAGAAAAAAATCTCGCCTGATTCTCAACCCACCAAACTATTTATCTTGACTGCTACCTGAAATCATTTAACAGTGAGGGGTGAGCTTCACAAGCTCAGCGAATTAAATTGACTAAAAGTATTCCAAATTCCATAAATAATCCTTTAATATTTAATCTTTATTTTTCGCATAACCTGATGACAACTTTCTACTATCATTATACAAATCATAAGATTTATTCTCTATCAATCTCTTCTTCTCAATCATTGGTTCACTTTAAGACTATCAATTATTTCATAATTACCTCGTAATGAGGTTCACATCATAAAGTCCATCATTTAGATAAATCTTATCACCATACTGTCTTTTTCTATGAGACTCAACCTTCTATAATTAAATTCACAAAAATATATCACATCTCAATATCTCAAAAATCTCATCATTATAGCCGTCTCTTTTTATGAGACTCAGTCATCTATAATTTAATTCACAATTATATACTACATCGCAGCATCTCAATAATCTCATCATTATAGCTGTCTCTTTTTATGAGACTCAGTCATCTATAATTTAATTCACAATTATATACTACATCGCAGCATCTCAATAATGCAGCAATAATTAAAACAGATGTAAATGCATGAATGATTATGATGGAAACGTCTTCCCACCTGTCTACAGATTGTTATTATCTTAGACCGACTACCCTCCCGGTTCTTTTATTCTCATCAGACCGGCTACCTTCCCGGTTCTTTCCAACATATACCTGCTGTCACGGTTCACTTTTAATTCCAGCATATACCGGCTGTCACGATTATTTCATTAGACTGGCTGCCTTCCCGGTTCTTTCGGTTATATTATTAAGTGCATATGCTCATGAACAATGATATGAAACAGTAATATAAAAACAATATAAAAATCAAACCACTTAAATTGGCTATCCTGATTATCCACAAATTTATATAACAAAGTTTCTTTAAAAATTCCTCACATCCAATCATCCTGATTTTTATCAAATTATATAAAAATTTCACCAAATTCTTCTCTTCCCAAATCACATCAAATAATCCATTAAAGTCTATCAAGATCCACTAAATTTCATCCTAAATCATCCATCAAAATTTGTCAAGATTCACTAAAATTTGTCTCAAATCACATCAACTCATCCATCAAAACTTATTAATATCCACAAAAATTCATCTCATTATAATTCGTATTAAAACATCAATATATCTCATTAATAATTTATTTATTGCTTTTATTCTCAAATAAACTTATAATTTCCAAAAATATCATTTCTCACCAAGAAATATTTCTACGTGTCCAAATTTCCTATCATACTCATAAATCAATTTTTCATCTATCATCCAAGCATACTTTAATAATTAAATTTAATATTATCACCAAATAATTGATTTTTTATTTAGACTACTTAAAGTAAATCAACTCACCACGTAGCACTTAAAACTACTCGTGGGCCACCTCTTTGCCTTTCCCGTTTTTCTTCGAATTTTCTCCCGATTGCTGACTCCCAATACCTGACATAATATTTGAATTTAAAATTTCTTATTATTTCTTCTTTTCTCCATAAACCACACAGTTTGAAAATTTCCCATTTTAACTTCCTGAAGCTTTCATAAATGTTAAATTTTTAAAAAATATTACCTTATTACCTTCTGCTATTCTGATAGCTTCTCAAGATTCTTAATAAAATTCCACAGTAATCCTATACAAAATTTGCTCTTTTAACTTTTCTCTCGGTCCCTAAGTGATTAGAGAAAACAATAAATCAAAGGAAATTTTTGGCACTCTGCGTCTTCAGCTTCTGCCTATTTATATCATCAGCTGCACTCTCTCAACATAATATATAGCACCTAATTAAGCTTAAAAAAATGGAAGACATAATTATATATATAAGGAAGACTTACTGAGAAGCTCAGTACACTTGCCCTCAGCATATCTTCTAGTATTCTGATGATTCCTTCTGTCTGCCCATCAGTTTGTGGGTGAAAAGCCGTACTAAACTGTAATTGCGTACCCATAGCTTCTTGAAAACCCCTCCAAAATCTAGAGGTAAATCTAGAATCTCTATCTGATACAATACTCAAGGGTACTCCATGTAATTTCACTATCTCTGCCACATACAACTCAGCCAACTTTTTCTGAACTCCATGTGGTTTTAATAGGAAGAAAATGTGAAGACTTGACTACTGAAAGAATCAAACTGGTTAGGGAGAACTTCAGAGCAGCTCAGAGCAGACAAAAAGGATATGTTGACAAAAAAAGACGACCTCTTGAATTCCAAGTTGGTGATTAGGTATTCTTGAAGATATCTCCGTGGAAGGGACTGTTGAGATTTAAGAAGAAGGGAAAGTTGAGCCCAAGATTTATGGGGCCCTATGAGGTGATCGAAAGAATTGGACCCTTAGCATATCGTTTGAATTTGCCTCCGGAATTAAGGCAATTACATAATGTTTTCATGTGTTACTACTGAGGAAGTAGTTGCACGATGAGTCCCATGATATCATGAATCAGGCGATAGAAATTCAGAAAGACTGGATTATTATGCTAGCACCAGTCGGAATCTTAGACAGAAAAGAGCAAGTCTTACGCAATAAAGTTATTCATTTGATTCAAGTATTATGGCGCAATAAAGATGTCGAAGAAGTCACATGGGAACATGAAGAAATAATGAGGAAGGATTATCCCCAACTCTTTACTTGATTTCAGCAAGGAAATTTCGGGGACGAAATTTTGTAAGGTGGGTAGATTTGTAATATCCGTATTTTAAAAGCAAGGATAAATGTGTATTTTTAATAAATATGACAAAGAGTTAAAATCCCCGAATGGCTGAATGAAAATTTCTGAAGATAAAAATTGAAAAGCAAAAAAAAAAAAAAAAAAATCAAACAAAAAAAAAGGTAAAGAAATCGTGGCAGCAGTCACTTGCTGCCAAAACACCCTACTTTAGACAAAATTATGTTCTCTATTTAGACATAATAATGACTCCTACTTTAGGCTTATAATATTCTCCACTTTTAGGCGTAATGAAGACATAATTATGCTTAAAAGTGGAGAATATTATAAGCCTAAAGTAGGAGTCATTATTATGTCTAAATGGAGAACATAATTTTGTCTAAAGTAGGGTGTTTTGGCAAGTGACTGCTGCCACAATTTCTCCACCCTTTTTTTTTGTTGACTTTTTTTTTTCTTTTGCTTTTCAACCTTTGTCTCCAGAAATCTTCATTCAGCCATTCGGGGATTTTAACTCTTTGTCATATTTATTAAAAATACACATTTATCCTTACTTTTAAAATACGGATATTACAGTTTTCATCTAATGTAAGGATCAGAAACGAGACTTACGTTTTCGAGCTGTGTACTTACTGTCAGGAGGCACAACATTTCCTTTTCTTCTCATCTGTTCCTTCTTTTTCAAAACCCATTCTCGGCCTTTCCGTCTCTTTCTAATTTTCTGCTTTTTTCTAGGTCTGTGCCTGTCTGAAATGCAAACCTGCATGATCCAAAAAACAAAAGGCACCAATAAGAAAGAAATGCATATATAGTAATCACAAAAAGTTGACATGAGGCACTCTTTTCTTTTAATTTTTTAAAAGAATTTAAAGGAAATACAGTTAATAGAAACTAGAGATTCTTGGCTGCACTGAGCGCAAAACAAGATTTTTGCACCGGATAAAAACTTGATTGATAATTTTTGAAAACTTCACTAGTAAGTCTGTACATAATTAATATTACCAGTGAAGTTCCCAAAGCAATATTCTTGTTTTGCACCCGTTGCAATCAAGAATTTTTCTAATAGAAACCCGGTGAAGGCCCCCAACCCAAGGAAAAATGAATAGTTAAGACTTAAGAGAATGCAACTTGACAGCTCACCGTCTGATTTTCTTCATCTCCACTACTCTCATCATCAGAGCAACTCTCTTCATCTTCACCTTTACCCCTGGGGACCGCTGTGCTTACAGATGGTGGACCACAGGTGAGTACCAAGTATTCTTTTCTACTCTTGGAACTGTTGCAAGAAGATTATTCTTGCGTTAGCATGCCAGAAGGACTTGACAGCGGAAAATGCACCAGAATAAATTTAAGATGTCATATTAGCACTAATCAAGTTAACTTGGCATCTAAATATTTGGCTTAAACAGTTCCTCGTCATAGATTGCAATTTGACTGTTCCTAATTGTGAAGCAATCATTATTAGCCCTTCAGGTGTCCCTTACTTTATTCTCTTTAGAGAAAATGATAGGTTAAAAGGCAGACCAAAAGGTTCTTGGTAAAGTACATAGGTGTTGTAACAAAGACTAGAGACTATATCCCAAATTTGACAGGGATCAGAGGATGGATGAGTAAAGGCCAGGATGGTAGGGATGATGAAGAGCTACCCTTATTGTGTAGCTCAGCCACTGGGCACTTTAGAAAGAAGTTAAAAAAGGGGGCTGATGGAACGGCAGGAGGTGGTAGTACAGAAACAAATGAAAGAAAGGCCAGGCGAGGGAAGTAATGCACACGGATCAAGAATAACATGATATGAAAAATACGCTTTAAAGTATATTGTAGCATAAAATAAAACTAGTATTAGTAAAGCCATAAAGAAAAAGACAGCCTATGTTTATTGAGATGCTATGTCATTGAGAGTCGAGAAATGATGATCAACTGATTTGAGTATTCACTAAATTTTTCTTTAGATGAAAACTATTCATTAAATTTGAACTTACCATTTTATAGCATTTTCCCCTCAAGTATGTCAATATTTTCTACAAGCATCTCTTTAGAGCAAAAATACATAATAGCATACTCCAGCAGACACTCATAAGACTATGCTTACCAACTCAAGAAAAAAAAATGTACAATTTTGTCATTTGTTTTCAACAAGGTCACACCATGTTCCACCTTCTGAAGTTCAGATATTGATTTAATTAAAGAAAATGAAAAAAAATGATGTTCTCACGGATACACAAAAGTATATTCAACTAATATAAGTTAATAAAAATATGGAGAAAATTTAAATTATTATGCCAAAGAGAAAAAAAAAAGAAAAGAAAAGAAAAGAGAGGCGCATACAAGAAGTTGACAAATTACTACAAACAGAAAAAGGTGGTCCACATTCAGGAACACAAAGCCAATGAACGCACAGAAGCACTTCGGTGGACCAGAGGCCCCTGGACATTTAGAGGACTTTTGAAGCTTTTATATATGTGTGCAGCATGTGAAATTTACGAGAATTTTATAATAAAAATGAGAGAAGGCTCACAAAAACCCTGTCTGCAAATGATAACTGCTATTCTCAAAGCTTATTTAAATAATACTCCGGTGGATATGTTTTTACCACTCTATCTACTTTTTGGTTGACTTGGAAAGAGCAAAATAAGAGGGCTTCTGATGAAGTTGCGATACCGATAGAGACTATTTTTATTTATAATTGATACCGATAGGGACCATTAATAGTGGATGGTTTAATACCCTTTGTTTTCGGTATAAGGGAAATTATTTTGTAAATAAAAACAAGTTTCTTAATTTTATAGACTTATTATCTTGTAGATAGGTCTCTTGTAAATGGGTTGCACCCCCTTGGAGCGTTATATGTAGAATATTAACTTTACTGAGAAAAAATAGTACTCCAACAGAATCCTAGCATACCTGTGTGGGTAGTCAATGACCACACCACCAGCAAATCCAGCACGCATGGCATAACTCAAAATCAGTTCATGTTGGGCTACATTCTCAGGATACACTTGGAACACTGCTCTTGCTCCCCTTGCTAAGCATCTATATAATGACCCAAAGAAAGCCCTACAACAAGTTCAGCAGAATAAAGTAAATTTGCAGACCTGTTGCCTCAATAGTACTTCCATTGTATCAATCAAAGAGAATCTTCACGTTTTTATTTTGGTTTAAGATTAAATAGATAAGAATATGAACGTACTTCAGTCTTAATCGAGGCTCATGAGAGGACTTGTCAGCATTGCATAACCACTAAACATCAGCCAAAAGAAAAATGAGCTAGAAGACATAGGGTAGTGTCTTGAGACTTGATATTTCATTGAAGCACTGATAACAAAACATAGGTTTGTAAAAACATTTAGAAACACAAAGGCAGCGGATATCCTGTATAAGAATGCAAACATGGCAAGGCTGTCCCACGAACTTTAAGCCCCATGTACCTTTATAGCAAATTCTCAAACCAACATTCTCAAGAATAATAACTATGAGATGAGCTCAAGGATGCCTGTCAAGGACACTCGGATCTACGTATTTTACCTCTTTACGTATCACTATAACAAAAGTGAATTAGTAATTTGGTTTTGTATTTGCGAGAGAAAAGTAAGATGGCAAGTTGTGTGTGATCTATGGTGATTTGTTGTTCTATGTTAAGAGTTCCATGAGTAATGCCAAGAACAGTGGATAATATAGCTTGGGAAGAGAAGACCTTGGGCTAGTTGGAGATTACTGCCATTATGTCTTATGTTGTGCACATGGAAAGAGAGAAATAGTTATACATTTCAAGGGATTAAGTTGGCTACGCCTCAGAGCTTATAATGGTGTCTCTGATCATTTCACTCTTGGATTAATCCTTCTTCCACTCTTACAGTCTTACTGCATTTTCCTTCTGTGACTTTAACTTTTCTTGTAAACTTTTAAGTGTATCTCTTGTACACTGCCCACGTAGTAGGAGGTATGCCCCTTTGTTTTCCTTACAGAATTATTCATTAATTTTAAAATAATAATTGAAAAAAGGTCCACTTCTAAAATTTCAATTAAATAAAAAAAAAACTTTTTCATAACTCACAATCAGGCCAATCTAACATCATAGCAAGAAACACTTGTACAAACCACAGGGTACAAAATGGACGAAACCAAGGGGAAAGCAATTGGTGGGAAGGTTAACCTTTTCCAGGTAATAAATGTAGAGGTTTACACACTTATGCATGTGACCTCAGATAAATCAGGATAATTAGCTAAAATCAAGCAACATATCCAACTTTTTTGGGCACCTCAGGTTTTCAAGCTCTTTTTTTATTTATTTTGATAAGTACCTCAGGTATTCAATCTCATTACTCATTTAAACATGGCCTATACCAATCTCATAAATGGTAACCTCCAATGCCAACTGCCAAAATCTCCTTCCCTCCATCCAACTTCAAAATCTTTAAGTGAAGTAATCATCTGTTCAAGATTCATTCCTTTCTTATATTCAACATGTGTGAGCCTTTTCTTTTGAAAGCAAGCCCTTGAAAAGAGGAAGGATATGGATTCAATGAGCTCGCGCTCATGTAAGCTTGAGCCCTCAACCGTTAGATTACAAATTTTTCATTACTATATCATTAAATGTGAAAATCTGACGGTTGTGGGCTCAAACTCACTAAATCGTTATATTTTTTTGTAAGTCTCACTAAATCGTTATCTTAAGAGGAAAACGTGCAAAGTACATATGTGTGCAAGATCTTCAAAATTCACTGAATATATATCTCTTTCTCCAGCAGTCAAACGTCACAATCACGAGCGAAGAACACATAACTAAATAGGAATATTTATATTAAATATTTCATTCATTAAAAAAAAACTCAAATGTTACACACAAAATATGGAGAACTCCAAATTTTCAAGAAGCACATTGAATATTTTTAAATTCAGTAATGTACAATTTGATTCAGGTATAGATAGAAGAGTGGCTGTGTATGTCTAGTCATGAGATTCATCTAGTCCTCAAATCTATCGTCACAAAAACACATGTGAATCACTCAATTCACCAAGCTTAGTAAAATGAACTGCTAAGCTGTGAACAAACTTCACCAATTTTCATTAGAAGTTTATTATAGGACACCAAAGAGCAGTAAATGTATAGTTGTAACAAGATAAGCCTTTAGCTCACTAAAACAATCAAAACCCTAATTTTTTTTATAAGTAAACTTTTATTAATAAAGCACCAAAATGGTGCAACTCAAAGCCAAAGGCTATTTACAAGAAAGAAGTTCCACAAAACCTAGGAGGTCAAAATCATTTACAAAAAAAATCCCTTTAAACCAAAAATTAAGGGTGTTGAACCGTCTATCTCTAATAACTTCAGTAGGCATCTCTATACCATCAAACGCAACAAAGTTTTGTAACATCAACAGGCTCAAATCCAAAAGAGACAAGGGCATATTAAATTTAGACAGTAAGAATTAAGGAAACAGCTTCATAACAATAAAAGTTTTGTAAGTTACAGGCAACAAATCATGACAGAGAAGGTGCTAAAGAGAAAAGCAAACCTGAACAGCAGAGATACTAATGGCCCCATCAATAACTCCTTGACGAAGTCCTAATCCCTGAAGCATGGCATAAACATATTATCATTTTGGTACCTATCAACTGAAGCTACTGTTTGACACTGAGTTTAATTGCATGTAGTATCACAAGAACATGATGTTAGTATAACGAAGCACTCGCCTAGTGCATAAAATGAAGCAAAGAATGCATAAAATTTTAGAACAAGTTCTATCCCCTACTACAATAATAAATATTCTAATTCCAAAATCCTAAATGAATAACAAAATTATGAACGGAAAGCTAAAAATACAGTGGATACCTGTCCCATGTCACCAAGTAATAGATCACCCTCAACTTCCCGCTCCACTGTAATATCTAGATTTATTTAAAAAAAAACAAAAATTACTCAAAGTCAAATATGGGAAGCCAACCTCCGACAAAATTTTCTTCAAACAAACTAAACAGGTGGATACTAAGCATTGATTGTGAAATGTCTAAACCAATCCATTGATGTCCATTTTCAGATAGTGTCTCGCCACTAAGTCCAGATCCACAACCTGAAAAAAAAAAGAGAAAAAATTTATTATCCTCATATTTATTTAATGTTGGGCTAATGTTACATGGAAATGTGTTGTGGCTCATAAAGCCATTAACATCTAAATTGCCGCCAATGAAATTACAAGTTCAATTTTAAAACTCTAACAGTGGATCCATAAAGCATAATGCAGAAAGGCCCACACCAAAGTCAACCCAAACAAAGATTATTACATAATCCAATGCTCAGACTAAACAATAATAGCATACTCTAGTTTCCCTTTCACATTTACACCTTTGCTGGTAGCTGAGAAAATTTAAGCAACCGTAATGGAAATAGAAGTTTGAGCGTTCCATTACTTCATTATTTAAGACCACAAGTAAAACGGCACTCAGACAGATCTTACAAAACTTACTTGAATCAAGCGTTTCTTAAGGGAAGCAACATACAGCCAAAAAAAAGTATTTATTATTAACATATTTTTGGTGGCACGTAAGAATTAAATTTTAATTAGTTTCAAAGATTTACTTTTGCATTATCAATTCAATAATCATTTTTGTCACTGAGAAAAAGCTCATATATATCCAAAAAAAGAAAGAAAAAGCTCATATACTGATACACACAAATCAAAGTGTGAATACATCTAACAGGAGAGAGACGAATTTACCAATGTCGAGAAGTAATCAAGGGACTCCATCATCAGGCAAAGCAAGAAGCTCTAGTGCTCTCTCCGAAAGCTTTGCCTATTATCACATGCATAGACAAAAAAGATAACTAGATATCAAAACAAATATGATTCAGATTAAGCAAAAAAAAACCCAAAACCAAAACTTAGGAGTAAAATAATTTAAATTACAAAATCTTAGTAAAAGAAATCCCAAAAAGTCAAAAGCTTAGCTCAAATTACGTTGCTCGAAATAAGATCAAAATATAGAAAATGAATCAAAAGTTGTAATTTCATATCATTTTCTCATGAGCCAAACATACACACACATACGGACAGAGACAGAGAGAGAGAGTTAGAGAGCTAGTGGCGATAAAAGTGGTAATTTATAAGAATAATAGAAACCCGAATTTCGATGATACGAGAAGAGGAAGTGTACTTTCGAGCCTCAGCATCATTATAGAATATCTCTGGTGGCGCTTGTAACTCGGGCCGACTTGACATGTCAACTCAACTGATTCAAACTCAGTTGTTGATGTTAAACCCTTCGACTTTAAGAGAGTGGACAGGGTGAGAAATTGAAAGCTAAAACCCTAACTCGTCTTTTTCGACCCTATAGGTTTAAAACACATGAAAAGTAACGAATTAGAAGCGAGAGGTGTCAAAGGAGCGGATTGGGCTGCGTCACTGCAGGCCACGGTAAAAATGGGGACAGGTAAAAGCCTAAATCACATATGGGTTGTAAAATCAGGACCCAATACCCAACCAATTTATGTAAGGCCGGTTCGTGGTTGCGCCAGTAATTTAAGAGATCACATTTTTTTATTAAAAAATAGAGTAAAATCTTATAATATATAAATTTTAATTATAAAATGATAAAGCAGCGTATTCTGTACTATTGCTCTCGTTTTTTTTTATTGTCTTCTTACTTAATCTATAACATAACTCTATCACGTGGCCATTTTATTTTATCCATTTGACTCACAATAATACATGATTTACGTCCCTTGCTATTGATTTTATTTATTATTTTTTAAAATAAATATTAAAAAAACTTACGTTTCGCCTAACAAAAAATGCCTTATCTGCCAACAATGCTCGTACTCTTGCACAAACTCCAACACACCCCGCTGATAATTTTCATCTACATTCCTACAAATGGCTGTACCAGAAACTAAACATTCATAAAGTGGAAGCGTATGCAAAATGTTTTTCCTCTTTAGAACCAATAGTCCTTCGCAGTACTACAAACGAAAAGGGTTTACTCCGTCCAACTTTGGGTAGGAATAGAAAGAAAATTCCATTGCCATACCGTCCTAAACCGTTCAAACACAAACCTACCAGTCTTTTGAAACCTTTGTCTGCTCCTTAAGTTTCATACTCTCAAACAGAAATCAAAGGACGCGAGTTCCCACTTCAATTGTTACTGTAATGTATTTACATGGACACTTTTTCTTTTCTTTTTTTTCATTTTTCCCACTAGAAACACTGCAAACAATTCCAATTAATAACTTTACAGAATCAGGAAAGGTTTCCTTTAAAATAATTCCCCTTGAATATGTCACTAATTAACCAATCATCCTAGATAAAACGTTCACCGTATCTTTTTTTATCATTTTTTAGCTGAATGATTACTGCAGATATACATATATTTACCAACCTACCAATTTTGACCGTTACAAATGGTTCAAGCTTCCAATGGCCATATCAAAGCACACCGACTGAAGTCAAGACTTCTTTAAATGTATGGCAGAGACAGTGGTCTCAAGATTTTCTTTCAATTGCCAAAGAACATGTCAGCTATGATGCTTTGATGCGCCACAGCGGCACTAGCAAGAAACCCTGGATAATCACCTTCATGTGGGCTCATGATCCTGATATTTGGCTTTCTGCATATCAGGTACATAAAATTAATGAAGCTGAAGGTTAAATGCAACAGGAAGACAATTAAATAAAATAATTCATCAGCATGATTCATTTTGTTTCCAATCACTTGTTTTGCTGATATATTATTCTCATAAGATCAACAGAAGCTAGAGGCGAAATGCAACAAATAAAACCAGAAGCCCATTCAACTTTTCTATGTAATGACCAAATGATAACAATCATATAGTGCAAGAAATATATAATAGAGGCAGTGGCATGGAAAAGTAAAGAGACGTCCCAGTCGAATCATCAAAGATCTTAAAAACTAACCAAATCCAAACATTTCATTATTTACTAAAGCAGAAACAAATGATCACCTCCCAAGACCAATTGCACTCAAGTTACATAGCTATATCTTGATAAACAAAAAAAACTACTCCTTCGGTCCCGACTTATGCATCACCTTTGACAAAACACTTTTTTTTATTGAAGCGATTGCAATACAAGTACAATGATACAAAGATTTGATCGCACAATACCAACACATAACGGACATAAATTGGGAGAATAACCAACCCATAAATTGGAGAGATAACCCACACTTAAAAACTGGTGGAAGTCGAATCTAGGCGTCTTGGACAAAACATAAGTTTCGAGAAGAGCTCAATTTGACAATGCCACATTATATCAACCAAAGTTTTTGCAACAAATGCCCTTATATTACAACTAATGACATCTGAATTTGACCTGGAATTAAAGTAAGGGTAATAGGAAATTAAGGATGCTACTTCTTTGACTTTCTATTGTGACATTCACTCCTAAAGTAAAAAAAGGAAAGAGTAGCCCATCAAATGCGACGAGGGGATTACTAATTTCAATAAAATTAGATTGAAAAAATCTGAGAAAAAATAATCAATAGACAGGTCATAAAATACTGGTGAGCATATTGCATTTAATCATAAACTGAGACCAAGGAGAAGAATAAACTGTGGCCCAGTATAAAATAGGAATAATGGATTCAGGTGCAAGGCCTGAAACTATCATTAATGGTAATAACATGTCAAAATCGATATGGAAGTACTACAAATAATAATATTGTTCACTCTTGTCGTCTATGTAATAAAAATGAAATGGAATCCACAATCTAGTTATATTTGTTGATGACTATATTCCCATTCTAACCTCAGCTTTTTTGTCAGAATCAGTAGCACTTTGCCATCGTGGTTTTCTTACTCCTTAAATTTATCATCATAGCAGAAAATTCTTTTTTCCCCATTTTGTATAACACAGCAGCAAAACTTAACAACAATGTCTCCTATCAAGTTTTCGAGTTTAAATGTCCTAACTGACTTCTTGTTAATTCCCAGAAAGACCTGGGATTTAATCATTAGGCAAGAGAATGGAGTGTGTTTGGAAGGAAAAGGAAAAGGACAAAAAAAGAAAAAAGGAGGGTGTTAAAGGGTGGAAAAGCAGGGATTATAGATTTATAGGTACGCAGAGGGTTACCCTGTTGCTGCAAAGCCTGTTAATTCCTTTGGGCCAAAAAGAAACAAAGAAATAAAGGGGAGGGTGGGGGGGAGGGAGGGAGGAAGCCTATCTACTTAAGGAAAGAAACGGTTTGTTGTGGCATAATCCTCTTACTTCTATAGGCAGATATATAATAGTTTGGATAAGCTTATTTAGTGCTTTTAGCCTGTGCTTGCTTCCTTAAAATTTGCAAAAAACTGAGCCAAATCGAATCAAACCCCATTAAACAACAATTAAGTATCAATTAGTAAGTGGTTTGATTTGATTTGACTTTTTTATTTTGCAATTTTTTTTAAAAAAAAAGCACCGGCTTAAAGCACCAAATATACTTCTCTCAGAACAAATGATATCTAGCCCTTCAAAGATTTTGTAATCCTGTGTTTATTGAAGTCCAGTACTCAAACTAAACTCGATTCCAAGGCTTCCAACTGCATTTTTTTTGGGCCATTTCCTCAGTACAAGGAATACGAAAGTGACGTAGGACATATAGTTTAGAGAAAATAAATAAGGGGATCGAGGAGAAGCAGACTGAATAGGTAGAATAGAAGAGAGCAACAGATGAGAAGAGAAAAGAACTATAGACACATAGAAAGAAGAAATAGAACCAGAAAATATATGGGGCAAAGGTGAAGAACTTGGGAGAGCTGAAACAATGAGACAAATGTCAAACTTTATTCAATAATCAATGTTTGAATCATTCCAACGCAGTAAAGGTGCTTATATAGGCACCAATCCCAAACATAATAGGAAATAAATTAATCCTAAACATAATAGGAAATAAACCTTAAAACCCTACTACATAATTAATTGCCTAATTCTAATTTCCTACAATAGTAATATTACTACTATATTACTACTTGCTCCTTATAAAAGCATATTTGCAAAATAATCTGACGAGTAACCTAAAATCCCACAGATCTTAAAATAATACAAATTTCTTTTCCCATTCTGCATCAGAAAGCTTTCATCTCCCCAAGGAAAAGCCTATCACTAAAATGGAGGTCACTCAGCAAATACTATTCCGTCAAAGTTATAAATTCTCAACAATAGGAGATATTACGAGAAGAAAAATTAGTCTTAAAGATGCACACTCAGTTAACATTGCATCTCCAATTACCTATAAGTTCCAACAGTTAAAATGTCACCTTTGTCTTTAGTGACTGCTACTCTGTTGTTTCTGGTGTTTGAGAAGCTTGTTCGCCATGCAAGTGGACATAATTAATATGTGATGACAAGAAAAAGTGGAATGGCTTTCAATCAAAACAAATCTAGATGGTACAATCAAACGTGCAAAGCAACATTAACTACTAAGCACTAACAACTTAACACGCACAAATGATAAAGATTGTCAAGAACTTTTGCACCTATCCAGACCACCCACTTTAAGCATTAATAAATAACACGACAGGAGATGAAGTGAACAGAAGAACAACTCCTTGGTTGATCCTACTAACTAAAGTAAAGCTGTCCCCTGATTTTTAAACTGAAAATCAAATTAAAGCTGAGTCAGTAAACATATAAGAGTATGCACCTTCTCCAAATAGCTGTTCAAACCGAGCAACAATGTGTTTTCCGTAAGTGTATTTCTTCAAACCATGAGCGTGCATTCTGATACGGCTAAGCAACAACTCCCGCTGATTTTCAGTACATCTTTCGAAAATTTTCTGAACCACATAATTTGCAAACTGGTCCTTCATCATCGTCTGGGAAATAGAAACATATAAGCGAACTACAAACTTGAAAATTGAATGATATTATATAAAATGCAACCCATTGACTCATATAAATTGCATTGTGTTTGGTACCCTAAACTCAAACCACGCTATCCAAGTAACAGAAATTCAACCCATCATGAATGGGTGGCAATAGAGAATGAAGACATAACAAGGGTACCATCGCTATCAGAGAAGGACCATTCCCCTTATCCAAGAATCAAGATATATGGAACTTCAAGAAAAAAATTGTAAATTGAAATTCAACCCCCTAAAATATGATAGATATAAAAGTATTTTCCCCATAAAATCACAATGGGAAATCAGGTCAAACTTAAGAAATGTATAGAGAAAAGGGGGTCAATAAAAAAACATAATAGAGGACAACCCCTCATGGAAAATAAAGAATATAATTAAGAATTTATTTATCCATTTATAACCTGGCTCTTTTGAATTTGATATTCAATTTATAGTCAGAAGAAGAATTGTGACCGTGGGCAATTCTTCTCCCTCCTTGTAAAGGTAATATATATATATATATAGTAAGAAACGGGTTAAGATTATACTTCTCATATGCTTGTTTGATATCAAGAAACAAAAAAATGATGAAGAAGAAAATAGAATATCATCAATTCACACTAAGGTTTCTTATTGTTGACGGTATGAACGATACTATTAAAAGATGTAGCCTAATGATGAGTCTCCTCAAAAATATGAAATACTAAAGAATGATCATCAACACAAAGTGAAATTTGCAGAATTAGGTCATGTTGAGATTTATTGACACCAATGTTGATTATATCTGCAAGTATAAAGCAGCAATTAAGTACTGATTGGTATATTGCACAGATAACAGTATCAATTTGCTTCCTACCTAGATGTCAATAAGTAGAAAACATTTTGCCTTCTACTATCAATTTCAACTACTTGCATGTCCTCTATAAGCAGAAAACTTTTTCCTCCTACTACCATTCACAGGTTCCAGGAGATGATGGACTTATAGACATTTTAAACAAGCAGGTTATATAAATGAAAACACGCCTCATTAGAACATAAAAGCAATTTCAACCTTTAAACAGTGTACATTAGCAGTAAACTGGAATGAAAAACCTACTTCCTGCTAGAGAATTTAAAATTATTCAATAAAATCTATATTCTTACCAACCTCCAAAACAAATACAATGGTGATGTTTAGGTCCGACTTTAAAATTGCCAAAAACTTGATCAAATTGAATCAAATCTTATTAAATTTCATTAAATAAGTGAAACATCGTTCCTTTGGGTAGGTAAATATTACAAAGAATTTACAAATCTTATATTTGGCCACGCATTGACTTACCAACAAGTTACTATTGCCCTCATTATGCCCCACAATCTCGTTAATAATTAGTTCCCGCTCAGTGGGACCACCATACTCCAAACATTTCTCAACAACATTTGAAGCAAATTTATGTTGGCTCAGTTGTACAATATGACCTGATAACTTTCTAATAATTTTCCCTCTTTCATGAGGTTTTCCCCTCTCCAGTACATGCTGCAAATGATACAGGGATTGCATTAGCATAAAACATTTGATATCAGAAACTTCACCTTAAAATGAAATTTCACATACATGCAGTTCAAAGAGTGAAGTACATCCTAGAAAGAAATTGACAAGAAGATCTATTCATGACATAGGACACAACAAATAATACCAACAACAATAAATGATTCTCAATTATCAACTCAAGTGCTTTTGTGTGTGCATGCCCATACATACAAACACATAAATTCATTAGCTGTGGACAAAATTTAGTTTATAAAAAAAAGAATAGCGCAGAAAACAAAGGATCTTCCAGAATAGAGAAAAGAGGAAATAGAAAGCAGTAACAAAATAAATAAAAATAATTTTATAAAAAAATGGAACAAGGATGAGATAACAACACTCTCTCATGGACAAGTACACAACATTGAACGTAAAAGACTGATGTCCGCCTGTCTTCTCAAATAGCAATCATTTTGTCAATAGCAACATCCTATTCATTCAGGACAGGAATAAGTGCAGAGTATTGATGGAAGAATGGTGCTGGAATGGAAAACACTTTTGGGAAGAATATGATGGAAGCATCTTGGAAAACACTATTGGGAAGAATATGATGGAAGCATCTTGGATGACAGTCAAAGCAGCATGCCAAAACGTTTTCTCAAGAAATATACACCCTCCAATCCTTCAGTCTATACCTACTATTGTATGTGTATCAATATAAATACATTTAATACTGTCTCTATCGCATTATGTTAGAAAGCTCTAAGACAGACATGATTTTGCTTCACGCTTGTCATTGACCTCTGATGCTCTCAGAGATCATTTTTCAAAGCACAAAAACCAGACAACATGAACATACTAAACAAGCAACCAACCCAAAGTGGATGAGAGTACAGCTTGGTCCAGATGGTAAAGAGAATTATATTTAAAGGAAGGTACTTGTGTGCAAGAATCAAAGTGATAAGGGCAGAACTGAGCTTGCCAGCCAAGAATGAAGAAGCAATAGACGTAAGACGTTATTCGTGGACGGAGCAACCAACAGAAGATGAATGGTCTACCTCCTCTATCTTTTCTACTAATAAATTGCATGTGGTCTAGCTCATGTTTACTGTGGCAAACATTAGTTATAAAACTTGGTTAAACTTATCGAGAGTTCATCATCAAAATGAAATTTTATAATTTCTAGCATTACACAAGCAGATCCAATGTAAAATTATTCTAACTAAAACTTTCCTGATACGTGAGAGATTTAAGCAGTACAACAGGCTCTCAGATTGATTTGATTCTATATTTAGAAGCATTAGCAAATCAAATGAAGAGGTACAACCAAAAAAAATGCACTAACCTGGGTTACATAATTGCCATACTGGTCCTGAGCAAGAGCACAAACAGATTCCAAGATTTCGTCCACTATAAATTGGCACTGAAACTCATCTGTACAATGCTCTAAAACCCTCTACAGGAAACCAAAAATATGGAACAGTTTCATAATGTTCTCACAAGCAAAAAGAAAGTAGGAAAAAGAGAACATAAGCTCCCAACACTCCACATAGCATAGTGTTACCTGTATGACACGGCAACCATAAGGATGCATAGAAAGTGTTGCAACTTGACCGCGAAATGCAGATATTATGAACCCAATTTTATCTGTTGGAATACTCTCAATGCACTTCTGTATCACGTGGTTTCCATTTTGATCACGTACACATCTAAGAACATGCCCATCCAATTCACTAACAAGTTGTGCTTTCTGTTCAGGCTCAATAACCTCAAGAGCCTACACCAACATAGAATCAAAGTCAAATGTTTTTCCATTATGAAAGAAAAACAGTTTCAACTTTGACAGGAAGCCAATTATCTAGCATCTGGCAGTACACTGAGAGATATGTAGATAAAATATAATAAGGCATCTCAGACTAATTGAAAACACGTGCAAGCTTTCTAAAGCATGAATTAAAAGCTTATAATTTTTATAATAAAAACTTAAAAGAAAAAAGAAAAATCTTTTTGCCTCTACTGCAGTACCTTGTAATCCTAAAATGATGATAGTAGCTACATGTTTGACATTGGCTAGAGGCAAACCTAGACAATAGTTCATCAAAAAACTACAGGGGAAGCCAATAGAAAGGTAAAATTTGCTCCCCCAAGAAGGTCGACCATGGCTAGGTTTCATAGAAGATTAAAGTTACCTGGTTTTCTTCATAACAGATTAGTGTGAGACTAACCAAGAATATATACATGATTGAGTCCTTACCAAGCACATATGAGCCATACAACCAATCAGGCTAAAACTAGCACCTCTTACTTCTTATGGTAATCCCAAGGTGGCTCAATTGAGGGTTGCAACCAAGAAGAAAAGAAAATTATCAACAATACTGATGTAGTAGTAAAATACCATACATATTGAGAATAGATTTTCAACACATGCATGCCTAATGCATATTTATGTGCGTAGATTGCTAAGTGAAGATTACTGTAGCACTAAATCCAAGAGGATCTGCAAGCACAAAGGGAATTGCCGTGACAGTGAAGTTTGTTGCTATTTTAATTTTTCTGGGCCTGATTGCAGCTAGTCAACTTCCAACTAAGCATGCAACAGTGCGGCCGAGGATCCATCTATTTCACCTATCCCACACGATTTAAAAAGAAATCAATAATGACAGCTCCATTTAACTATCCCAACTTAAGGAGGATAATGGCCAAATACCTCAAGCTCTAACTCAAATTTGATGCATTATCTGTACTGATTCACTACCAAATATAGTTAATGTTTGCCTCAACATTAGAAGACAAAATCATAATACTCCTAACAGCCAGTTTTAACTTTCAGGTATAGCATTGGGTGGTTTAGTGGATCTGAGTATTTGAAGGTTAAAGAATGCTAAACAAAATGAATGTGAAAAGAGCAAAATAAAGGAATGCATGTAATCACGAGCAAGATGGTGTACTTAAGACAATTCAAGACCACTCAATGATAACATTCCACTCCAAAGGGCTCATAATTGCCAGAGAATCACCAGGACATAACTTGGCTAAGCCACCAATAGCTCAAAAAGATGCAAACTTGAAAGACACTTGAAAGATAAACCAAACTTAGAAGAGAAGCTACACTAAGCTTGACAAAACTTGCTATGACAAACAAATTTACCAAAAATAATGTTTGTTAAAAGCTGGATTAAGTTCCATCCAGATGAACCGGTCCCCATTTATTCCCCTCATATATTGAAATTAACTCATTAACATTACATATCTGTCTCATCCACTGAGGCATCATTATTCTTTTCTCAACACTATGCAAAAACAGATGGGGAAAAATCAACATGTTTTAGAAGAATTTATCAAAGTTTCCTCTGCGTACACTACTCTGGAGCTTCAATATTGATAGGTAAAATTAGTATTAGGGTAAGGGGGAATATACATAAACAGTTTATTAACAGCTCCCAGGTCACACAGCATCACCAATAAATAACAGATTTCTCAATATTTATCATAGACAGCCAAAATTAATACCCACAACAGCAAAACTACACATGTTACTGATGTCGTTCATGGGTTTTAGCTACCAATCAAGCCATGAAGTAAATGGTGGCATCTGATCCGAATGTAAAGATTGTGATCACCCCCCGATTTTGTTAGTTGACTACCTTATAACTGCAAACACCATATATAAATATGGTCGGCACTTATCAAAAAAATAAGTAAATATGCTCGGCATCTAAGATATTCTGCTTGTGAGGCAAATCATCTTTGCCTTACAAAGCAAGAAAGAAAGTCTACAACTGTTCATGTGAGCTATGATAACTTCTTCATCATACTTAAGTTCACAATTATACTTAAAACCCCAAAAGAAGTGTACATAACCTACTGTTCTGAACTCAACTGGCACCCAGGTTTAATTCTATTCTTTTTGTGACTAGTAAAGCTTAGGGTCAACATTCATATAAGTTCTTCCAAGAGTTCATTGACATTTAATAATAATATTTTCTAGCATAAGTAAATGGGATGTATACGCAGAATATAAGTAAACCTAGCAAACAAACAATGTGTTAATTCATATATATTTGTATATCTTCCCAACCTTTTATACAAATCTATTCAGGACCATTCCTATATAACAAAAGCTGACAATTGAAGTAGCATGCAGGTAACATGAGTCAAAAGACATTCATGTATAGTTATTTTAAGCTGATATCGAGGACAGCACACATGTAGCACAAGAACCAACGTACCTTCTGGATCACACGACAGCCATACATCTGCAGACTTAAAGGCAATATCTGACCTGTAAGTTGATATGCAAGTTCCTTCCTCTGCTCAGAGCTTCCATATTCAAAAAACTGCAGTACACAAAGGACAAAGAATTAACGCCATCGAGGTAGCCAGCATATTAAGAAATATTGAATAAATTTTTAAAAAATGGTAAACTGTTTGAAAACAGACCTTTTGAATAACATAGTTACCAAAAACATCAGTCATTAATTTGGAAGCATGTGGAAGTACTTCTTTAAATACAGATGCCTTCTCTTCAACACTACAATTCTCCAACTTCTGCTGAATGAATCGACTCCCATGTTGATCAGCACTGAAGGCAAACATTTTTTATTATCCAATGTGCTATGACATAAAACAGAAAGTAAACACAGAATAAAACTTGCCTGAATTCAACAATGTGTCCTGCAATATCAGATAACTCAAACCTTCGGCCTTTGCCAGATTTCAAATCTTCAAGAAAATTATATATTTTAGGGTCATTAAAACTCTCAAATCCCCTCTGACCCTGCCATCCAGAACATACACCTGCATATCTACCAGAACCAGGTGGATATCTCGTTTCATTTCTCCATCCAGGAAGATTAGTCGCCCCAGCTGGGGATCCTGGCAAAACTGGGCTAGTAAGCGGAGAGGATGAATATTGCATCAAAATACCCATGTTTACCTGGTTTCCGTAATAATGAGGACTCATTATTCCCCCTCTATCCGGATTCTGGTTACCCAGTCCTGCACTACTTTGATGGTGGAATTTCTGGTCATCCAAGGAGGCAGTAACATCAGACCCTTTCTGCGAGTTAAGAGCACTCTTTTGGCTCCCGGCAATACCACCACCTCTAGATGCCAATGGCTCAATTTGTCCAGGCATGTTATATGCCTGCCCAAAAGGCTGTTGATAGTATTGCAAATAAAGGGGATCAGCAAAAGAAGGTTGCATAGTGAATCCAACTTGCCCATAAAACTTGTTAAGATAGTGCAAATCCACTCCATGTACAACATTTCCCCCACTGGAAACCCCAGACATTTGAGCACTAAAGTCTGGACCAGCAGCACTATCAAAAACCAAAGGAATAGCACCATGGGGAGGGTACCCAGCAATAAATGGAGGGAAAACAGAGGAATTCAGAGGATATCCACCTACACCGTATTGAGGAGAAAATAAGCCTGGTGCCTGCACATTAGGGTAAAACGGAGTTGGAGAAGTCATGTAAGCTGCTGCAGTTGTGTATAGTGGAGGTGTGAACCCAGATGATTGGAGCACTGGCTGTACTTCTGATGAGAACTTGGAAGAGCCATGATGAAACTGATCTGTGCCAACGTATGCGCCATTCACTCCTTGAGAACTCATCTGAGACTTAGAACTTTGAACTTGAAATGAATTGTTTTGTTGTTGGTGTTGCAGCAACACATCATGGCAGTTCTGCTGCCTTTCTCTTTGAGTTTTTTTATTTTCCAAATTTGGCAGGTTAGATATATTAAGATTCTTCATTTCAGTTAAGATAGTGGGAACATCTGAATTCCTGACATTGCCGACAAAGACTTCACTCTCTGAATGGATATCTGTATTGTTTGGTCCTCCTTTTTGAAAAGTTTGTGTCGATGATGTTGTTCCAGCACAATCACGAGATGATGAGCTTGAAATGGAGGCGGCTGAGGGATCAGCATCTGATGATACCCCTGCATTATCTGCATCCGCAGTTGAACTGACAGCATTTGATACGCTTACAGGAGGATCATGCAAGGAACTCAAACCAGCATCACAATCACCTGCTTCTTCTGTTATTTCATAGCTTAAAGAATGAAGCTGACTATGTACTGGCGATGAAGCATGGGGAAAGTCTTCCTGTAAATTTGCAACAAAATAAATATGCACTTAAGGTCATGCAATTTGAAAGATAGACTCCACTTGATAGTTGATACTTTTACTAAATTTTGCAACACTTAATATATCATTAATTCATCAATGAAAGCTAGAGGGAGTATGAAATTCGACCTCCAGACAAAGAATACAAAGAATATCCGATGCAGCTAAATGAATAGTACCAATGTTTACCTGTATCAAATCAACTGAATTTTGTTGTGGGCCCGCCAGAGAAGCTGCATCCTGTCCAGACCAAAACCCATTTGTCCGATCTAAGATATCATCAGAAGACTGTTGAGGAGAGCTATCATCCTCAGATTCTTCCTTGTGCGTAGAAAGGGCACCTTGAGACAAATGCAAGGAACCATTACCATCATCATCTATGAAAGTCAATCCCCAATTATTTCCAAATCTACCAATATGACGCACAAGACGCTGATTCTCCCATGAGATAAGTGGTGGAGGAAGTCTAGGGTTCAGGTTGACATTAGAACAATAATAGGCTAAATAAGACGGATCAGCACGCAAGAGTTCCTCAGACTCACGGTTTTCAGTAGCACCATTCAAACTAGGAAAGCTCGAATTCAAGCCAAAGTTCTGCTGGGATAAAAGGTTATCTATGGCCAAAAAGGAACCCTCCATGCTTGGGGGTGCACTCCCACTCCGACTAGGGACCACATCCCTGCCACTTCCGTGAATCATATGAGTCCTTCGGAGCAATCCCAACTCCTCTGCTGCCATGCTAGTAGAGGATGGTACAAATAGAGTAGCCTCCCTGTGGCTTGGCCATTTTCCACTTGTTCCTGGAATTCTAATTGGACTCTCAGTTGCCATGATACAAGGAGATTATTTTGCCCCTCTCCGAACTGTAAGTAACAAGAGATCTCACATGGTCCTCTGTAAAGAAACCAAGAAATGCCATTCACATTCAATTAATACAAGGGGCAAGAATAAAAGGAAACTTTTTTATAAGAAAAATAAAAAGAAAAATTGCACATGAAAAATATCAATAAGAAAAATATTTTGCAAGATATAAGAAAGACAAATAAACTGAAAAAAAGGGACAAAGAGAAATAATTATATGAATAGAACACTAAATAGATTCATAACAACAGCAATTAAACTGAATCCCGGAAAAAAGCATCTAATCGATGTATAATAACCATGGTTGCTTTGACTCTTCATTTTACCCTGCCATACCCATGTCGAACACGACACTCCAAATATGGACTCTTTCCTTCGACACTCCAAATCAAAGGAGAACTTACAAAACCTAACAAAAAATAAACGAGTCTAACACTCAAAAAAACTTGGACACTCGGACACCTAGCCAAGTCCGAGCAACATAGATAATAACATATGATTATCTCAAAAACTTATAACTACTCTCTGATTTAAAAAATTCAAAACAACAGATGTAATATGCATCAAATTGGAGTTTTTTCAAAACATAACTTCAAAAAAGTTCCATTATGGCCAAAAAAAAAAAGAGGCGTGCACCTGGTCCAATCAAGATAGTCCGTCTGTATTAAAAAAAGTATATAAATGGGCAGCAACAGCAAAAAATGACAACATAAAAGCTCATCAGATTTTTGGGATAGGAATTTCCAAAAGTTAAAAAGGGCAGAGAAAACCACCATTAAGAGTGATTCCCGATCTCATTCTTAACCAAGAATTTGTACGTATGTGTGCAAGTTTATAGAATAATTTATAATCACTAACTTTCTAGCATATGGAGATTCAAAATAGAATGTGAAAGAATACCCAACAGGACATATAAAAATTTAACCATTCATTGGTTGCTGAGAGCCAGGAAAATGAAATAATTCATCAATTCAAACCAGAAAAGAAAAACATTTCCAGTCGGTCAACCTAGCTGAAATGAGTTCCTCACTTTTTGGAAGCCCATACTGCAGGAAGAACAAATTCCAAACGAAATCTTTTCTTTACCTCAGTGTTCTCTGCTAACAAACAAACGGGTACTAGAAAAGACAACACCAAGCCAAAATTATAGACACAAGATCATCAGGAGGAATAACAAGAATCAGTATAACATATTTACATACACATATACGTAACGCATACTCTGTGTGTGTATGTATATGCATATGCTCCTCACATTCATACAAACAAAACCGTAGAATAAAATAGAAAGTCAACTACCAATTCAGCTACTCATAAATACAAAAAAAAAATAAAACCCCACGAAAAATGAAGCGTAGGTGTTACTGTGTACGCAAGAAAGAGAAAATAACCAAATATAGTGATACAAAGTGAAGACAAAACTTAACTTTTGAAACCCTAGGTGAGCTTTTTAACAACAAAGACTGAGCACATATAGTCGAAGATTCTCTTACCCTGCAACTGAGGACACAAGATTCACTGTTTAAAACCCTAGATGCTTTCCTTCTATAGCGAATATAGCTTGAGAGGGGAGAGAATTGGCTCTAAATTGATATTTTTGGCCTGGTAAGAGAATTTTTAAAATAGAGAGATTTTGTTCCTTCAAAGAGAAAACAAAGAGCTTAGTGGCGGAAGCGGACAAAAGAGGACAGGAGTTGGAGATGGAGAAAAGACATACTTATGAAAGTAGCAACCACATGTAAAAAGCACAAACATAATAATAAAAGAAGCAAGAGGATTGAGAGTAAAGTTAGCTATAATATAATTGCTCCAAAAAAAAAAATTACCTACGAAGTATTTTTTTTTTATAATTTTGTATACGCCTATATGTTTGTATATTTTATACATAATTATGTGTTTATTTTTATTTTTAATGTTTTATTTTAAATGAATAATGCTTATAAGTTATTATAAAATAAATATATGTACTTTTTTATTGGTGCCTTTTTTTATGTTCATTATATGTATGTATATATCGTTTTTTTGTTTCTTTTATTATCTCTGATAAATAAAAATCATAATTTATTTTTTATTAGAATAATAATTATATAATTTATAATATTTAAAAAATAATTATACTTCTAAGATTGTATCTATTAATTATATTAAAACAAAGTTATTCACGTTGATGTATGCTATATTTAAGTAGCGATTTCTTAATTTTTTAAAAAAATCTTAAAACAAAAAAAATATATAAATCATTTTATAAACGATATTTCTATAGCTTAACTTTTGTTTATAAAAAAATGTAAATCATTTCGTCTTTAATCTAATTTTTATTTATAAATAACATAAATCATTTCATAAATTTTATTAAAAAAACAATTATAAAGTGAATATTGCTAGCCCAACTGATTAATTGGTCAGGCTTTCCATGTTACCATGATGGAGTACTGCCAGAAGTCCACATATACATCGCAAATAATTAAAGGAAAAATCACAATTACCATTAAGGTTTGGTTAAAACGATAATTATTCCTTTGGTTGTATTAGAAATATTAAATATATTATTTGTTTTATTTATAGTTTGATATTTTAAAAATTAATATCAATCACATCATTGTTACTTTAGCGATTAGTCAACTATTGAAAAGTTATTTACGTGTCAATCACCTCAACATTATTTTTCTTAAACTCAAAATTGTCTATATTAACATTAAATAAAATAATTTTAATAACACACACAATTTAAAAAAATAATATTAAATAATCAGTAACACAATTATTTCTTCTCAATTTTGATCAACACACAATTATTTCTCCACAAGTTTCCTCCTTAACTTTCATTTCTTTCTTTTCCCCCTCTTCTCTATTATCTGCAACTCTCACTAGAGACTTTTTTTTGTTTGCTTGCTAAGAAAATTTACCAAAAATAAAAAATTGTTACTCATTTATGTATGTATTTGTTTTATTTTAGTATAGGTTTGGTTTTCAATTTAACATTTTGTGACGAAATCTGGATGCTTGGAAACTTTTATCGCACTGTTTTGTTAATTGGAAGGATCAGGAAAGTAGGGAAATCTAAAGAATAACTATCTTGTTGCCTAATTTATTTTGGAACAAAAAATCATTTTAAAAACATTAGCACATTGTAACAATATTACAAGATCGTTGACCTTGCATCTTTAAAGATGTCCTTGTAATGAATTAAAATGAGTTTTTATATAAAATATATTTAAAGATGTCCAAGTGCACCTTAATCACTCATCTGTAAATGAGATACAAATGGATAAAGAGAATAACAAATTTACTAGTGATAGATATTTGCGATATCGATTTTGTAAATTAGAAACTACAATAGATTTTTTGACGATGAAAATGGAGAATATGATCGACAATTGTACTATTGTAAATCTAATGAATTTTTCTAATCTCAAACTCAGCGAGATGATGAGAAGAGAGAGAAGGTAAGCTTGGATTGTGATGGCCAAACGAGAAGAGATTATTTCAATTTTTTTTTAATTCAAAGAGGAAAACAAGAGAAAATCAGTGTTTAGGAGCCAAGAAAATTTAAAAGATTGATAGATTTTTATAAAGTTTTTAGAAATTTTAACTTAAATTGATTTTAAGTAAAAAATTTGTGTTTTTTTAAGTGAAAAAAATGAAAAGACTAAAAAGATTTAATTTGAAATAATTGTTGTTTAAGGGTAACCTTGTTTTTTTTTTTAATCAAATCTGTCATAAATTAACAAAACTTGTTCGATCAACATCAATCAGATGGGCTATTAGTATTTCCAATTCCACGAGGGGGTGTGTCGTTTTGACCCAAAATCAAAGGGGTAAAGGTATTTTTCCCACAAATTAAAGTGTGGGGACCAAATCAAATTTACATTAAACTTCAAGGACTATAGTTGATATATAGCCACGTTTTTGTGTGCTCTCTCCACCCTCGTTTAGATTTGGGTAATTGGGTCCAATCAAAATGGCCCCAAAATCGAACCCAGAAGTTTCTCTCGGATCCAATAAAAACCCAATTGCGAAACCCCAACACCCCCACCCCCCCCCGCCCCAAAAACCCCCCCCACATCGCCCCGTCCCCTTTCTTCATCAAAACGGAGGTTTAACATCACTGCTTTTTATCTTTACACCGATATCGTCTTGTTCTTGTGCACGTACAAGAAACATAGTATATATAAAGACGCGCACATAGCAAAAATGGAAGGAGTGAAAGAGAGAGAAGAGTTCACCCTGGTGACAAGAAAGCCGTATTTCGGTCTCCCAACCGCATGCCCGATTTGCTTGCCTGTTTACATCTACCTCAAACTCGCTCAATTCCCCTTCCATTTGGCTTTCAATTCCATCTATCCTGATTCGGGTATTCTTATTTATATATGTACATATGGATTTATGTATATATCTACTTAAAAGTTAAAAGTATGTCCGCCTCTCTCTCTTCCCCCCTCCATTTCTTTCTTCTTGTTTTAGTTTGATATTTTATGAAAATTTAAATTCTCGTTGTAACTAGAAGCTGTATCCATGGAGGGCCTTATTTGGCGCTGGTTGGAAGTTTATGTATACGTATAGGCACTTGTTTGTTACGGTGTAAATACACATATAATTCTGGCCTTATGCTAATTTCAACAACAAAATTCTGGGTCTACGCTTTATTCATTTCTTTTGTTGTTTCTTTTGGGAGATTTTGCTGGAGACGCATATGTTTACTTTTTACTTGATATATAGGCTAAGGTGTATTTTTTTCCTTTTCTGTGCTTTTATAGTTACTTCTTTAATAAAATAGTTGTATTGTGGTCGCTTGTATGTATGGATACATGCATTTTGTGTCTGCGTCTTGCAATTATTCTGGTCGCTTGGGTTTCACTGTAGTGATAAGATGCTGAAATTAAACAACTTGAAATGTTGGTGACTTGGTATGTGTGCTACGCCTCTTGTATCTTTTTAAATTTTGTGATTAACTTTCTAGTCTGTTAAATTTGTTAAATTGATAAAAGCCAATGCCAGTCTGTCATGTTTGTTATAGTTTATACTTATAAAAAAATGTTTGTGATGGTTTATATTTATATTTATGACTGTTTTGTCAGTTTACTGTCTCTTGATTTATATTTAGCTGCCACATTTGAGGAATCCTGCATGCATAATTATGGCGCTTGTTTCTCAAGTTGGACTGGCTTAGAAACTTATAAATGACATTATTCTTATATGATTATGCTGGTTCAAAAGTTGTAAGGAAGTGATTAAGGAGGTTCTTAAGGTGGAAGACTATTCATACTTGGTATCAAATACTTGCTTGTCGGTTATTTTATGTTAATGCAGCACTAGTTGTTTGAATCGTGCATATCTCTTTGCTAGTCCATAGTCCATGTGCATCCCTAATTTTAGGCAAGTAGACAAAATAATCATAATATTTTTCTGCTCCGTGTCAGATCAAATACCTTACATTGAAGCTGGTGCTTATGTGGCCTATAATAATGAGAATGGAGGGGTCATTGAACGTTTAAAGCAAGATGGTATCGTTGATTTGGACACTGAACTCCAGTCACTACCAGAATGGATATCGATGAAAGCAATGATTAGTTCCTGGCTTGCTGAGGCGCTCACATACGAACTCTGGGTTGGGTCTGATGGAAGTTCTGGCCGGAAGATTTATTATTCTGATCTTTCATGGCCTATAGGAAAAGTTCTATTTTTAAAACAAACATATATAGTAAAGCAGCGACTTGGAATAACTAAAGACAATGCTGAGCAAAGAGGAGAAGAGGTTCCACTTTTTCCATTGATCTTTCTATTGTGTTCTACTTTCCTTCTCCTCTATCATACAAATATATATATATATATATATATATATATATACATATTGGGATTTAGTTGATATACTACTTGTGGAGAGCATGCCACAGAGAGATTGTAGTATTTATTTTTTAGTTTACTTTTTTTGGTTTGATAATGTCAATGTTATTTTTTGTTCGGATTTGTATTTTATTTGTGGACAGATATACAAGAGAGCAAATGCAGTTTATGAAGCTCTGTCAACTAGGTTAGGGGAACATAACTTCCTCTTTGAGAATAGGTAATCCTTTTAGAAAATCCTGCTGTAGATATTTGATACTTCCTGGAACAAATTGAACAAAAAACATTTGGGTTTACCTTTTTTAAATAAAGTGACATTTAAAGTTTACCCTTGGTTTCTGCTGATGAATGTTGTTCTTTCTTGCAGGCCATCAACTTTGGACGCAATCTTTCTTGGACACACGCTTTTCACTCTTCAAGCATTACCTGTGAGTTACCTTACAAACTATACAATAGCTTTTTATCTTTGGGAAACTGATCATATATGGACAATGCGCTAAGCAAAACCAAGTCTTATTATGGTGGTAGTAATTATTGAACAAACTGAAAGTCAACTTTGAGCACAGAGATGAATAACCTGCTAGAATTAAAATTCACAGGAGGATAAGCAATGTATATTCACTTGTTACTAATTTTTTAAGTAAAGGAAATTTATAGCGATTGTTAGCGTACATGATACTTTGACAGCTGTTTGAAAGATCAGTACCCAGATGTTTTCTCTTGTGTTAGCGATAAAGATGCATTGGTTAGCTTGGGACATTGCTATGAGCCGAAATGTTCATGATTGGGAGGTGACATGTGGGAAATTTCTTCGGAAACATCTATAAGCTGAAAGTAAAATTACTTTTTGAAGACAAGGCTAGGTGGAGGTTGAATTTGGGTGGCAATTTTGAGGTCAATTCTTAATATAGGCACTTTTTTTTAATGCGTCTTTGGAGGGGGTTGATAAATATTCTTGGAAAGCGGTTTGGAAAATTTACACTCCTAGGAAGGTTGCTTTCTTTACTTGGGTAGCTTGTTGGGGTGGCATCCTATTGATTGATAATCTTCAAAAGAGAATGAAAATGTTGGTCAATAGATGTTACCTTTGTAAAGAGGAGGTCGAATCTGCTTATAATATTCTCTTGGAGTGCTCCTTCACTAGGCATTTGCAGGAGATGGCTCAGTGTGGTGGGTCTCAATAGTGTGGTCTCCAGCTCTATTCAAGAAGAGTTGTGGGCATGGAGCGGTTTGGGAGCTTCTAACGAAATGAGAAAGACTTATTCCTTGATCTCCCTATCTATTTTTTGGATTATTTGGAAGGAAAGGAATAGGAGTGCTTTTGATGATGAGGAAAGACCGTTGGCCTCCTTCAAGGAGGGGTTAAATACTTTTGGGTTTTGGTTTAGGGGGAATAATTTTGTAAGTGATGAGTTTCCCATAGACTTAATTGACATACTATCTTGTAGATGATTTTTTGTAATTGGGTAGCACCCCCTCGGTGCCTTGGAAATACAGTATTTTCTTTACTTATAAAAAAGAAAGGCAGCTGTTTCCAATTAGCAGTGGGCTTGAGCATAAAGAAGTCCTTGAAATTTCACATCCAATTCTTTCACATATTAGCTTCCGATTTCTGAGTCCATGGAGTGGGAAATTGATTTTTGGAGCATCTTTTAGTGGATACGCTCACCAAATATTGGCATGCTTTGTTTGTTAATGCATTCATTTAAAGGTACATGACACTTGATGCCATGTAAGAGGGATAAGATGTGAGGCAGCAAGATAAATTTGTATATAAGTGATGAGTAATCTGACACTCCTATAAATTTATGTACAAAATGAGTGGTAAGATATTAATAGGTTCTCATGTCAGAAGAGGTCCCATGGTGGTGTATACTGGATGAGTTTAAGTTGCTAAGATTACAAGATAAATACTAAGCTAGATGCTATAGTAAATAAAATTTTGGCATATATAGTACAAAGATGGAATGTATGGAGCTAAATTTTGATGAAACAAAGTTATAAAAACAGTGCTTATTTGGGTGTCATTTTCTGGTGTAATGGTAAAAATTCTTGGGTTGCCAAGTGCTAGTACTCAGGTTTGAATCTTGAGGATGGTCGCTTTGTGCACAAATGATGAAAGTGTAGACCATATCAACAGCCCTCTCGGTATCTAGCTCTGGTGGGCCATGACTTAAGAGTTGTTGGTGTAATGTTTTTTATAGTAATAATTTTGATGTGTTTACTGACCTTTGATGAGATGTTTCCGCTTGAAAAATTGAATAGTAGTTGTCCATTAATCAAGGCGAGAAGTTGAATAAGAACACAGGGAAAGACCAGAGATGATTATCAAAAGCTTCCAGTCAAAGCTTCTCTCGCAGCTGGCTTTTCTACGTCTGTGTGAGTTGATATAGAAATCCAATTAAGTTGCTTCCAAACCACCTTAATCACAAAAGAAAACTTGGTTGTAATGGGGCTTTCTGGACCTCTGTAAGTCCCTTGCATGTTGCCTCCCCTCCTTTTGGGATGTCTCCCAAATCTATTTGCAATAACTAGATGACCAAGAATAAGGTTCAAGGGGAATCAGTTATTCATGTAGCCCTAACGGTCCAATGCTAAAACTTTTGTTTCCTTGATGTAGATTTCCATTGTCCTTGGGCTGGACAACATGTCTCCTCAACTCCAATTTTGTGTACAGGGGCCCTTTTGAGATATCTCGTTTATCACCAACTTTAACTTGGGTTTAAAAAACCGAAATTGGAAATGTAATAGACCAGGATGTGTTTGATGAGTTATGATGAGATTGCTTTTGTCAAGAACAGATGTTGGTTGAGGCAGTGAGAAACTACACAATGGCTTTTTATGTAATTCAGCATCAGGTAGATCCAATTGCAGAAGAGAGTGCACTTAGCTGATGCCGAGTAGCTGGTGTTTGGCTATGATTAGTTGAGTTTTCTGAATGATGGCTGATAGGATTATGCACAAAACAGTTCTTAGCCTGAGGATATATATCATTTTTCCTCATTGTATTCTCTATTCATTGTCTTTCTAAGTTCTTACGGATTGTTATAAATTTGGTGCATTAGGGATTTACAATGGTAAATCATTCTACATAAAAGTGACATAAAAAAAGAATCATTCTGCATAAAAGTGGTTCCTGAATATACAGTTTTCTCGTCAAGGAGGCCTTGGCTAAGTAGTTAAGGCTGAGGGCTTGAGTCCTAAAGGTCTTAGATTTGAGAGGTGTGTGTATGTGTTTTAACAATATATATATATATATATATATATATATATATATATATATATATGCAGTTCTCTCATGCTTTGCTCATTATACTAAAAATATAGTAATAGAAACTTGATCTTGTGTGTCGATAGAGATGACTGAGTTCAAGCGTTCTAGCTTTTACCATATACTAAATATACCTTGAGTTATTTTTAGCATAACTAAGTAATTTAAGCCTGTCCCATGCAATCATTAATTTTAGGAAACATCAATGCTTCGGAGCAAACTTTTAGAGCACAGTAATATTGTAAGATATGCTGAAAGACTTAAGATGGAGTTCGTAGAGGCTAGTTCATCATCTTCTTCTGTCCCGCCGGTCCAGTCAGTCCCGTCACCATCAGCTTCGAGAAGAGGTGCCTCAAGTTGGAGTAAGATACTTAAGCCTTAAACTTCTTTGTTCTTATTGATTACCAGTTTGAATAATTTGTTGCTACTGAAACAGACATGGTTTTATATTTTATAGATCATGTGTGCTCTTCATTTTACATGTTCCAAATTAGAATATCATTTCTTTCTCTCTTCCTCGTTCCATCGGTACTCGAACCTGGGACATAGAACACCCTGTGATATTCTAACCACCAGGGCTGTAATGAGAACTGGCCATTTCATTGATACGGTTGTTACCAGTATTTATTGGATTTTTCAAAATAATAGCTGAATTGGAGGATTTTTTAACTAATTTTCTTATTCCCCTGGGTAATGCCCAATGGCAAAATTCAACGTTCTTCAGAGATTTTAGGAGCCTTTTGTTCATTCTCTGTCTTAATCTTTGATGTAAAATCAAAGCTAATTTTCTCAACGAAGTATTGTTGAAGCTGAAATCATTGCACAATCCCTTTTCTCCCAAATATCCTGTGGTATTTTGGTTTACAGGCATTGTGCAGTTGTAATGAAAGCCAGTATTTTGCGTGAGGAACAGTATGAAAAGCCAAAATTAAAAGTGGGTTAAAATGCAGATGACCTGGGAGAGGCCGCGGGAGTGCCTGGTGGGAGGGAAAAGGGGGGGAAGGGGGGGTGCAAAGTGAGTTGCATAATATGTTGGCTTATCAGCATTTTTGTGAATCGATGGATTTTGGATTTTCGCACTGTCATACTGGTATGTCAGAGAGAGTATATCTTATGGTAAAGTAACGATCTAGTAAGGGTAAGGTTTCGTGTTAGGTCTTCTTTGGATCAGAAAGCTTAATAAGGGAAAGGGGATAGTATATTAATGAACATGGTACCAGTCTATAAACATGATTACTTCTACCCCTACATCTGCAGCCACGATTAGACATGCACAATAATGGTCCTTTCTTTGTCATTTGACTGTATTTGAGTATCAGTGTCAGCTTCAAGCTATCTCTGGAAACAACGCTATTATTAATATGATGTTTTCGTTATTAGGTTCAAAGCCCAAGAGCAGACCCAAGAGGGAGAAAACAGAGGAGGAGAAAACTTTCAAAAGAAAGGGCAAATACTTTTTGGCAGCACAACTGCTTGCAATTTTACTTTTTCTGTCTGTTATGGGTGGATATGATTTAGCTGATGCAGAGCTCGAAGATGATGATGATGGCTTAATTTACAAGTGAAAAAGCGGTCACTCATTGACCAAATTGTGCTCTTGATACCAACATTTTTTCCATTACCAGCGAAGGTTGGTATCTTTTTCCAATTTTTGTGATTTTGCATGGAAAATTTTGGAAAATAAGCATCCATACAAATTAATACACATGATTTGTGCGATAGATGAAGAAAAATTTTGGGTGGTTCAGAAGAATAATTTTTAGCAGATGGATTTTAAAATTGTTTGATTTCTTTTTCTTTTTCTTCTGGGCAGATTCTTATGTTTGATTTTTGAATTATTGCTTATTTTGTATTTAATGTGATTCAATTACTTTGAATGAATTGGTAAGAAAAAGAAATCATTTGGTAGCGATGTTATTCTTACAAGTTACACAAGACGCAAAATTCAGCCTCACCTCATTTTCAATCATGTACTGAATTATGCCTAAATTTACATCTTACTTGGGCGTCATACGGTTTTAAGTGCAATTTAAAACCAACGAACTTAAAGTTTTATTCATTCTTCTCTCAACGATCTTACAATAAAATTTAATTTTTACTTTAAATTGCACTTAAAACCAAAACGAAACAACACCTTAGTAACTAATTCAGATGATATTGGATGATGGTGTTCGAACCTTTGTCATGTTTTAGGCTTTGTTTGTGGGTTTTTTTTTCTCGATTAACGGTTTCCTTTTATATTGGCCATATAAATATGCAATGCCCTATGGTTATTTCATTTAAACACTTTTTGGAGGTTGGTCCCTTAAAATAGATTATTCTATTTTCCTTTGGCTATTTCTCTTAATTTTTCAAGTTTTTCCTACTAGAATTGTGTAGTTTTTTTTGTGTGACACGGTACCAAGAATACTAGTAACTTTTGAATCATGCATGTTTAATTTAAATGTTTTTTGAAACATGTATTATCTTATATGTGGTTTGGTCAAAAAAATCTATTGACACCATACCACACAAAAATTTCACGTAGAACCTTTTGGTTCTGTCATTTGTTATCATAATAGATGTTTATCAGGGCCAACTTGGTATACCCTAAGTAGGTTTCTGTTCTGTATGATTTCATCTGTCCATATTATTTCCATAAAATCACTTCCTAATGTTACCCAGAACTTGATGAAATAGAATTTACATGTTAGAAATTACTCCACTTCAAATCCCTGTTACTTAAGATCTTATGATTTCTTTTCTTCTACTGGGTACTGTGGTCATCTTGATAACTAAATAAAGCAAACTCAGTAGGAAAGTATGCCTTACAATACTTCTGAACTAACTTGTCATAGTGAGATGTATTTGCAATTTTATGTTTAACCAAAGATCAATTTATTCCAATGATCCAGCATATTTGTTTTGTTGCATATAAAACTTTAAATTTAACAAAAAATCTTCAAAGGAGACCCGTTGCTTGTATAACATACATTTATTTTGTCATGAAACTTTATTGGTAATTTTTTAAAACTTTATTAATAATTACTTAGAACTCCATTAATAACACGAAAAAAACTTAAAATGAAAAAGTTAAATATCATAGAATACCTTGAGGTTTACTCACTTTTTTATTTTATCCTATGTGAAATATTTTCTCTCAAAGCATATCAGTGGTTTGATCCGTTAGTCTAGAAGTGGATGACGTTAGTATTTTAGTTTTTTTTTTTTTTATCAAATTACCACTTTACCTCAAAAGTAAAAGACAAATGTTGTCCAACCCTCTATACTAAAGAACCAAAAGCGAATAAATCTCATAGTATTCTATAATATTTAGCTAAATAAAAATTTTATTTCGCACTTATTTAATGCAATTTAATTTATTAAAATTTATAGTGTATGAATTGATGTCGTCTCTCATTACTCATCCTGATTCTTTTCGTTTTAGTTAAGACTTAAGAATAATCAACTATAAATCAGGATTGTTAGAGAAAAAGACAGATAATTATTAATTTTGTAATTTTGATGTGAGAATCGCTATATTTCTTATATCAAGCAAATTAAAATAATGTTATGTTTGGTTGTCTGAAATTCAAGTTTATAATTGAAATTGAAAAAGAATTGTGATCTTTTTCAATCATTTTTTATGTTGAAAAAACGTATAATTTCATCTCAATCTAATTTTAAACAACCAAATATAGTACAAGAGAAATTGCAACTCTATTTGGCAAATTTCATTAAAATTGATGTTGGTGAATATTACATTTCTTTTTTCTACCATAAAAAAATAAAAATATCATGTATCTTTCAATCCACGTATTAATCCATATCTAGATTTCTTCGGCCACTGCATAATGTAGATGGTGTAAGTCTATGGGTGACCTCATTTTTCAATTATTTTATTAAACATTAAGTAATTTTTTAACCCTTTAAATATTTTATCAAAAACTATTTTAATAATAAAAAATTAAAGGTTTAAATGCAAATATTATCCTCAATCGAAGAGTCAGTTGCATTTTTTAACTTTACTTTTATTTAAGAAAAATTCGAACTCTCAATTAAAAATTGAATATTATGAATAACCTCAAATTAATTTTTCGATAAGATTAAATATGTGAGAGACATGTGTATCATTTAAACACTAAAACTCATACTAATCATCTGACCTCTCAATTGAGGGTATTCACTGCATTAAATTTTAAATTGAAAGTTTAAATTGCTCATTAACAAAAGTGAGGGTAAAAAATGCAACTGACTCCTTAATGGTATTTAATTTATTATATTGAATTTTCAATTGAGGATTTAAATTGCTTCTAAATATAAGTGAAGGTAAAAATTACAACTGGCCCCTCAATTAAAGATAATATTTACGTTTAAGCCAAAATTAAAACTATTGTTAAGTCAAACATAAGATATATATATAAATGAGAGTCAATGGATTTATACAATGTGACAGTCACAATTGAAATCTAATTAATTCAAAACCTTTTACCGTGTTATTATATGTTTAGAAAATAAGTACAATTTCAACCAGTAAAGAATTGACTTACTGCTATCGTTTAATATATAAATAAAAATTGACTGAGACATCGAATCATCCTTTGCCTGCTGCCTTGTTGGTGAAGTGTAACTTAACCACAAAGGCACGGGTTCGAAGGATAAAAGAAGAAGGAAAATAAAAAGATCTGAAAAAGAGGTATTCTAAAATACCTCACTTTTAGGTTATTGCAATAAAATAAAAAGTAATTGATTTTTCTTTTCATAAGCAAATAAATTAAACCATTTCACTACTAAATTCCTCTATAAAAATAAAATTCACCAGCAAATTAAATAAAAACATTGAAATGAAAAGAAGACATGCCTTTTTTGTTAATTGGTACTGCCTCACCGTCATTAGCAAGTTAGATCGAGTTTAAAAATAATGTTTTAAATTTATTTAAAATTTTATTGATATTTTTAAAGAATTTTATTGATAAAATTAATATAAATGTGAAACAAAAAAAATAATATTAAAATTTTTTTTTTTAAAAATTACTAATAAAATTTCAGACAAATTTAAAACATTGATTTTAGACCGACCTATCGAAAAATTACTCCTTACTATGTAAAAATCAATGTCAATCTAATTAAAGAGTTACTATCGTTATTCATATAAATAAGAACTAACTGAAACGAAAGATCATCCCTTACCCGCCACCATGGAGGTTAAGTAATGCTTACTTAGCTTCAAGCGCACGTGGGTTCGAAGGATGAGGAGAAGAATACAGAAGAAGAAAAAAATCAAAAAGAGGTATTCTAAAATACCTCCCTTTTTGCGGATATTGCCAAAAAAAAAAAGTGATCAACTTAATAAACTAAATTGAGGTGGGAAGCCCACTGCCATTCCATCTTTTTTGCGTCGCCCTTGCTATTAGTCTGGATTCTGGAACTTACGTTGGGCTAGGCTCTTCATTGATCTTTATTTCAAATGGGCTCGTCTATTTTTCTGATGAAGACCCAAATCCAAAGCAAACAATTCGAAGGCAAATAAGACTAAAAACAGCCAAGCCCAGCTTAAAACCCACCAAAAACGGACCACAATATTTGATTTGATCTCTGTTTTTGTTTCGAGTTTTATGTTTTTCTTCCATGGGACTATGCACGTAAAGGAAGTGTTAAAATGTATCGTTTGTTAGATGGACTCCAAATCACAAGGATGAGTGTCGAATCGTGTATATTAACATCAAATACTAAATAGTTAGATGCTATTTCTATTGATATAATAAAAAACTAACATAAAATGAAGCATCATCCTTTACCTGGTGCCATGTTGGTTAAGTCTTAATTTGACCACAAGGTCATGGGTTCAAAGGACGATGGGGAGAATAGACGAAGAGAGAAATTGAGATATTGAAATAAGAGGTATTTCTAAAAACCTCCTTTTTTCAGTTATTCCCGAGCCATTTGTTTTACATTAATTTTCTGTTTAACCAAAGTTATTTTCCCCCCCTTCTATATTGAAAAAGATATGCATAGATTTAAAGTAAATAGGACTTATATTTTGTCATCTTTAACAAATTTTCTTTTGAGAACTTTTGACTTGAATACAATGAATAACCTCATATCAATTTTTTGATAAGATTAAATATATAAGAGATATGTGTTTTATTTAAATACTAAAATTCATTTTAATCATCTGACTCCTCAATTGAAGGTATTCACTGCATTAAATTTTTAATTGAGGGTTTAAATTGTTTTTAAATAGAAATGAGAGTAAAAAATACAAATGACTTCTCAATTACAAATAATATTTGCATTTAAACCAAAATTAAAACTATTGTTAAGTCAAACGAAATATATATATAAAAGAGACACAATGGGTTTATACAATGAAAAACAACCTTCCATCATTTTTTACCTTTCTAATCTTGATGCAAACGAAGATTAATTTATGATCACTTATACTACAAATGACTCTATAAACTGAGTGACACTAACAATTGAAATCTAATTAATTCAAATCTTGCAATTTCTGTACTCATTGGTTGGCGCAATGTTTCAATATATAAATAAGAACTAACTGAAATAAGTAGTCATCCTTTGCCTGCTGCCTTGTCGGTGAAGTATTGTTAACTTAACCGCAAAGGCACGGGTTCGAAGGATGAGAAGAAGAAGGAAAAAAAAAATGATCTGAAAAAATGAGGTATTCTAAAATACCTCCTTTTTGGTCATTGCAATAAATGAAAAAGTAATTCATTTTTCTTTTCCTAAGCAAATAATTAAAGCAACACTAATAAATTCCTCTAAAAAAAATTTAATTTCACCAGTAAATTAAATAAGAACATTCAAATGAAAAGAAGACATATATCAACAAGATTATTTTGTTAATTAGTAGTGCCTCACCATTATTAGTAAGTTTGATTGAGTTTAAAAATAATGTTTTAGATTTGTTTGAAATTTCATTGGTATTTTTATAGAACTTCATTGATAAGATTAATATAGGTATGAAATCTAAAAAATAATATTGTCAATAAAAATTTTCAAAATTATCAAAAAATTTTGAGCAGATTTAAAATATTGACTTTAGACCTGATCTAATAAAGAATTGTTCATTATTAACATGTAAGGAATTTTTATGTTAAAAAAAATATCTTGTTTCTCCAAATAACATGATTATCTAATTATTGAGTTGCCTACCTAACAAATTTGTCAAGATGAGATTGCAAATACATTCTTTTAAAAGAAGATTGGATGTCATAAAAAAAAGGGTTGATTTCTGTTAAAATTGGAAGTGACATTCCACATAATTTATCTGTTAAGATTGGTGATTCGATATTCTGTAAAAATCAATGTCAATCTACTTAAGGATAATTCTCACTTGGCCTATTTGGAGAATTAAGTTACTATCTTTATTCATATATGTAGCTCGAGGTTTCAACCCAAGAGGGGGGGTGAATTGGGTTTTTAAAAACTTATGCGGAATTTATACAAGTTTATAAAAACTGATAAGCAACAAATAATTGATACAAGTAGAAAGCTGTAAATAAAGAGTTTAAGGAAAGAGGATGCAAACACAGTTATAGTGGTTCGGCAATATCGGATTCGTTCCGACCCTACGTCCACTCTCTTCAAGGAACTCCTTGAAGTAATCCACTAAGAAATCTTAGTCGCACAACTTAGCCGGGTGTTGCACAAACCGTACACAAGCAATTTACAGGAATTGCTTAAACCGAAAAATCCCCTTCCTTTCGGAAGTTTCCCCTTCCTCTCGGAAGTAATCCCTTTACAAAGATGGTGTAAAGTAAAAGGTAGAGAGACAACAAATGAAAGCTTATTACAACAGAAATGTCTCTCTTTCAAAGTAAAGCTTGAAGAAATGGCTCAATAAGATTATTTCAAAGCTTTTTGTGTTTCAAGAGTATAAAAACTTGATTATATGAGATCAACTCTTTTTGAATATGTGCTGCTTGTTATTGAATGCTTTGCTGAGAGGGTTTATATAGCAATCAATTAATATGGCCGTTTTGGACTTTAATTTGAAAAAGATTTACTTTAAAACGTTCAGATTTGGAGTCCAACGGTCATATTTTTGAACTACCAGTCGACTGGGTCGAGATACCAGTCGACTGGGTTCACTTGAAAAATATACGTTTTCAGACCTTCTGGGTATCCAGTCGACTGGTATATATCATCCAGTCGACTGGGGACTTTCTGTCCATTGTGCCAGTCGACTGGGTTGATTCATCCAGTCGACTGGGAAATTACTGGTCAAAGTACCAGTCGACTGGGTTAATTCATCCAGTCGACTGGGTACCTTCTGACCCATATACCAGTCGACTGGTATATGTACCCAGTCGACTGGGTTGTCTTCCAACCCAGTTTTTCTTCTGTTTTTCATTAAAAACATTTTAAAATTAATGGTTTTAGAAAAACCATTTGTGTTTGAGCCATTAAACAAGCTAATACAATGTATGAGTGAGACTTACATTGGTTCTAAACCTTAAGACCTATACTAGATCTTCAGTCTTCACTTGATACTTGATTTGGTTCGAGTTTTTGCACTTTGTTCCTTGGTTGAATGTGTTTGATCCTTAATACAACTTAGTTTAAACATGTTAGTTAAATAACAGTTGTGTTTTGCCATCATTAAAATACGGGCGAGGGTCAACAATCTCCCCCTTTTTGATGATGACAAAACTAATAATGTAAAAACAGTTTTAAAAACTAAGTGTTAAGATTTTACAAAAATTTGGACAGAGTCTCCTCTGTTTTTCGAGTAAAACCACCCTGTAAACAAACAAACACAGTTTATATTTCTTTCAACCAATCCAGAATTAAACTCAACCAATCAATAAACATTTTTACAAGGATTTGGAGCAATGCTCCCCCTAAAACTATGCATTGGTTGCGTTTTTACTTAGATTTTCTCGTTTTTCTCATTTTTCTCCCCCGTTTTGACAACAGCAACCAAAGGGGGCAGAGACAAACAGATATTTAAAACAGTTCTAACATATCACAAATAGCTTAAATAAATGCAAGAAATATGGCTAATAGTATTACATCATCATAAAGAAAAAGTCAATACAAGTAGGGTCTCATAGGGCCATAACTAAGAAAAACAAACATGAGATGTCCGTGCTATGTGACAAATACTGGAAAAGTGCTAAGAACTGATAAATGAACGAGACTCATGGTGCGGGAGAGTCCGAGCTGTCACGAAGAAGTTCCCTAATCTCAGCTAGGGAACCCTCGGTGTGCTCTCGATGTAACTCGAAGTCATCCCGTAGGTGGTCTATGGAGGAGCTCAGCCTCTGATAATCGGACTGCATGGACTGAAAACCGGACTCCATCGTCATCTGAAGACTCGCGATAGCTCGTAGGATGTCACCATATCCAGTCTGACCAGTACTCGAGTCACCAATGGGAGGTGCTCGGGTATCTGTCTCCATCTCAGCAGCCGTATCAGCATCCTCATCACTGTCACTCGCATCCTCTCGAATCCTTAGGCGCTTTCCAGCCTTAGGATAGAGAAACCCTTCACGAACAGTACATCCCATCTTCTTTAGAGATGAGATGTTGATGATATCCGTCAATCCGATATCCTGAGCCTCGGAGGCAGGCAAAGGTACCCGGAAGTGCTGGAGGATGAGTGTAATGAGCATCCCATAAGGAAGACACCCGGAGTCGTTTGCTTCACCGTTTATCATGTTGGCGAGCAGCAGAGGATATATATTGAAGTGGTGCCCAGCTTTTAGGCACCAAATCAATACCGTATCTATTTTAGATAGATACCCTCGACTCCCGAGTCTCGGGTGGATGGTCCAACTGACAATCAATTGAAACATTTTTGAGTCGAGGGGCAAGTCACTACATGTGTGAAATGTAGTGGGTCTGTACACATAGTTAGGGTCGCCCCTGACTATCCGACAGGCCTCCTCAACTTCAAAGTTGTCTGGCCATCCATCCAGACTCCATTGAACCCCCCTTATAGGGATTCTCAGAATGCTCATCAAGAGGTCAATGTTGACCTCAAACTCCACACCGCTAACTCTGGTTCTGAATCTCAGAGCCAGAGGACTGGGTTTCACCAAGTTAGCATAGAACTGGTGAATCAGTCGCGGGTAATATTTTTCATGAATACTGACCAGTGGGGTCAGATTTATTGCCTCAAAGGCTGGTAGAATATCGAAATTACCATGACGAATGGAGTCGAAATCAACAACTCTACCCGTCATGATTTTCTTGTGACGGATTATAGAGTTATACCTCTTATGAGCAGCTGGGCTGAAAAACAGAGCCTGCTCCAACTCTGTTCTGGGCTCCTTGCTGGATGACCCTGCTACTCCCTTCCCTTTTGATTCCGAAGCCGAAGGTTTTGAAGACCTAGGCTTTTTGGGCGCATTAGGTCCACTTGTTGTGAGTTTTATACGGATTTTGTCACTCATTTTCGAGAAATTTGAAGTTTTTGGAAAAAGGAAATTTGGTAAAAATGAGAGATTTTAACCGTAGAAAGTTAAAAATCTCTTTAGGAATGAGTAGATCGGTGTGTTTAGAAGGGATTTGGATGGTTTTTAGATCAAAAAGATGAATTTTTCTAGAGAGAGAAAGCTTGGGCTCTTTGAAAATGGCGTAAAGAGGGCGAAAATGAACAGTCCCTTTTATAGAATCGCGATACCAGTCGACTGGGTAAACGTACCAGTCGACTGGATTAACTGACAGTGAGATACCAGTCTACTGGGCTATCGTTACCAGTCGACTGGAGGTTCATAAAAATGAAAAAAATTTGGCTCCAAGCAGGATTTGATCTTATAGACGACTGGAGAAGACTTACCAGTCGTCTGGAGTTTTTGGCAGAGAGTTACCAGTCGACTGGAAAAACAGGCAGAGACTTACCAGTCGACTGGAGAACATTTACCAGTCGACTGGATCCTGAGTAAAATTTCCAGTCCTGAATTTTTAGCACGATTTTGTTTATCTATGACATTTTTGAGTGAAGGGAATAATTAAACATGGATTAATACTCTATCACTCAATGTCAAACTTGCAAATGATGAAATGAGATGCAATCAAACATTCAATTTATCAAAATCAAGCAATCCCATCAACTTTCTTATTTTGCAAAAACTAGCTTCACTTAAGGGTTTTGTAAGAATATCAGCTATTTGATCTTCTGAAGGTATAAATTCTAATCTTATATCACCTTTTTGAGCATGGTCTCTTAAGAAATGATGTCTAATCTCTATATGCTTGGTTCTAGAGTGCTGAATAGGATTTTTGGTTAGGTTGATGGCACTAGTATTATCACAAAATATAGGAATATTTTTGAGACTCATGCCATAGTCTTCTAGTTGTTGTTTCATCCATAGTACTTGGGCACAACAACTGCCAGCTGCTACATATTCCGCCTCAGCGGTTGATAGTGCAACTGAATTCTGTTTCTTGGAGAACCAAGAAGTTAACATAGCACCTAAGAATTGGCATGTTCCACTTGTGCTTTTTCTATCTAACCTACATCCAGCAAAATCAGCATCCGAATATCCTACTAGCTCAAAAGATGATTCTCTAGAATACCATAATCCTATGGTCTGGGTCCCTTGTAGATATCTAAGGATTCTTTTTACTGCAACTACATGTGATTCCTTAGGATTAGATTGAAATCTAGCGCACATGCATACACTGAACATTATATCAGGTCTACTTGCAGTCAAGTACAGTAAAGCACCTATCATGCTTCTATAATATTTAGAATCTGCATTTTTACCTCCTTCATCAAGATCAAGTTTGGTGGTTGTGCTCATAGGTGTTCCAATTGGTTTTGAGCTTTCCATCCCGAACCTCTTTAGTAGATCTTTGATGTACTTTTGTTGATTGATGAAGATACCTCCTTTTAATTGCTTGATTTGCAGTCCAAGGAAGTAGGTAAGTTCTCCCATCATGCTCATTTCAAATTCACCTTGCATGCACTTTGCAAACTCTTGACACATAGATTCATTAGTAGCACCAAATATAATATCATCAACATATATTTGAACTATCAAAGTGTCATTTTTGTGAGTTTTTGTGAAGAGAGTTGTATCTATTCTTCCTCTTACAAAATCATTATCAATCAAAAATTTGCTTAGTCTTTCGTACCATGCCCTTGGAGCTTGCTTCAGCCCATATAAAGCCTTAGAAAGCTTGTAGACATGATTTGGAAGACTAGGGTTTTCAAAACCAAGAGGTTGTTCAACATAAACCTCTTCTTCTATAAAGCCATTTAAAAAGGCACTTTTCACATCCATTTGAAATAGGTTGAATTTATTAAAGCATGCAAAGGCTAATAACATTCGAATAGCTTCTAATCTAGCTACGGGAGCATAGGTTTCATCAAAATCTATTCCTTCCTCTTGGTTATATCCCTTAGCAACTAGCCTAGCCTTATTTCTAGTTACTATACCATTTTCATCCATTTTATTTCTATATACCCATTTAGTTCCAATAATTGAATGATCTTTAGGTCTTGGAACTAGTTTCCAAACATTGTTTCTCTCAAATTGATTTATCTCTTCCTGCATTGCAATTATCCAATCATTATCTTTTTCAGCTTCTATAAATGTCTTAGGTTCTACTTGAGACAAATAAGCTACAAAATTACAAATATTTCTAATGGAAGAGCGAGTTCTTACCCCTTGTGAAGGATCACCAATTACTTGATCAATTGGATGATGATTTACATACCTCCAATCCTTGGGTAGATTTTCCTCTTGTTGACTTGAGGATGGTTGGTCCAAATTTGGAGTTGCCATCCCTTCATTTGTTTGAGAAGAACTCACTTTTGGGTCAACAATGGGAGTAGAAGTTTCCATTCTTGGAATAAAATCTGCATCATCTTTAAAGGAAACTTCTCCACTACTCATTGGGTTAGATTCATCAATAGTTACATGCACAGATTCTTCTACTACTAGAGTTCTCTTATTGAAAACTCTATAAGCCTTACTAGTAGTAGAATATCCTAAAAATATCCCTTCATCGGTCTTGGAATCAAATTTACCCAAGTTAGTTTTATTGTTATTTAAGATGAAGCACTTACTACCAAAGGCACGAAAATAGGAAATATTTGGCTTTCTCCCTTTCCATAGTTCATAAGGAGTTTTATCAAGCAGGGGCCTTATCAAAATTCTATTTAAAATATAGCAAGAAGTATTCACGGCTTCAGCCCAAAAATATTTTGGTAAATTATTTTCACAAAGCATTGTTCTTGAAAATTCTTCTAGAACTCTATTTTTCCTCTCAACAACTCCATTTTGTTGAGGAGTTCTAGGAGCTGAAAAGTTGTGATTAATTCCATTTTCATCACAAAATTTTGAAAAGCTTTGATTTTCAAATTCTTTGCCATGATCACTTCTTATGCTTGAAATACAAATTCCTTTTTCATTTTGTACCTTTTTGCAAAACTTTTCAAATCCTTTGAAAGCTTCATCCTTATAAGCAATAAAAATAACAAAGGTATATCTTGAATAGTCATCAACAATAACAAGAGCATATTGATGGCCACCTAGACTAATGGTACTAATTGGACCAAATAAGTCCATATGCAAAAGTTCCAAAGGTCTAGTAGTTGAGACAACATTTTTTGCTTTGAAAGATATCCTTGATTGTTTTCCCATTTGACAAGCATTGCAAATTTTGTTTTTCTCAAAATTGATTTTAGGAAGACCAATAACTAAATCTTTTCTTGAAACAATTTTTAGCAAGTTCATATTTACATGACCAAGCCTTCTATGCCATAGCCATTGATTTTCACTAAAAGCAGGAAAACATTTTTCATTATTGGAATGTAAGGATTTCAAATCAACTATATAGACATTTTCATGTCTATGGCCAATGAATTTGATCTTGTTGCTCTTGATGTCTATAACTAGACAATGAGAGGTTTCAAATGTGACTTTATATCCTTTGTCACATAATTGACTAATGCTAAGTAAATTTGGCTTTAAGCCTTGTACTAGCAATACATTATCTAAAGTTGAGAAATCATTACCGACTTTTCCATGCCCGATGATCTTTATTTTAGTATTGTCTCCAATGGTCACAAGTCCACCATCTCTTAGAGTTAGCTCCTTGAATACGCTTTTATCACCGGTCATATGCTTCGAGCAACCGCTATCAAGGTACCAACAGTTACCTTTCTCCTTGGTATGAAGGCAAATCTACATCACACAAGGATATACGATAGCATTTTTAGGTACCCAAAATTTCTTGGGTCCTTTGGGGTTAGTCCTTGAAAATACGGTTCCTTTTGGGACCCATACTTTCTTAACAATATATGGTGCTCTATGAACATGTTGATGATGCACATACCTAGCATTATAGTCATAGAAATTTCTAGGAAATTTTACATGTGCATTCCTATAATCCTTAGGATGATAGTTCCTAGGATACATGATTCTACGGTAAGGGGTATGAAAATGCATGTCATTTCCAGAAAATGAACGATGATGCATTCTAGGATACATGCTAGCATATGTATGCAAGTTATTTCTAGAATAGCCATGATGGTGATTCCTAGGATGAGCAGAATGCATTCTTTGATTATACACATTGTTCCTAGAATGAGCATGATGATTATTTCTAGGATGTGTATGAGCATTTCTAGAATGGGCATACAAATAAGCATGAGTATTTTTAGGATGCTTCACTTTAGTATGATCATTTAGATTTCTAGAGTTCCTTGGATTTATTAAGGGAGTGCTTTTAACAAGGTTAGGAGCTTTCGAAGTAGAAGCTCCATCTACACAAGAGGCTTTCATGAATAAGCTCTCTTTTGTTTTTTGTTTTCCCAATGGAGAATATCCTACACCAGATTTTCCTCCACTTAATCTTTGGGAAGAAAGCACTTCATCAAGTTTTTCTTTACCAAGCATAAGTCTAGATACAGTGCTGTTTAATTCAGAAATTTTATTTTTCAAATTTTCATTTTCATCTTTAAGAAAATCTTGAGACGAATTATACAGTAAAAATGATAATTTTTCTTTTTCTTCTCTAAGAACTATCATTTCCTTAGAAAGAGATGATACTTCTTTCTTAAGAACAGAATTTCTAGAATCAAATTTCTTTAATTCTTCATGCATTTCATTTATGACTTCTAGTAATTCTTCACTACTAGTAACAATATTATTTTTTGAAGAGGGAGAAGATGTTACCTCACTTTCATCATCGATTGCCATTAAACAGAGGTTGGCAATCTCTTCGTATCCAATTTCTTTGTCTGATGACTCATCTTCTTCGTCATCGCTCCAGGTAGTTGCTACCATAGCTTTCTTCTTGAAGCCTTTGTATGGTTTGCTTGAAACCGGGCAGTCAGCTTTTATATGTCCTGGCTTCTTGCAGCCATAGCACATAAGTGGTTCCCTTTTTGAGGTGAGATCCTTTGAGTAAGGTTTCTTGCTTTTCTTCAAGAACCTATGGAATCGTCTGGTGATTAAAGCCATTTCACCATCCTCTTCACTGCTCTCTGCTTCTTGTTCTAATTCCTTTTCTTTGTTGCTCGTAGAAGCTTTGAGAGCAATTTGCTTCTTCTTCTTCTCATCATCATTGACAATGGGAGTCATTTCTTCCATCTCGTATGTCAATAATGACCCAAGCAGCGTCTCAACATCAAGCTTGTCAAGATTTTTGGCCTCTTGAATGGCTGTTCTCTTTGGTTTCCATTCTAGAGGTAGAGATCTTAAGATTTTTCTGGTTAGTTCAACTTCCTCAATATTTTTGCCAAGCAATTTTAAACTATTTATAATAGTAGTAAATCGTGAGTGCATTTCAGAAATGGTTTCATTAGGAGACATCTTAAAAGATTCATATTCAGAAATTAGCATGTAAATTTTAGACTTTTTTACTTCACTTGTTCCTTCATATGTGACTTGCAATTTGTCCCATATTTCTTTAGCAGAAACGCATGCAGATATTTTGTTATATTCAGAAATATCTAAAGCACAATGTAGCATGCTTGTTGCTCTGCTATTGAGAGACATTGTTCTACAATCCTCGTCAGTAAACTCAGTTTTGAGTTTAGGCATTGTATGAAGAGTCTCTCCAATAACTATTTCTTTTGAGGGAATTTTAGGTCCCTCTTCTATAATTCTCCATAGATTGTAATCTTGTCCTTCGACGAAGATTTTCATTCTATTTTTCCAGTAGTTATAATTTGATCCATTGAACAATGGAGGTCTAGTATAAGAGTGTCCCTCAGAGTAGCTATTTGCTGCCATTGGATCAACTCTAGGAATTTAAGCCTTATAAAGAGAACGAGGCTCTGATACCAATTGTAGCTCGAGGTTTCAACCCAAGAGGGGGGGTGAATTGGGTTTTTAAAAACTTATGCGGAATTTATACAAGTTTATAAAAACTGATAAGCAACAAATAATTGATACAAGTAGAAAGCTGTAAATAAAGAGTTTAAGGAAAGAGGATGCAAACACAGTTATAGTGGTTCGGCAATATCGGATTCGTTCCGACCCTACGTCCACTCTCTTCAAGGAACTCCTTGAAGTAATCCACTAAGAAATCTTAGTCGCACAACTTAGCCGGGTGTTGCACAAACCGTACACAAGCAATTTACAGGAATTGCTTAAACCGAAAAATCCCCTTCCTTTCGGAAGTTTCCCCTTCCTCTCGGAAGTAATCCCTTTACAAAGATGGTGTAAAGTAAAAGGTAGAGAGACAACAAATGAAAGCTTATTACAACAGAAATGTCTCTCTTTCAAAGTAAAGCTTGAAGAAATGGCTCAATAAGATTATTTCAAAGCTTTTTGTGTTTCAAGAGTATAAAAACTTGATTATATGAGATCAACTCTTTTTGAATATGTGCTGCTTGTTATTGAATGCTTTGCTGAGAGGGTTTATATAGCAATCAATTAATATGGCCGTTTTGGACTTTAATTTGAAAAAGATTTACTTTAAAACGTTCAGATTTGGAGTCCAACGGTCATATTTTTGAACTACCAGTCGACTGGGTCGAGATACCAGTCGACTGGGTTCACTTGAAAAATATACGTTTTCAGACCTTCTGGGTATCCAGTCGACTGGTATATATCATCCAGTCGACTGGGGACTTTCTGTCCATTGTGCCAGTCGACTGGGTTGATTCATCCAGTCGACTGGGAAATTACTGGTCAAAGTACCAGTCGACTGGGTTAATTCATCCAGTCGACTGGGTACCTTCTGACCCATATACCAGTCGACTGGTATATGTACCCAGTCGACTGGGTTGTCTTCCAACCCAGTTTTTCTTCTGTTTTTCATTAAAAACATTTTAAAATTAATGGTTTTAGAAAAACCATTTGTGTTTGAGCCATTAAACAAGCTAATACAATGTATGAGTGAGACTTACATTGGTTCTAAACCTTAAGACCTATACTAGATCTTCAGTCTTCACTTGATACTTGATTTGGTTCGAGTTTTTGCACTTTGTTCCTTGGTTGAATGTGTTTGATCCTTAATACAACTTAGTTTAAACATGTTAGTTAAATAACAGTTGTGTTTTGCCATCATTAAAATACGGGCGATGGTCAACAATATAAATAAGAACTAACTGAAACAAAAGAGTGTCCCTTACCTGCTACCATGAGGGTTGTTAATGTACTATAGTTAATGTATTATATCCCACATTGGTTGTGTATAGCTTTGCCTCTCCTATTGGCTTGTATAAATATGATAACTCCCTTGTAAGTAAATTACACCATTCAATACAATTCTTCTCTTTGTATTGTCTCACTTCCTCTCTTAAATTCAACATGGTATCAGAGCAATAATGGTTCTCGGTATTTTAAGAGTTGAGTATGCTCTGTGATTGCCACTATTAGTGGATCATTCACATCAGAAATTCTCGGTATATTAAGAGTTGAGTATGCTCTATGATTGCCATTATTAGTGGATCCTTCACATCAGAAAAACTTCTAGTATATCATTTTCATACTTGTCGGGTCATCACTATAGTCGGAGTCTCATTCTCCATCGACATCATATCCGCTGTCGCTTCTGTTTCAGAAACACTGCTGCCATGTCAGCCCTAAAAGCCACACCAGTGCCACCTCACTGCTACCTCAGTGCCACATCACCCGTTGACATCATCTCCGTTGCCACATCACCAGTTGACATTATCTCCGCTGCCGCACTGTTTCAGGCACACTGCTGCCACGTCAGCACCACATCAACGACACGTCAGCGCCACGTTACTCATTGATCGCCACATCATCAGTTGACAGTGCCACATCATCCCGTTGACATCATCTCCACTGCCGCTCCTGTTTCAGACACGCTGCTGCCACGACAGCACCACATCAACGACACGTCAGCGCCACGTTACTCGTTGACCGCCACATCATCAGTTGACAGCAACATCATCAGTTGATCGCCACATCACCGGTTTCTTAGAGGTTCACCTTCCTCTTGGCTCCTATGGCTGAATCAGACTTACCCCACCGACAGAGCACACACCAGAAGCCCTTATATTGCAAGTATTGTCATTCACAATGGCATGAATTGCTCAAATGTCCTTCTCGCCTATGTAAAGTCTGCAGAGAACCGGGTCACTATCTTGCAGGCTGCCTTAAACTTCCATCTGGAAATTAGTCAAATGGGAACCAATATCGCTCTCGAGGCTCATACAATCGGTCATATTTCAAGCCAAAAAATACTGCTGCTGTAACCACTGATGCTACACAGACTTCATCCAACTCTCCACTTGATTAACGTGGTTTCTGCACCGTTCTTACCGAGGCTCTAAATAAAATCGGTAACAATATAGCTATGTCAACTACACCAGGTACATCCCGATGGTATTTCGATTCTGCTTGTTGCAATCACATGACTTCTGATGCCTCTATTTTTTCCTCTAAAACCCGTGATGAGCATGCGCCTACTATTCACACTGCCAATGGATCAAATATGCTGGTCAGCCATACTGGACATGTTGATAGTTGTCATTTGTCTCTCCCTGACACATATTTGGTTCATAATCTTACGCTTAACCTTATATCTATTGGACAACTATATGATCTTGGACTTGATGTGCATTTTTCTTCTACTGGTTGTCGTGTGCAGGACCCTCAGACAGGAAAACTCCTTGGAATCGGTCGTAAAGTTGGATGCCTCTTTGAGCTCACTCATCTCCAAGTCCCATCCTCACCATCACTAAATCAATTAGCCACATCCATCCTAACACTCTCACCTGTGGAATTGTGGCACTCTCGGTTAGGTCACACTTCATCTAGCCCTCTACGTTCTCTTATTTCTAGTGGTCAGTTAGGTTCACTTCAGCATGAGTATTTTCATTGTATTCATTGTCAACTTGCAAAACAATCAGTTTTACCTTTTAATGAGAGTCATTCTGTTTCCCTTGCACCTTTTGATTTAGTACATTCTGACGTTTGAGGGCCTTCTCCTCATGCATCAATGGGTGGTGCTCGTTATTTTGTTATATTTGTGGATGACTATTCTCGTTATACTAGGTTGTTTCTTATGAAAAGTAGATCTGAACTCTTTTAAATATATTCTGATTTTTCTTCTATGGTTCAAACTCAATTCTCTAGGAATATCAAAAATTTTCATTTAGATAATGCAATGGAATATAAAGACTGTGCTTTTCTAAACCTATTTCACAAAAATGGCACGTTCCCCCACCGCTCGTGCCCTGGAACCTCTCAACAAAATAGACGAGCCGAACGCAAACATCGACATATTCTTGACACCGTTCGTGCTCTACTCATTTCATCATCATGTCCTGAACGTTTCTGGGGTGATGCTGCCTTCACAGCAGTATACACAATCAATCGTGTCCCTTCCACTACAATCCAAAATCAGTCTTCATTCGAGCGCCTTTTCAATAAACCTCCTGATTACTCTAACCTCAGAGTCTTTGGTTGCGCTTGTTTTGTTCTTCTTAAACCACATGAACACAACAAATTACAACCAAGGGCTCATCTGTGTTGTTTCATTGGATATGGTATTGAACATAAAGGGGTATCGATGCTGGGATCCTATTTTTAAAACTCTTCGTATCTCTCGTCATGTCATTTTTTGGGAACATCAAATGTTCTCTTCCTTACGGTCATTTGACATATCAACCATCACTAACTCCATATTCTTTACTGATCTATCTATTAAGTTATTTCCTGAGAATCCAGTTTTAGGTACTGTTGAGTCCACCTCCGAATCACTAGCTGATATCACCCCTTCCGTTCCAGAACCACCAGCTGATCCTACCTCTCCAGACCCAGCTCCAGCTCCAGAACCATCAGCTAACCTCACCTCTCTGACTCAATTAGTCGTGCCCGAGGATATTCCTATGTCTGATGAGTCTGCACCGACTCCCTCTGAGAGCCATCCTCCATATCACCCCCGCAGATCTACCAGGGTAACTCACCCCCTTCTCATCTTGCTGATTACCATTGTGATTATCATTGTTTTTCCACTATACTTCATCTGCATGAGCCTCAATCCTATAAGGAGGCTAGTACTAATCCTCTTTGGCAGAAAGCAATGGATGAAGAACTTCAGGCCCTAGCTAAAACTCATACATGGGATATTGTTGATCTACCCCTTGAAAAAACTCCTATTGGGTGCAAATGGATGTTTAAGATCAAGACACTTTCTGATGACTCTATTGAACGATATAAAGCCCGACTTGTTGCCAAGGGATTTGCTCAGGAATATGGCATTGACTATGAAGAGACATTTGCTCCAGTGGCGAGGCTCACATCTGTCCTTACACTCATTGCTGTCGTCGCCATTCGAAGATGGACTCTATTTCAAATGGATGTCAAAAATGCATTTCTAAATGGAGAACTTCTTGAGGAAGTCTATATGCATACACCTCTCGGCTTGGATGCCACTCGAAACAAAGTTTATTGCCTTCGTCGTGCCTTATATGGTTTAAAACAAGCTCCACGTGCCTGGTTTGCCAAATTCTGCACTACCATTCATCAGTTTGGGTTCACACCGAGTGCTCATGATTCGGCTCTGTTTATCCACCATACTGCCAACGGCATTATCCTTCTTTTACTGTACGTGGATGATATGGTTATTACTGGAGATGATCCACATGGTATTTCTAAACTCAAAAAGTTTCTCAGTGGCCAATTCAAGATGAAAGATCTTGGCGTGCTCACCTATTTTCTTGGCCTCGAAGTCTCATCTAGTTATGATGGATTTTTTCTCTCTCAGGCCAAATATGCCTCTGATCTCCTTTCCAAGGCTGTGGTCACTGACTCAACCACTGCCACTACTCCTCTCGAGCCAAATGTCAGACTTACCCCACTTGATGGTTCACCTCTTCAGGATGCCACTCTATGTCGCCAACTGGTTGAAAGTCTTGTATATCTTACTATCACTCGCCCTGACATTGCCTATGCCGTTCATCAGGTCAGTCGGTTCTTGTCCGCTTCTCGGACCACCCATTACTCGGCTGTTCTTCGCATTCTTCGGTATGTCAAGGGTACTTTATTTCATGGGCTTCATTTCTCAGCACAGTCTGTCCCTGTTTTACAAGCCTATTTTGATGTCGATTGGGCCGGAGACCCCACCGACAGACGTTCAACCACTGGTTACTGTTTCTTTTTGGGCAATTCTCTCATTTCCTGGCGTAGTTAGAAACAAACTGTGGTTGCTCGCTCCAGTACTGAAGCTGAATATCGTGCTATGGCTGATGCAACTCAAGAACTTCTCTGGCTTCGATGGTTACTCGCTGACATGTGTATCTCTTCTCCTGCTGCCACTATCCTACACTGTGACAACAAGAGCGCTATTCAGATCGCTCACAATGATATCTTCCACGAACGTACAAAACACATCGAGAATGATATCCACTTCATCCGTGATCACATTCTCCAGAATACGGTTCGTCTACAATCCGTCAGTTCAGCCGATCAGACAGCTGACATTTTCACTAAAGCTCATCCACCCGGACGCTTTCACTCTCTGGTTTCCAAACTCAAGTTTACCTCCCACTTACCACCTTGATTTTGATGGGGGATGTTAGTGTATTATAGTTAATGTATTATATCCCACATTGATTGTGTATAGCTTTGCCTCTCCTATTGGCTTGTATAAATATGATAGCTCCCATATAAGTAAATTACACCATTCAATACAATTATTCTCTTTGTATTGTCTCACTTCCTCTCTTAAATTCAACAAAGGTTAAGTAATGTTTACTTAGCTCCAAGCGCACGTTGGTTCGAAGGATGAGGAGAAGAATGCAGAAGAAGAAAAAAATAAAAAAGAGGTATTCTAAAATGCCTTCCTTTTTGACGGATATTGCCAAAAAAAAGAAGAGATCAACTTAATAAACTAAATTGAGGTGGGAAGGCCACTGCCATGTCATCGAAGACCCAAATCCAAAGCAAACTATTCGAAGACAAACAAGACTCAAAACAGCCAAGCCCAGCTTATAACCCACCAAAAACAGACCACAATATTTTGATTTGATCTCTGTGTTTGTTTGGGGTTTTACGTTCTATGTCCATATTGTCTTTGGGATTATGCACGTAATGAGAGTGTTAAAATGTATAGTTTATGAGATGGACTCCAATACTAAACAGTTTGTCGTTTCATAACTATTTATTGAAAAATGTTTAAATTTAAAAATCATTTTAACAACAAAAACTGAAACTACAGCTCTAAGTCAAAGTGGATCTAATTAATTCATACAATCTTGCAATATTTGGCACTTGATCACTGGTTGGCGCGCAACACTTTTTACCATAGTATACTGTAGTATATGTATATATAGAAAATAAGTACCTTTCAGGGAGAAAATAATTCTTCTGTTTAGGTGAGATACTATCTCTATTCACATAATTAAAAACTAACAGAGAAGAAAGCATCATCCCTAACCTGGTGCCATGTTGGTTAAGTGTTAACTTGACCACAAGGGGTAATGGGTTCAAAGGATGATGAGGAGAACAAAAGAAGAAGGAAAATGAGATATTGAAATAAGAGGTATTTCTAAATACCTCCTTTTCTTTTTTAGTTATTCCTGAGCCATTTGTTCTACATTAATTTTCTGTTCAACCAAAGTTGTTTTCCCCCTTCTTTATTGAAAAAGACGCATAGATTTAAAGTAAATGGGATTTATATTTTGTCGTTTAACAAATTTTCTTTTAAGAACTTTTGACTTGAATAATTAATTTTTCTCCACTAATATAACTGGAAAATTAGATTTTTATGGCTCCATGCATATATGCGTTAAGGTTATGGCCTTTTCAGAAAGTGAAAGAAGCACTAACGCTTATTATGGAATCAAATTAAGTAAAGCTAAAAGTGATCGACGAAGCAATGGAAACACGAAAACTTAGTCAATAAAGAAATGGATTCGTCCAATTAAGCTGATGCAAACATTAATTTGTCAGACTATTGCTTTAATTTGTGTCATGGCATATACGGAAAAAGGATGATTAATATAATAATAATATTATATTTGATGATCATGATCTTTAGAAAAATGGTCTATTCTTTAAAGAACATGGATTTAATCAGTGAGAGATTATTGCCTTACAGCTTTCAGATTAGTACAGAATTAAAGGGAATTAAAGGTTCAATTCGCATGCTAAACATATATATGATCAAAAACTTTGTACTTTGTAATTAAGCATTATTATATCACCCAGGTACATTGAGATGCTTAATTGATTTGCATTCCTTCAAAGAAGCTTAAAAAAGTAAGCACTAAAGTCATGAGCCAGCAATAAAGCTTACCCACCAATCGTATGATTGTACGAATTCGGTCATTACAATTCACCTCTCTCTGGATATTCCGAACAGTTTCTCTTTTTTTTTTTTTGGTTGAAAACTATGCAAATAAAATTAAATATACATGAGAGTTGTATCCCATTGTGTAACCAAGCCATTACACCAACAAAAACCAATCAAAATGTACTCAAAGAGAGGAAACTTAGAATATTATGCAAAAGCTCCAATTCTAAGGGAACTGCACGTTTGCAAAAGGCAAGTGGTGAAACAAATAAAAGTTGATAGCGTGGTCAAGGCAAACAAGACAGGTTCTTCTTTCATGCATTAGTTAATGTTTAAATATAAGAGATAATTTTCTTTTATTTAAAATAATCTTGTTCCGTTCACATGCATCTCTCTCTCCACTACCACCTAAGTGTCAATTATTAAATTGCCTGTTTTACTGGCTACTGCATACTTTAGAGAGCATCTTTGCATGTCATGGCTGTTAAAAATCAAAACATTCGTCAAATTTAAAATTCCTTAACAGGAAATTTGTTCATTATTTAATTGTGTGTCAAAGTAAGATAAGGGATTGTCTTGAGTGGCTAAAAATAAATCAATATAATTTAATTAATGGTAGATTTAGAGATAGAGATAGAGATGATAATAAAAATTAATGCACAACTTAATTAATTAGTCGAGCAAAGTGAGAGGCATGGCCAAAGTTAATTAAAGGATCTCTACAAATCTACGTTACCAAAAGCAATACTAATCAAGATATGATTAATTAATGCAACGTTTAATTAATTTAAGCTGACACTTTAGTATAAACCAAATGAGGTAGATGATAAAATATTAAAGCTGACACTTTAGTATAAACCAAATGGGGTAGATGATAAAACATTAAAACTTGATCAAGTTTAATGGTTAAAGTCGCACGCAAGATCTTTCAACAATTGGTATCAACGGACAAAGTGATACTCGAGATAAGGTTGACAAAAAAAAATTTAAGAGAGTTGACATGTATATATATATATATATATATATATATATATATGTATATGAGAGGGAGGGAATGAGACCTGACTCGATGAGTGGACCAATGTCGATTACGATGGCAGCTCACTGATATTAAAACAAGAAAAAGAGAGAATGAGACCTGCGAGAAGATCAAGATAAAGTGAGAGTGAGAGTACAGGGAGCAGCTAGGGTTGGAATGGGGACTTTTTTTTTCTTTCATTTCCTTCCATTTCTGACATTAACGATGATTGTAAAGAATTTTATGAACACGTTTACAGAATGAAATCTTTCAACAGAGCATCAATTCTCTCCCTTTATTAGTGATATATTGAGGTATATACGCTTTTATCCTAAGAAAATTAATTCGTTTTTGGCAAAAAAATAAAGATGATCATGCCACCGCGTGGACAAAGTGGCAGTTGTGCATAGATGCATTTGTGTCAAGTTCCCGTCAAAATCCTCCACTTTGTAAGTGGTTGATGGGCCTATTATGGATTATACTCTATCATGGGCCTCAAGTTGGGCCTCTTGAAGAACATATGGGTTTGAGAATCTTTGCCTTTCCCTGGCCCACCGAAATTTTGCACGAGTGCTAGTGGGTCCCATGCCCATTTAGCGAGTCGTGTGCCCCACAAATAGGCCGAAGCAGCATGAGCGTGACGTTATACGCAATGGCGGGATCAAAGCCGTATAACCGTTACCTATGCCTGGCAGTTACTACCCTTACGTACGCTTTGATCACATGAAAAATGAAAATCCCGCCACCTGTCTCTTTCGAATCTTAATTAAGATTCCGTGTGGGATAGTTTTTAACAAATTTAATGTGTAAGAACAATTGTTTCATCAAACATTATTTATATATATATATATATAAATTTATAAATCAAAATTACAATTAAATAAATGATATTTATAATAATATCTCATGCATGTGAATTATGGCAATAATCTGTTTGGTATAATTGATGAAATATTGTTTATTTTTTAAAAACAGAAATTATGTCAAACACTCTGCAAAAAATATTTATAAAATGGTTTTTGCTATTAAAAAGTTGAATTTATTTTAGAAAAACATTATTTTAATTACTATTACTTTTTCAAAAGAAAAATTCAATCTAAAAACACACATATGGGAATAAGAATATGAGATAGTTACGTAATATAAGATTGATTACACACACCAAATCCAAAAAGAACACTTCTACTGTTAAGTATAAATTAATTTAACTAAATTAAGAAATGACATTGAAAGATCTAATTAGGAAGACAACTCTGTTGGTTATGTAAAGGACAATTTGGGTAGCCCAAAAAAAATTATGTAGAGGATTATCTATTGGGACAAAAATCAGATCAGACTTTGATTCAGAGACTATAATTAGAATCAGGTTTGTAGCTTTTGATTATTTTATATTAGTTTTAATGTTTTATATTATATGTAAATAATATTTTTGTGTTAGCTGAATAAAAACAAAACACTTTGTGAATAGGATTAATTTATTGGTCGCACGTAGAATGTGATATCCACTAGATATATTAAGGTTATGATTTATGATATTGATAGACTGATAAAGACTAATTGGTAAACCGAGGGAAAAGTTGAGGAAAAAGAAAGAAAATGAAGAGAATAACATTTTTATGTTGATTGATATGAGAAAAGAAAATAGAATGATCCACGTGTATTTTTGTTCAATATTTTTTATTTATTTAAGTTATAATTATCAATCATTTCAAATTAATTAAAATAATTGGAGATTGAAGAATAAATTAAGCTTTCTTCTTTCTTTCTAATTTTTTTATAATTTATTTCATTATTTCTTATTTTTTTAAAAGAAAATTTAATTCAATTAAAAGTATATATGAACCATTTTTTCTTTACCTCCATTTCTTTTTTTTTTTCCTCCTGTCAATTATAACTTAAAGTCTATGTTACTACAAAAATTTCTTCACAGATTTTAAATTTTTTTTATGATAAAATAACAGTAAAATTATAAACTGTTCAGTATTTAAAAAAGTAATAGCGAAAACTGTTTTTTTTTTAAACAAATTCAAATTTGTAAAAACAAAATCCATTTCATAAATCATATTTAAAGATATTTGGCTTAAGTTCTTTCTTATAAAAAACAAAATTTATTTCATGAATTTTATGATCGTTGCAAATTGAAATTGACTGTGTGTTAGACCTAGAATTGGCTAGTAATAGACAGTTGATTTTTCTGAGAAAGTTGGAGATGACAGAGTTCTATTAAAAACCGAAGAGGTATGCGTTAATGGAAAGGACAATTTTCCTGATCACCCCAAAAAAAAGCAAAAAGAAAAGAAAAGACAATTCTATCAGCTTAAGCACATATACCTACAGCTGACAACAACTAACGTGGGTTTCACATGTGGATTCCATTCTGCTATTCTAATTTATCGGATTAAGCACATATACCTACAAATGGCTACAACTAATCTTTAACCCAATTTAGGTTCAATGACTTTATTGATACCCAAACTAAATCTTAGAAATATGAAGAACCGAATAAAATCCTTCCTCCAAATATTTGCAATAAAATTAAAGGAATTCCTATCCCTCCTTATCCTACTAAGGATTCAGTTGTTCGGAATTTAAAAAATTCATCTGTTTACTATTGGTCTTTTTTTTTTCTTTTTTTTTTTAAGTTGTTAATTAGAACAATAGTTTGCAGACTTTAGCAGGCAAACTCCTCATAAATCAGCTAAAAACCAATTCATTACATTAACAGGAGGTGAGTCAAGGTAAGTCACAACCCTTCTTCGCAAGAGCATCTGTCACACCATTGGCTTCTCTAAAGCAATGGACAATTTAGACTCCTGGAATTGGTGGATGCGGCACCTGCAGTCAACAATAAGTGTTCCATTAGGATGGAAATTTTCATCAGCTTCGTTCATGAGATGGACGATGCTTATAGCATCATCTTGTACAAGTAGACTTGAGAGTTTTTTGGCTAGAAGCATGCCATCCCTAAGCCCCACAAGTTAGCTGTGAGGCTGTTTGCGTGCCCCATATTTTTAGCACAACCCATGATCTATTTCTCATTTTCATCACCCAAAACGCGAAAAGTTGTCCGAATTAATGCAAAATCAGTTAATCATGGGAGGGGACCACCATTTAATAAGACTTAGAGCAGAAAGTTTTTTGCTTGAATTAAGTAATCCCAACTGAAAGAATTCCGAAATAATGGCAGCGAGGCTAAGAAAACATTTTCCAAAATTTCTTTTTTTTCGGCAATTCCATAAGGTAACACAAGCAGTAATAAAAAGAGTATTCCAAAGGACTGACCATTTAGAAAGTTTATCAACCTTGTAACCAATCTCCTAAATTCCGGGCTTCAAAAAGCAAACCAAAGGAAGAAACATCCCACCAATTAAAAAAATTCTTTACGTTATAAATATCACCCTCCTGAATGCCCTCTGCTTCCTTGAAAAAACCTTTGGCAGGCACAAACACTTCCTAAGGTTAAAATATTTTTTGTGGTTGCTGGCAAAAGTAAAACTTCCTGTTTCTTCAGAATTGTTAAAAAGAGGAATTGATATTGATCCTTCATGGCTTGCTAGAAATAAATTTATTTTTTTAGCATGCTTATCTTGATTTATCTTTTATATGGAAATCCTCACTTACATTAATTAGTATGTGATATGGTTAAAGCAAATCATACAAAGTATGTCATATTAACTACTTCTAATACGCTTTCACTTATCGATATTTTCTGGACATCTCTTACTTACCTGTTTATTAAACTTAATATCAATGGTAGCGTTAAAAGAAATCCAAGTCATGCCGAAGGTGGGGGAGTACTTAGAGATTGTTCAGAAAATCTTCTTATAGAAAACTTCATTAGAAGATTTTCACCTAATTTTGGCTATACAAATAACGAATAGCTGAATTATGAGCTATACATCAAGGAATTATATTAGTTAATCAACTTGGAATAAAGAAAATAATAGTAAAAACTGATTCCTTATTGACTTTTGGTAGCAATGGTGCACGACACAAATGAGAATATTAGTTTTCTCTCCGATTATCAGATGATTTTAATTAGGTTTACGAAAATCAAAATATCCTTTTGTTATTGGGAAGCTAATAGAGTGACTGATTCTTTTTTTTTTAACTAACTTTAAAACTGAAAATGATTGTACTAATTTGATTTTAACTCAACCCCTATGCTTTAAAGCAACTTTTAGAGACAGATGTTGCCTCTAAAAATATGTAAATAGAAACTTGCTTTTATGATTACTTATAATAAATAAATTTGGAAAAAAAAATTGAGTGCTACTTCGAATACATCTTTCTTGATTTTTACTTTCTAGTATTCGTTCTGGTTTATGTCTTTTCAAAACACGGTGGCATCATACCCCGCAACACTTGCCTACTTAAGCTACCAAGCCTCTTCTTTGGTTCTTGCAATTTCACACCAACTTCTTCCACAAGTATCAAGCTTTTCATTTATTTTGAGGTACCGTTTTGCCTCTCCTGCCTCACAATCTCTGTTTTCTTTTTCCTTTTTGAGATGCATTTTCTTCTTCACATGGTTTTCACCTGATTTTGTTCTAGATCCCCATCTCTCTCCATAAAAAGCTCTGCCTTTGAGTTATAAAACTGTTCTCTGTACCAATTCTACCATGATTTGCCCTGCATCTTCTGATTTTTCTTTCCTTAAATTCTGTTTTTATAAAAACAGTTTTTTTGACATAAAACTCTGACACCCACTAGCAAGATCATGTTTTTCAATACAAAATTAAGCTTTTCAGTCATTTTAAAGAACTGGGTCTTAAAATAACATTTCATTTTTCATTTTTTTTTTTGCAGATACTAGTAATTAACAATGGCTACAACAGAGGACAAAAACAGTGGAGCCAAAAAATTGCAGAAAAGCTACTTCGATGTGTTGGGTCTTTGCTGTCCATCAGAGGTTCCTCTAATTGAAAACATTCTCAAGTCACTGGATGGTATAAAGGAGTTTTCAGTGATCGTCCCATCAAGAACAGTCATTGTTTTCCATGACAGTCTCCTCGTTTCCCAGCTTCAAATTGGTAAAATACCCAATTCTTGTTTTCTTCTTCTTCATTATATAAAACAGATCAAACTGGTAAATATCCAATTCTTGTTTCTCTTCTTCATTATATAAAACAGATTCAAACTGGTAAATATCCAATTCTTGTTTTCCTTTCTTCTTCGATTGTGTGAAGATAATTTTATCATTTGAAAAGATTTTGATGTTCTATGCAATTTCTTGTCTCAATTGATGATCTCAATTGTCTCATTTGTCAGCATCGGTCCATATCACAGGTTCATCCATATAGTAAATAAATATAATAATGATTCGATAAGAGGAAAAGCTAACGGTTAGGCGAAAAAAGATGGGTGAAGATGATGTGTAGGAGTCGGTAGGTGGGATCAATGAACTGGCAACCGTAATGCCAATATGCAAAAGGAAACAAAGATTGCTTTAGTGATCATGTTTATTTTTATTTTTCCAATTATCATGCGTATCCCATTTCGTAAAGCATATAGAACTCAAAAAGTATAACTAGAAACGGCAGCTTATTTAGGTTCATATTTCTTTATGCTCTTTATTTTCTCTCAGTCGACACTATGCAACTCTTTTTATTTATGAAGAACTAAAATAGTTTTTTTTTCTCCTTTAAATTCGTTTATCACAAAATAGAAAGAGAAAATATAGTGAAAAATGTGTTTTTTTTATTGTCATAATTATAACTTAAACTCAAAAGACATTTCTTTAAAAAACGTAACAAATGAACTAAATCCATAATTACAAATAAAATAACTTTTAAATAATCATACTTTGGCAGATTAGTGGCCCATCCTTTTTGCCATAAATTATTGACAATAGAACCACCACCAACTGTTATTTTTTATTTGTTATTTTCTAATTTATGTTATTGGTCAAAATGGTCAAATGGTCTTTAATGGTTTTAATTACAGTTAAGGCTCTCAATCAAGTAAGGCTAGAAGCAAATGTAAGAGCGTATGGAGATACCAATTACAAGAACAAATGGCCAAGCCCCTATGCAATTGCTTCTGGCTTATTGCTTGCGCTGTCGTTTTTGAAATATGTGTACCGTCCGTTCCAATGGCTGGCTCTGGGGGCAGTGGCTGCTGGTCTCTTCCCTATTCTTTCAAGGGCTTTTGCATCATTAAGGACTTTTAGACTTGATATCAACATTCTTGCACTTATTGCAGGTAATTTTTTTTTCTTTTAATTCTAATTTCCAGTCTAATAATAGGCTTTTTTTATTTGCTTTAATATTATAGAGATTTAAGGTGCGTTTGGTTGTAATTTTTTTTTCCAGTTTTCAAAATTTTATTCATATTTTTTATTTATTGAAGCAATGTTATATATAAGTACAATAATTGATTTGATGGCAATATAAATGCATTGTATTATCATATAACCTATGGGTGCAACTTGGGCAAGCCTGACTAGATCTGAGCCCAATTCAGACTTTAAGAAGACTAGGATCGATATTTTTTAGGGTTGGGTTGGGTTAGGTTAAAGTTAAAAATTTTCATTCCGAATTAAAATTTGGTTGGGTTAGGTTTAGAGGTTTTGCTACTCTAACCTAACTCGTAATCCGTGAATTTGAATTTGATTATATAACTAATACTACTAGCTAGTGATTTGAATTTATGTAAGATATTTGGACTTTAAAATTTTGAATTTTTGATAGACAAAAAAATTGAATAATTTATTGTGGTTATTTATAAAAAATTTTTTTGTAATATTTAATATATGATATGAAAAAATAGGTTTCAAAAATCTAAATCCGAAACAATTTAAACTAGTCTAACCTGAGTTTTCGTGGGTTGAGTTAGGGTTGAGATTTATGAAATTTGTAATAAGTTGGGTTAAGGTTGATCTCTAACCCAATCCAACCCAATCCGTGCACACCCCTAATATAATCCATATACAAGATCATAATACTATCACACTATTTACTAAAAGTGAGAAAAACCACTAATATATAAGTAAGACAAATAATTTACATATCGAAACCTTAACCTTGGTTTTTTAATTGTGATGCAAGACTTTTTTTTATATATAAAGTTGGGCTTCTTAGTGAAGACCAAATTGAGGGTCCTTTATCATAATTTTTGTGTCTTGGTTAGGTTGGAAATAAATATGGTGGGCACTCTCTTGCATGGTTTTATTTAATGTGAAATCACTTCAGAAATATGAACCAAAAAAGAAGAAGAAATTAATAACTTCTGAAACCAAAACAATTTGGTTCGGTATAGTTTCCTAAAAAAATCACTACATGATTTTTTTATTCCACTTTTTCTTCTATTGTGAGAAAATTAATCACTTCTATTGTCTTTTCCTCTTTTGCTAGATCATTTTCTTAGTATTGATTTCTTATTGGATATTCCTTTTTGCCCTTTTGGGTACATAACTCAATGGTTTCAGTAATAATTTTCCATTGTGGATGCTTTGCTTGGCCTACAAAGAATTCCACCTTTCCCAACTAAAAGTTCTCTTTAGCAGGAAAAGGAAAAAGTTATACATCTGCCAAACCATGTTCTCACTAGACTTTCAATTTGTTTACAATTAATTGTTTTCAATATTTTCATAAAAAAACTCAAGATGTAAATAAATTATTTTTTTGGGTATCAAAATTTAAAAATGAAAACAAAAATTGTAAAGCTCCCATCTTCCATATAGACACCATGGTTTTTCAGCTAACTGATTTGTCAAATCCAACTTATTCACAGAAAGAAAACAAAAAAAAAAAAAGACGACTTGAAAATGAACTAAAGGCTTAGAGAATTGATTGCCATGAAATTGAAAAGTCATAAGCTGCAAATTTTGCTTCTGATATTCAAATGTCTAACACTAAAATAAAACTTAATTAACCTCGGCTTTACTCCTCCATGTTTTGATGATAAGATAAAACAAAAAAAATTATTTTGTTTTTTATAAGTAAAGCAGCAGTTAAAGTGTTTTTTCAGAGTCATATTGCTCCAAATTTTTCTCTCATACAAGAACAAAATAGAACAACAGATATAAAATGAAAATGGACCCGAATAAGTCTTATATATGCTTTAGATGGTTAGGTTCTTGCTCATTATGATGCTCACTTTCTTACAAATCACACATAATTTTCAACAGTGATAGGGACCATTGCTATGAATGATTACACAGAAGCTGGCACGATTGTCTTCCTTTTCACCATTGCAGAATGGCTCGAGTCGATGGCAAGCCATAAGGTTTTTTACCATCTTTCCCTCTCTCAATATCTAACTTCTTTGAATTTTAACAATAATATAAAACTTGCAGAACACATTTATTTTTAAATCTTAGTTGTTTACATCATAAAGATTCATATGCTAATTAATAGTTCTCTATTTGGTTAGATTCCTTTTTCCTAAGAAACTGAAAGATTCAATTCCACTTCTTGTTATGGTTTGGTCAATAACTTTACTTCTCTTGTTAGATTGAGTAAAACAAATTACCAAATTCAAAAACAAAATGAAACATACTCTCAGGCAACTGCTGTCATGTCATCGTTGATGAGCTTAGCCCCTCAAAAGGCAGTCATAGCTGAAACTGGAGAAGAGGTGGATGTCAACGAGGTTAAGTTAAATACTGTTTTAGCAGTTAAGGATGGTGAGGTTATACCCATTGATGGAATTATAATAGAAGGGAAATGTGACGTGGATGAGAAAACTTTAACCGGAGAGTCATTTCCAGTACCCAAACAGAAGGATTCCAGTGTTTGGGCTGGCACCATCAATCTAAACGGTATGATCTCTCTCTCTCTCTATTCTTTTCTCACTGCTCCTATTGGGATAAACTTATTTTCTGACAGGTTTTGACCTTTATTTTCTCTCTTTTTAAAGGTTACGTTAGTGTAAAAACTACTGCTTTAGCCGAAGATTGTGTGGTGGCAAAGATGGTGAAGATCGTGGAAGAAGCTCAGAACAGCAAATCAAAAACTCAAAGATTCATAGACAAATGTTCTATGTATTATACACCAGGTTCTCATAACTTTCATCTCAATTTCTTATCACCCTTTTCCTCTTACCTATAAAGTTATTGCATACAAAACAGAATTGTCATTGTATTTTTCTTTGTTTTTTTTGTAGCTGTTGTCATTATATCGGCCTGCTTTGTGGTGATTCCAGCTGCATTAAGAGTTCATCACCTTAACAAATGGTTTCACTTAGCATTGGTTATTTTAGTAAGTGCTTGTCCTTGTGGACTTATCCTCTCTACGCCTGTTGCGACTTTTTGTGCACTTACAAGGGCGGCAACATCAGGGCTTTTAATCAAAGGGGGTGACTACCTTGAAATTCTTTCGAAAATTAAGGTCACTGCTTTTGATAAAACCGGCACAATAACAAGGGGTGAATTTGTTGTCGAGGATTTTCAATCTCTTTGTGAAGATATCAGCTTGAACACCTTGCTGTACTGGTAAGGACTGCTACCTTTAATTCTTTGTGGTTTTTCAGGGAACAAATTCGTTATAATTTCAAGAGAAAACAAGTGGAATGATCTAGTTCTGCACGAAGAAAGAAACACAGTCACACACACACAATGCTTCAAATGTGAATCTAAGAAATTCTGTTTCAGTTCAGTTTTAAATTAATAAGACACCCGAATGCTTCACTAATACTTGTTATTAAAACGTTTTTAAGGGTTTCGAGCATTGAGAGAAAGTCAAGTCATCCGATGGCAGCTGCCCTTGTGGACTATGGAAGGTCACGTTTGATTGAACCAAAGCCTGAGAGCGTTAATGAGTATGAAAATTTCCCTGGAGAAGGCATTCATGGCAAAATTGATGGAAAACATGTCTACATTGGAAACAGAAAAATTGCTTTGAGAGCCGGGTGTGGAACAGGTGAGAGCCTTTGCCTACTTCACCCCCCACCCCTACCCCCTTTACTACAACTCAGTTTCACGCTTATGTAAGTAATGTCTATATTCTATTTCATCTAATTCTTTCAAATTGTTGGGAGGATATAGATAATGATTTAACAAACTTGCATACAATTTGCTTTCTTGTCAAACAACTAGTTGGTTCTGTTTTCATGGTAGTTCTGATATTTATATGTTTGTAAATAAGCAGTTCCTACTCTGGAAGGTGATACAAAGGGAGGAAAGACAATTGGATACGTGTACTATGGAGCAACCCTTGCAGGAATGTTCAGTCTCTCTGATGCTTGTCGAACTGGGGTTGCTGAGGCGATCAAGGACCTGAAGTTATTAGGCATTAAAACCGCAATGCTTACGGGAGATAATCAAGCAGCAGCAATGCATGCTCAAGAACAGGTGCATTTCTAGTCCATTAATTCACATACCTTGTTCTGTCAATTTATTATCCAATGCTCCACGCCCTGGAAATTTATCTAAGTAGGTATGTTTTCCACTTTTAACATATTGTTGCATATTGAATGAGTTAATAAGAAATAAATTATGTGCAGCTAGGGAATGCTCTAGGGGTTGTTCATGCAGAACTTCTTCCTGAAGACAAAGCGAGAATCATTAACGAATTCAAGAAGGAAGGGCCAACCGCCATGATTGGAGATGGCCTGAATGATGCACCTGCGTTAGCTACAGCTGATATTGGTATCTCAATGGGAATTTCAGGTTCTGCACTTGCAACAGAGACAGGGAAAATAATTCTTATGTCAAATGACATTAGGAAAGTACCGAAAGCTATCCAGCTTGCAAGAAAAGCTCACAGGAAAGTTATAGAGAACGTCTTTTTTTCAATCGGTTCCAAGGGAGCAATCCTAGCGTTGGCTTTCGCTGGTCACCCACTTGTTTGGGCAGCAGTTCTCGCTGATGTTGGTACATGTCTGCTAGTGATTTTTAATAGCATGCTACTGCTTAAAGGAACACATAAACACAGAGGCAAATGCTGCAAATCTTCGACTGTAAAACATACGCACAAACACGGATGCGACACTGCTCATAGTCACTTGTCTCATAACGGTCAGAATTGCTGCTCTAGCAAGAATGTCGAAAAGGTTTGTGAGCCACACAACAAGGGTTCTGGTGAGAGTTGCGGTCCAAACTCCTGTGGGAATAAGAAGTGCAATAACTCAACTGCCTTGCACAATGTTTGTGTGAGTAGTACCGATGGATGCCATGAGACTAAGCACTGTAACCACGGAAACAATAATCATGAAAAAAAAATGCACAATACGCACAACCATGGCTGCTCAAATGCTGGCAGTTTGAGTTCGCATGCAGAAGAGAAATGCACAAGTTCAATTGAAAGCGATGATGATGATGATGCACTCAATGGGGGAGAACACTGCCACAACGGGTGCTGTGACACGGTCGGTACTCATGGTAGTCCTAAACATTTACATTGTCCTTGTGATTTGGAAGAAGGTCAGCAAATGGAAAATAGTCATTGCAACTCTAACTGTTGTGGTAACAAAAATGTTGAAAACTTTATAGACGATAAGGCAATAGTAAGCTGTTGCAGTCAAAACCATCAAAAACCAGAAGCTCAGACTGATCATATAGAGAAGTGTGGTGCAGATTGCAGTCAAATTCATCTCAGAAGTGAAATTGTTTCAGTGGCTTGTGTGAGTTTGGAGAGGAGAGAGTATGGTGGGTGTTGCAGGAGCTATGTGAAGGAGTGTTGTAAGCATAGAAATTTTGGTGCTGGATTTGGAGCAGGGTTAACAAAAATAGTTATAGAATAGATACATATAAATATGTCTTATAAAAAAAATGTACCGTATAATTAACTCTTACTTTAAGAAGGCAAGAGATCTTTACATGCTTATCATATATGCTCTAAACAAGTTCCAATAACAAATAACTTTCTACTGCAACACATTTTTTCTTGTTTTTTTTCTTCTTGAAAGCAAGCCATGAAGAACTTTATATTAATTTGTGTAAAAAAGAACCTCATTGATAATCAAGAAAAGGTTAAAAAAAAAATCTATTTTGAACATTAGTCTTAAGTGGTTTTCAGTAAAATACATAGACAATTACAAATTGAATCAACACGAATGGTTTGAGAAAATTCAAGAATTTAATAATGTAACCAATATTACTAGTTTGTGATTTAAATTTATAAATGATATTTGGATATTTTAAATTTAAGTGTCTTAGAGATTAAAATTTAAATAATTTAATTTAATGTTTTTAAAATTTTATTTGTATTATTTAGCATTTGATATGAGAAAATAAAACTTAAGAATTTAATTTAATTTAATGCTCATTCTTATGATATTAATAAGCTCTAAATCAAGCAAGGTTAGAAGCAAATGTCAGAGCATATGGAGACACTACAAGAAAAAAAGGCCAACCCCCTTCACAGTTGCTTCTGGCTTATTGCTTGCGTTATCATTTTTGAAATATGTCTACCATCCGTTTCAGTGGCTGCTGGTCTCTTTCCAATTCTTTCAAGGGCCTTTCCATCAGTAAGAACTTTTAGACTTTATATCAATTTTATTCGGCAGAATGATTGCTTGGATGATTAGACTTTGTACGCGCTGTTTTTCCTATCTATTTATTATCTCCATTTTTGTTGATTTTTATTGCCTCGGAAAAAAATTCAGAATAATTTTCTTATTCCACTTTTTTTTATGTTGTTTTTTCTTCTTTTGGTAGATCATTTTGTTAGTGTTGATTTCTTGCGATATATTTTTTTTCACTTTCTGGTACATTTCTCAATTGGTTCACAATAATTTTCCATGGCAAAGGGTTGGCCTACAAAAACTTCCAACGTTCCCAACAAAAGGTTCTTTTAGAAAGGAAAAGGCAATGGAAAGGGAAAAAAGTTACAAATGTGCAAAACATGTTCTCACTTGATTTTTATTTGTTTCTATTTTCATTAAGAGATTAAGTTCTGTTTTTGTACACGCGTTAGGCCTGCTACAAAAACAATAGGGCATGTTTGGGTATTAGTGTTTTCAATTTTCGAAAATGAAAATTGAAAACAATTTTCTGATTTTTTTGAAAAAAATATGTTTGGATAATTGTGATTCGAAAATAATTTTAAAAAACAAAAAACAACGAAAATTGTTTGGATAATTTTGTAGCTATAGTTATGTGTGTTTATTTAATTTTTCTTTTCTTTTCTTAAAAAATTTGGATCTTCCTTTGATTTTTTCTTTTTCTTCTTCTCTTCCTCATTTTATTGTTCTCCTCATTTTTTGTCTCCTTCTTCTTCTCCTCTTAGTAGACTCATCACTGGTTCGCAACCGTAGCAGCACTGCCACAACATGACCGCAACAGCGAAGCCACAGCATGATTGTTGCAGCACCACCACAACATGACCGCAGCAGTGCTGCCACAGCACTACGACAGTAGCTCCGAATTTTTCTACTTGTAGTTCGACACGATATCTATTAACGGTCCAAAAAATGATGAGATAAAGAGAACTTTTCTATTTGGATAGAAAGAAAATAGAGAAAAATTTATGAGAAAAAATAAAAACTCAAAACTAATTTTGAAATCACCTAAAAAGAGTTTTCTAAAACCAGTTTTAAAAAGACTTATTTTGAAAATAATTTTCAAAAATTATGTCTGAAAACCGATACACAAACATATTTTATGATTTTGAAAACTATTTTTAGCTTTTAAAAACCCAAAACTATTTTTGAAAACTTCAACCAAACATGCCAACAATTACAATCTACTCACTGTAAATTTCTTTTTTATAATTAAAGGTGGATAGACTTGAACTTAATTGAGACTCTATTAAAAGTAGATGTGTGATTACTAACTGGATTGCGCTCAAACCATGTAACCACTACAATTGAATTGAGAAGGTTGGGATCAGTTGCTTAATAGATGTTTCATTTGTAAGAAAAGTGTCATGTCCATTTTTCATTTTTTTTATTTGAGTGTTCTTTGACTAAAAACCTTTGCAAAATGAATTCTTTTTGTGGTAGGTAATTTTTCTTTGAGTGCCAACACAGTAAAATGATAAGCTTTGGCTTGTAATTGTTTACCAGCCACTAAAGAGTTGAAAAAGACTCTTTCATTAATTTTTCCTTTTATATTTTTTTTGATTTGTATGGGTTCGGAGAAATAGGATAAACTTTAGTTATGAAAAAAGGTTTTTAGTGACAATTCGAGATAGTTAGTTCAACACTTTAAAATTTTGGTTTGGGAAGATATTTTGTAAATGAAAAAGAACTAACAAAGCTTATGAGTTTTTTTCTTGTTGATAATTTTGTAGTTCCGTTGCACTCTCTTGATTTTGTGCTTTTCGTTTATATGCTTTACTTCAATAAAAAAATAGGTCACATAACTATCCCTCTTCCCCATGTTTCTTGCGCATGTTTATTTTCTTGAATAAGTTCTAAAATGAAATAAAAAGTTTACATTCATTATTGTCAATTCCCCATTTCATTTGCATGTTTTTCTTGAAGTAGATTTTTTTTTTTTTTTTTTTTTTCTAAAAGTAAGATTTACATCCAATATTGCCAGTTTCTGAAAAGAAGACAATTTACACATGGTAGGTCCTCAGCTTTGTATAGACTACAATGATCTTAAAGAGAACAATTTAATTAGTCAACTAAATATTTTCTACTTCTAGATTTTCTTCCCTTATTTTCTTGTTTTATCCATCATCGATCATCTTCTGAAGATTGCTATGTTTCTGGCAAATGAGTGTGACCACAAAATGCTCTACCAATTTGGTACATCTTTAAGGGGTTGATTGATTAGTGTTTCACCCTTACAACTAAGAGTGCAAAATTTTCCAACAGTGATAGGGTACCATTGCTATGAATGATTACCCAGAAGCTGGCACAATCGTCTTCCTGTTCACCATTGCAGAATGGCTCGAGTCAAGGGCAAGCCATAGGGTTTGCTACCAGCTGTCCCTCTCTCTCTCTCTCTCTCTCTCTCTCTCTATATATATATATATATATATATATATATATGTTAGTATGTTGATTTTTACCATATTATTTGTGAGTAGAAAAAGAATCAAAGCCATATGTATTCACTTCGGTAGGTAGAAGTTCATATGAAGATGTTTTATGGGCATCTTAATGTTTATATCTTAGAGCTTTTTGCGGTACACAGAAAAAATTGAGTTCTCTACCTACAAACTATTACACCGTTTAAAGTGGTGAGAAGTGCTTTATAATAATATTTTTACAAGTTATATCATAACTAAATCTTTCTAATAAAGCATTAAATCAATTACAAATTTTATTTCCTTATCATTAGTTTGATTTTTGGTTTTATGAATTTGACAATAATTACAAATCTGATTTATTATATTTTTTTATTATGTAATTTGTTGTTATATAAATTCATGCAACATTAAAACAATTCTACGTAAAATTACCTAATTAAAATAAATTAATTAAAAAATAAAGAAAAATAAATTTTGAAAAGCTAATTTCATATATATATAGGGTTGGGATTTTCTAGGTTTGGGTTGGGTTAGTGTTAAAAAATTCTCAACTTTAACCCAACTCGTAACACGTGAGCTTGAATTTAATTATGTAATTAATATTATTAGTTTGTGATTTGAATTTATGTGTGATATTTGGAGCTTTTAAATTTAAATGTATGACAAATTAAAATTTAAATAATTTAAAATTGTATTTGTATTATTTAGTATTTGATATGAAGAAAAAAAAATAATTCAAGAATTCATTATAACCAAACATTTTTAAGTCCAATTTGATTTTATAAGCCAACTCGAACCCAAACCAAGTTTTCACAGATCGTAAATTTATATGATAAAATTAGGTTAGGGTTAAAAATATTATGTCATGAGTTGAATTAAGTTTGACCTCCAATTCAGTCCAACTTAACTTGTGTACATATAAAAGTACTTGGCTGGTTCGGGTCTAAAATATCTAATTGAAAATTTTGTTGGTAATTTTGAAATTTTTTATTAATAATACTATTTTTTTAGTATCACATTTATATTAACGTTATCAATAAATTTTTTAAAATTACTAATAAAATTTTCAACAAATCTAAAACATTGATTTTAGACTGAATAAATCAAGAATTTTTCCAGCACATACGTTTGAATGTGGTATGATAACATATAAGTATAATATAAAATTGATAATATTATATAATCGGTTTGAATTGAGGCATAATAACAGATGAGTATAATATAAAATTGATAATATTATATCATACGTTGAATGAGGCATGATAACAGGTAAGTATAATATAAAATTGATGATTTTATATAATCGATTTGAATGAGTATGATAACAGATGAGTATAATATAAAATTGATATTATTATATCATACGTTGGATGAAGCATGATAACAGATAAATATAATATAAAATCGATGATAATATATCATCAGTTTGAATAAGTCATGATAATAGATAAATATAATATAAAATTAATAATATTATATCATCTGTTTGAACGAGGCATGATAACGTATAAATATAATATAAAATTGATAATATTATAATTATGGTATTGCATACGAGATGTACTCCATATGAATAGGGAAACAATGTTTCAAGTCAACGTCCCTGTCTTCAAATTCTTGTTTGCTGCCCGCTCCTTAGGTCCAGGTTCCCACAAGGATTCTCTCTGATACAGTACTACTGCTCTCCAGCTCCGATTAACGGCAAAAGGAGGTCAGCGACGTTTGATTATTTATTACTTTCCCTCTAATCTCCTTCAAATTTTTTTTTTTCATTTTTCTTCCTTTACTTTACGTTTAATTTTTGTATCAATTACTCTTCAATTTCATTTCAATGTGTTTGATTTCAGATTTCCATTTCCCCTGCTCGGTGTTTTTTTTCCTTGTTTGCTCTTATTTGTTGTTGCTGGGTTTGTTCAAAATTGCTCCCTTTTAATTTATGGAATTAAGTATAGAGGATTATAAATGTTTTGATTGTTGTTTGCGACTAGATAATTATGTTTTTGGTATGTTGAGATTGATATATTGCCTGTCAATCCGATTTGTAAATTCACAAACCAAAATGTGACTTTCTGTTTTTTTTTTTTTTTTTTTACAAGAGAGTGTTGTGACAGTTGTTTGATCAATTCAATTATTTGTTTTCCCAAAGATCACGACTCTTTTCAATGATGGACTGAGAATTAAATTTGAGGTAGTCTTTGGCTATGTTTGGAAAAAGTTTTCAAAAATCCTTTTCTTTTCTATGTTTGACAAATAGTTTTCAAAAGCAATTTTCTAAAACAATTTTCAAAATAACAGTTTTCAAAAACCATTTTTTGAAAACTTCAAATTGTTGTTTTCTGACATAATTTTCGAAAAATAGTCTAAAATCAAAAATCAATGTTCACTTTTCTATTTCATTTTTCTTCCATGTTATATAAAAAAGTATTAAAATTTTAAAAATAAAATAATATTAATTATTTTTAAATATTTAGTAAATATGAGAAATAAAATTAATATAGATTTTAAATTGAAACTCAAAACTAAAACTAATTATAAGGTGTATCAAAGTAGTTTTCAAAATAAGATTATCCAAACAACATTTCATTGTTTTCTGTTTCGGAAACAATTTTCGAGTTACAGTTAACCAAACATGTTTTCTTCAGAAAATTTCAAAAAACTGTTTTTAGTTTTCTTTTTCGAAAACAATTTTTGAAAATTGAAAACAAAAAACTGTTACCCAAACATGCCCCCAGAATTTGAATTTGGAATATGTTTAAATGTGTTGTTATGTCTAACTTATTTTGTTTTTTTTAGTTTGGTGACGTGTAATTGAATTTATGGAGTAAGAAATTAATGTTGGTATGGTTTTCTATTTGAATTGATTGTATTTTTTTTAAGTTGGGTTAATAGAGAATCCCCGCCTTGGTTAAGAAAAGGGGTGGGAATGGGGGAACGAAAAATAATCCTGGGCCTACATATGGGGTGGGGACTGGAATGTAAGAAAACGGAGTGAGGGTGGGGATTGCATTTCTCGCTCCAATCCAACCAGTTGCCATTCCTATCTCTCTCTTCCATAAAAAGGTCTGCCTTTGACATATATAACTGTTCTTTATGCACCAATTCCATCATGATTTTCCCTGCATCTTCTGTTTCTCCTTTTTTTTTTTTGTTAAAGCAGCTTTTTGAAATGAAACTCTGCTACCCACTAGCAAGATCCTGTTTTTTAATCCAAAAGAAGGCCTGTCAGTTTAAGATCTGGGTGTTAAAATAACATATTATGTTAACAATCTTTTTTCATGTTATTTTGCAGAGAACAATGGCCTACCAGGAAAAAAACAAAGCGGACAAAAAATCGCAGAAAAGCTGCTTCGATGTGTTGCGACTTTGCTGTTCATCAGATGTTATTCAAGTTGAAAACGTTCTCAAGTCACTTGATGGTGTCAAAGAGTTTTCAGTGATCATCCCTTCCAGAACAGTCATTGTTTTCCATGACAATCTCCTCATTTCCCAGCTTCAAATTCGTAATACCAATTATTTTTTCTTCTTTATTATAAACTGTTATAAACCAATTTAGAATGTTGATATTATCTGAACAAAGATAGTTAACCAGTTAATTTAAATGTATGCTGCTGGCCAAATGCCCCCTTGAGTTTCTGATTTCCGTTCTTTTTTTTTTCTTTTATATGGAAATCATAATGAATGTTCTTTCTTATGGAATTACAGTTGAGGCTCTAAATCAAGCAAGGTTAGAAGCAAATGTAAGAGCATATGGAGACACTAATTACAAGAAAAAATGGCCAACCCCGTTCGCAGTTGCTTCTGGCTTATTGCTTGCGTTATCATTTTTGAAATATGTCTACCATCCATTTCAGTGGTTGGCTCTAGGAGCAGTGGCTGCTGGTCTCTATCCTATTCTTTTAAAGGCCTTTGCATCAATAAGGACTTTTAGAATTGATATCAGTTTTCTTGTTCTTATATCTGGTAACTTTTCTTTTTCTTTCCTTTTAAATCGCAAAATTTAGTCTAATATTAAGCTTTTTATTTGCTTTAATATTGCAGAGATTTTAATTATTTCAAAACCAATTCAAATACTTAGCTCACACTTAAGTCTTTTTTCTTTGACGGTATGATTGCTTGGATGGTTAGACGCTGTTTTTCCAATCTATTTATTTTCTTTATTTTTGTTGATTTTTATTTCCTAGTAAAAAACTAAGAAGATTTTTCTTATTCCACCTTTCTTTTATGTTGTCTTTTCTTCTTTTGCTAGATCATTTTGTTAGTATTGAACTTTTGTTATATTCTTTTTTCCCTTTCGGGTACATTTTTCAATGGAAAAATTCTTGTCTAACCCAGGTCTATGAAATATGCATGGTACAAGGGTCAATCTCACCCTTGAATAAAAATAAAATAATATTTTTTCTTTCTATTCTTATATCATTTAATGGTGAGATGGACCATTGACAAGTATCTTTCATGGACCCGTACTAAGCAAGAACTTCTTTTCTTAATGAGTTCACAATAATTTTCCATAGCGAATGGTTGGCCTACAAAAAATTCCACTTTCCCCAACTAAATGTTCTTTTTAGCAGGAGAAGGCAATGGAAAGGGAAAAAGTTTCAAATGTGCAAAAAACATGTTCTCACTTGATTTCTATTTGTTTTCACTTTCATTAAGAGATTAAGCTTTGTTTTTGTACTCACATTAGGCTTTCTAGAAAAAACATAATTGCCACCTACCCATTACAAATGTCTTTCTTTTTCTTTTTATAATTGAGGGTGGATGGATTTGAACTTGAGACTCTTTTTGAAGAAGAGGTATGATTACCAACTGGGTTATACCCAAACCATGTAACCACTACAATTTAATTGAGAAGTTCGGAATCACTTGGTTCTAATATGCTTATTAATAGCTACTACACTTTGTTAAGTCATATATAAGATTTTACTTATATAAAAAGAGGTGTCATATATGTAGATTTTACCTCTAAAATCTAACTACTCAAATTTTAGGCAAAAAACGCAACCACAACGATTAAATAGGCAAAATAAACAAAGAGTAAGAAAACCACAATTTAGCGTAGTTCAGCAACCTCTTTACCTAAGTCCACTGACAAACTCACGGCTTTATTAATCTTCAATCAAAACTTTAGGAAGAGCAAAGTTTCTAAACTATCACTACTTCACAACCCAAAAGCTCCAATAGAACTAAATCTCTCAACCTAACTCTGGTTGTAAGTGCTCTATCTACTTAACAATCCAAAACCCCAATACACTCAAAACTTTCATCATAACTCTAATAGTAAATCTCTCTTATTTACAATGTATATTGGAATTATGAGTGTGCCTCAAACTTTCTCTAGGAACTCATTTATATAGTGAATATTTTCCTAATACTACTAAGAAAATAACAATATATAAGATTACTACTACTCCTACTAGAACAAGTAACCATCCAATAGGAAATAACTACTACTTCTAATAGAATAAGCAACTATAAATAAGGAACCACTTTTTCCAAACCAATTAGAAGTTCTCTTTGTGGGGATTTGAATCAAAATCCCAACAAATCTCCACCTTAGCTCAAATTCTCCACATTATCATCAAATTTGATTTTCTTCTTTGGTTGGTGCGATTATTCCTTTTGGTTTTCCCTTCTCATCCGCTTACTTTTCAAAGCAACCATCTTCTTATCGTTTGGCTCATTTCTTGATATAGTCACGAACAATTCTTCATCATCGAACACACCTGGTCTCTTCAATTTATATTTCTCCGGAGGTACTGCGAGAACTTCTCCATTCATCCAAACTTTCTTCATCATCTCTTGTGGCTTGGACTTTTCAATCGTCTTATAGAGCCTTTGTCTCATCAACACATCTTTGACCAAACTTTTCCAAAAGACAAATCATTCTCCCATCAAATAACTCAATATTAATTTTGCTCATCTTCTTTGGCGTATTTGCCATTGAAACCACACATTTGATACCACTTGTTGGGATTTTACCTCTAAAATCCACCTACTAAAATTTTAGGAAAAAATACAACCACAATAATTAAATAAGCAAAATAAACAAAGAGTAAGAACACCATAATTTAATGTGGTTCGACAACCTTTTCGCCTACGTCTACTAATAAACTCACTGCTTTATTAATCTTCAATCACAACTTTAGGAAGAGCAAAGTTGTTAAACTCTCACTAGTTTACAACCCAAAAGTTCCAATACAACTAAAACTCTCATCTTAACTCTAATTGTAAGTGCTTTCTCTACTCAATAACCCAAAACCCCAATACACCCAAAGCTCTCATCCCAACTCTAGTAGTAAATCCCTTTGATTTACAATGTATATTGGAATTATTAGTATGCCTCAAACCTTCGTTAGGTCCCCCTTTATATAGTGAATATTTTTCTAATACTACTAATAAAATAACAACAATATAAGAGACTACTACTACTCCTACTAGAACAAACAACCATCCAATAGGAAACTACTACTACTACTTCTACAAGAATAAACAACTATAAAATAAGAAATCATTTTTTCCAAACCAATTAGAAGTCCTCTTTTGGGGATTTGAGCCAAAATCCCAACAATATAGCGCCCTTAAAAAGTTGTGTTTTTTTTTTCTTTTTTGCATGGGAGGTTTCGGTGAATAGATTTTAACTTTTGACAACTTGTAAAGAGGAGGAAGAATACTTGCTAATAGATGTTTCATTTGTAAGGAAAGCACCGAGTCCATTTCTCATACTTTCTTTGAGTGCTCTTTGGCTAGAAGCCTTCGCAAAATGAATTTTTTCGTGGTGGGTATTTCTTCACTAAGTGTCGGCACTGTTAAAGATGAACTTTGAGCTTGGAATGGTTTGTAAGCCCCTAAAGAGTTGAAAAAGGCTCTCTTGTTGATTCTCCTTTCTATTTTTTGGCTTGTATGGGCTGCGAGAAATAGGAGGGCCTTTAGCTATGAAGAAAGTTCCATAGTGGCAATTCTGGATAGTTGGTTCAACGCTCTACGATTTTGGTTTAGGGGCAATTTTTTTGTAAATGAGAAAGAACTAATAGAGTTTGTTGAGTTTCTTTCTTATTGATAATTTTGTAATTGGGTTGCACTCCCTTGGTGCTTCTCTTTTATATACTTTTACTTATATAAAAAGAGAGGTGTCATATAACTATCCCTCTTCCCCATTTTTCGTGCGCATGTTTGTTTTCTTTAATAAGTTCTAAAAGGTAAAAAGATTTGCATTTATTATTGCCACTTCCCCATTACATTTGCTTGTTTTCCTTAAAGAAATTTTTTTTCCTTCTATAAATAAGATTTACATCCAATATTGCCACTTTCTCAAAAGAAGGCAACTTACATATCGTATGTCCTCAGCTTTGTATAGACTGCAATGATCTTAAAGAGAACAATTTGGTCACCTAAATATTTTTTCTATTTCTAGATTTTCTTTCCTTATTTTCTTGTTTTCTCCACAATCATCTTCTGAAGATTGCTATGTTGCTGGCAAATGAGTGTGACCACAAAATGCTCTACCAATTTGGTACATCTTTAAGGGGTTGATTGATAAGTGGTTCACCCTTACAACTAAGAGTTGTATGCTTTAGATGCATTAGGTTGTTGTTCATAATAATGTCTCACACGCCACCCAAAATTTTCCAACAGTGATAGGGACCATTGCTTTGAATGATTACCCAGAAGCTGGCACAATCGTCTTCCTGTTCACCATTTCTGAATGGCTCGAGTCAGCGGCAAGCCATAAGGTTTGCTACCAGCTGTCCCTCTCTCTCTCTATCTCTCTCTCTATATATATATGTTAGCATGTTGATTTTTACCATACTATTTGTGACTAGAAAAAAAATCAAACAGCAGGCAGATCCGATGAACTCTTTATAACTCACATCATAAAGATCCATGTGTTAATTAATAGTTCAATTAGTTCTACATAGCTACAATGAAATACAGAAAGGTTTAAGATTTCCCCATTGATGCATAGGTGCCTTAGAGAATGAAGACTTTCTCAAATATGCTATACTAATCCTAAAGTTTCCGAATGATCAAAACCTTATGTATTCACTTCTGTAGGTAGAAGTTCATATGAAGATGTTTTATGGGCACCATTTTATGCCTGTAGCCTTTTATAAATAAAGTTATAAATTTATAAACCACATCTTAGTTAACAACCTGGCTAATATAGCCTTTTACTTTTGTACTAAAAACATGAGATCAAATCTTGCCTTCACTAGAATGAAGGCCAGGGTTTAAGGGGAAGCGGAGTTAAATGAGTAAATGAGGTGGATGCTCCCCCTCATTTACAAGTCCTAATTATTTTCATGAGTTGAGTTGGCCATAATGATACGTAAGATTCCCAAATAGGCACAACTACTGCTATAAATTTGGTTGGGTTCCTTTTTCTTAAGAAATCGAAAAATTAAATTACTCTTCTCATTCTGTTTTGGTCAATGACTTTGCCTCTTTGTTTGATTCATGAGTGAACAAATTACCGATTCAATTTTTTTGAAATATTATGTACTCTCAGGCAAGTGCTGTCATGTTATCGTTGATGAGTTTAACCCCTCAAAAGGCAGTCATAGCTGAAACTGGAGAAGAAGTGGACGTTGACAGGGTTAAGTTAAATACCATTTTAGCAGTTAAGGATGGTGAGGTTATACCCATTGATGGAATTATAATAGATGGGAAATGTGAAGTGGATGAGAAAACTTTAACCGGAGAGTCATTTCCAGTACCCAAACAGAAGGATTCCTGTGTTTGGGCTGGCACCATCAATCTAAACGGTAAAATCTCTCTCTATTCTCTTCTAATTGTTCGTATATGGATATATAAGCTTATTTTCTGACAAGTTCTGATCCTTTTTTAAAGGTTACATTAGTGTAAAAACTACTGCTCTAGCTAAAGATTGTGTGGTGGCCAAGATGACAAAGCTTGTGGAAGAAGCTCAGAACAGCAAATCAAAAACTCAAAGATTCATAGACAAATGTTCCCAGTATTATACCCCAGGTTATTCAAACTTTCAAGTTACATTGTATTGTTGAACCAACTTCATAGAAAGAATAGTGCACTAGACGTAAGCACATAACCAAAATATTTATTTATGATGACCTATTGTAGTTTTTCTCTCAACTTTAATTTCCCTTTTAGGGTGACAAATGATTGAAGTCTTATTCTTTAGCAATTATAAGTGATTGCTGTTTTTTTTATAAGAAAGTGATTGCTGTTAACTTTCACTTTGCTTATTCTCAATTTCTTATCATCCTTTTCCCCTCAGCTAGAGTGTTTGCATAGAAAACAGATTCTCATTTTATTTTCCTTTTTGCCTTTTGCAGCTGTTATCATTTTATCCGCTTGCTTTGCAGTGATTCCAGCTGCATTAAGAGTTGACCACCTTAACCAATGGTTTCGCTTAGCATTGGTTATTTTAGTAAGTGCTTGTCCTTGTGGGCTTATCCTCTCTACACCTGTTGCGACTTTCTGTGCACTTACTCAGGCGGCAACATCTGGGCTTCTAATTAAAGGGGGTGACTATCTTGAAATTCTTGCAAAAATTAAGGTCACTGCTTTTGATAAAACTGGCACAATAACAAGAGGTGAATTTGTTGTTGCGGATTTTCAATCCTTTTGTGAAGATACAAGCTTGAACACTTTGCTGTACTGGTAAGGCCTGCTACATTTAGTTCTCTCTTCTTTTTTTTGCCTTCTGTTTTTCAGTGCCTTATTTTTAGTAGAGAAAAAGCAGGGAATCTAGAGGTAGCAACATTGAACACTGAGGGAGTCAATATTGAACTTTATTAATCCAATATTGAAGGAGTCAATTTTAAGAGAACTAATCTGAGGGGACATACTGTAGAATCACATTGAAAAATTTTCTACCATTCTTAATTAGGCGTCCATTATCATTCGAATTTTCATATTATGTTTTCATCCTATTGAGCATTGTATGTGTCATGTCTGTGACTCTTCTCCACGAATGATGGAAATGAGTGGAATAAAGTTTTAATAAAGTGATTGAAGTTTCAAGAAAAACAAGTGGAATGATCTAATTCTGCATGAAAAGGAAACAGAGGCCAATGCATCAAAATGTGATCTAAGAAACTGTTTCAATTCAGTTTTAGATGCTACTCCCAAATGCTTCACTAATTCTGTGTGGTTCAGTGGAAACTAATATTCCTAGTTGCTGAAATGTTTTAAGGGTTTCGAGCATTGAGAGCAAGTCAAGTCACCCAATGGCAGCTGCACTTGTTGACTACGGAAGGTCCCTTTTGATAGAGCCAAAGCCTGATAATGTTAATGACTACGAAAATTTTCCTGGAGAAGGTATTCGTGGAAGTATTGATGGCAAAGATGTCTATATTGGAAACAGAAAAATTGCTTTGAGAGCCGGGTGTGGAACAGGTGAAAACCTTTGCCTAATTTGCCTCCCTTTTTTTCTTAGCTACTTTACTAGCAATTTATTTACTAAACATCTCAGTTTCAAGCTAATGTAAGTAATATCTATATTCTATTCGATTTCTTTCTTTGAAATTGTTGGAAGACAGAGATCTGATTTCACAAAGTTACATTCTGCTTTCATGGTTGTTTTAATCCTCATATGTTTTTAATTATGTAGTTCCTACTCTGGAAGGTGATACAAAGGGAGGAAAGACAATTGGATACGTATATTATGGAGCAACCCTTGCGGGAATTTTCAGTCTCTCTGATGCTTGTCGAACTGGGGTTGCTGAGGCAATCAAGGACCTGAAGTTATTAGGCATTAAAACCGCAATGCTTACGGGAGATAATCAAGCAGCAGCAATGCATGCTCAAGAACAGGTGCATTTCTAGTCCATGAATTCACGTACCTTGTTCTGTCTCCAAGCCCTGGAAATTTATTTCTGGTTTATTAATGTACTACCTCCATCTCCTTCATTCACTCCTACAGAACCGTAATTGGAGCAGTTTGGTCGTACTAGGGGGTTGTCAGAATCACTTCATTTCATCAACTTCCATGCCAACAATACTAGACATGTTTCACATGATATCTAGGCAGAAAATACTGCAGAATATTTAGTTTTGATTTTAGCTAAGTAGATATGTTTTCCACTTTTAACATATTTTTGCAAAATTGAAAGTTGAAAAGAAAGAAATTATGTGCAGCTAGGGAACGCTCTAGAGGTTGTCCATGCAGAACTTCTTCCTGAAGACAAAGCGAAAATTATTACTGAATTCAAGAAGGAAGGGCCAACCGCTATGATTGGAGATGGCCTGAATGATGCACCTGCATTAGCTACAGCTGATATTGGTATCTCAATGGGCATTTCAGGTTCGGCCCTTGCAACAGAGACAGGGCATGTAATTCTCATGTCAAATGACATAAGGAAAATACCAAAAGCTATCCAGCTTGCAAGAAAAGCTCATAGGAAAGTAATTGAGAATGTCATTTTGTCAATCAGTATTAAGGCAGCTATCCTTGTCTTGGCTTTCGCCGGTCACCCAATTGTTTGGGCAGCAGTTCTCGCAGATGTTGGGACATGCCTGCTAGTAATTTTTAATAGCATGCTGCTACTTAAAGAAACCAACAAACACGGAGGGAAATTTTGCAAATCTTTGACTGCAACAAATGTGCACTCATCTTATAACAAACAAAGTTGCCACTCTTGCAAGAATGTCCAAAAGGTTTGTGAGCCTCACAGCAAGAGTTCTGATCAGGGTTGTGGTTCAAGATGTCAGTCGTCTAGCTCTTGCGATCCAAAATCCTGTGGGATTAAGAAGTGCAGTGACTCAGCTGGGAGGCACAATGGTTGTGTAGGCAATGATGGTGCGCTCAATGGGGCCGAAAACTGCAACCATGGGTGTTGTGACACTGTCAGTACTCATGATACTCCTAACCATTTACACTACCCTGCTGATTTGGAAAATGGTTTACAAATGAAAAACAACAGTCTTTGCAAATCCAACTGTTGTGGTAACAACAATGTTGTAAACCGAATCCAGGGGGAGAGCGAGGGGGGGACTAGGGGGAGCTCGGGGTCCCCCAAGACTTTGTCAAAATTACTTAGATATATATGCCCCCGCAAGGAAAGTTCCCTATCAACTCCTTTATTGGTTCCCAAAGAAAAAAATCTTAGCTCCGCCTCTGAGAATATGGACCGTAAGGGAAAAGGAAGTATGATAGGAAGCTGTGCACTCAAAAACATATAAGACCAAAATCTCATCCTGATATGGTGAAGTGTGCAGCAGATTGTTGTGAAATACCTCACAGAACTGATATTCAATTGCAAAAGGACCATGAGGCTGTTCATGGTGGGTGTTGCAGGAACTATGTGAAAGAGTGATTTGATAGCATGGCAAATTGGCAACAACGTGAATAAAGAACAATGTTGTAATCCAAAGCTTAAAAAGTTTTCATTAAAAACTTTGAGATTTACATTAAAAACTTAAAACTTTGGTTACAGGCTGAAGTTCTGAAAAAACTGATTTGCCTTCTTAGCTACAGAACCAGTAGTACAATATTTCTTACTGTGTATAGTTGAATATATTAACAAAAAGTATGGAAATTGATGTTATAAAAAAAAGTATGGAAATTGATGTTATTAATTATCATCAATCATAAAAACAAATTATACGGAAAAAAGGCCAGTGTGCACACACTACTACTTAACACAGCACAAGCATTCATCTATCAAAGGGAAAAAAACACCAGTATTCAGCATCAAGAACTCCAGTACTGAAGAATGAAGCTGGTAATATGAACAGCTCTTAATTATAGTATTACATTTAATCTCTCTGTTTTTCTTTCAAGCTTGTAGCTTTTGCATTCTTAATTGTGAACTTACGGTACCTTTGTCATTTGTGAAAATTTGTGTTGTGTGCTATATGGTATTTTGTGGGTTGGATTTTTGTAGCAGGGAATGGCAGGTCTTAGGTTTTCTCTGAGTAATTATGGCTATGGCCATCGAGAAAAAGGGATCTGATGGGTAGGTGTATTTTGGGGTTTGATAAAAATAAGTAATGAAAACATGTTTAAGTAATTGCCTCAAAAAGATCTGATTGGACCATGAATTGAAAGCCAAACAACTCTGGTTTTTACAAAAGGTTGGGGATGTAATTATGAAGTATTGGCGGATTACTCTGTGAATCAGTAGAACAAGCCGGTTTTGGCATTTGCTTCTAAATTCCAGTTTTAGCCACATAAAAAATTCCCTCTTATCTTCAATAATTTAAGGGTATGTCCGTAAAGATGATGCAAGCAAATAGATGAAGAGGATCATTTGCTTTGAATGCAAAAGCGATTTGTTATACTATTTTAAAAAGTGTTATATATAAATATTATTCTACGATTTTACGAATTTTAGTTGAAAATGTCAGTATTAATCATTTAGTTTCTTCCTCCATACATGTGTACGCTTGTGATTTTTGAATAAATTCTCAAAAAATATTATAATAAAACTCATCGTAAATTAACATAAACAAATAGGATAATTGATTGACTAAGATTAAGATTTCAGACACCCTTTTACGTGTGCCCTTTCGGGAGGTTGAATACCATCCTTCAACGAAGTTCGATTAGTGGATTATTTATTCTCTGCTGATGTTATTCGTAAAAGGGTCAGAAAGCCACTAAATTTGATGCATTAATTAGACATCCCCTTTAGTGAATCTTATTCCTTCTTAGAAAGTTGCCAGCAACGTACATATCAAATAGCTCATGCAAAAAAGAAGTCTTTTCTTCAGCTTTATATTGTCTTTTCTGCAGCATTGCCAACATCCAGAGAGAGAAATTAATGAGCAAAATTTTAATGTGTGGTTGCCTTCCAATATCTTTAGAAACATATGAGAATAATAGCATAAAAAAGATTCTTCCCATCAAGTCAACTATGTACAAGACCACGCCAATATAAAATTGTTATATATATAAATTTTAATCATGATTTATTAATAAACAATTTATGGATCCATTATCGATTTATTATAACAAATTTATAAATTATAAATTGTTTCGACTGTTAAACCAAATAGGTTTTAAATTTTGTTAATTTATCAAGTACGTATATATTATATATGTAATGTTTTTGGAATGATTTGATTTCTTATTACGTTTTAATATATCTAAAAAGAAAGTATTAAGTATGTAGACAAACGGTGACGAATTCTTACTTAGACTCTTGCCTAGTGGACTAAATTATTCATGAATTTACATTTCAAGTAGTTTAAAAATTTATTAAATCGTTCAGATTTTCAAATCTGTAAAAATTTTAAAATAATGAAACATAAGTAGTACGACTTACATAAAAATTTCTCGTAACAAGGATTAATTAAGTAACAATTTTTTTTGATTTTATAGTTCGTAACCTTGAAACAACTTCGTTTGTTGATCACAGAAGGACAAGAACCGAATTTAAATTAACCAAGCATTTGTGCATGACAAGTTTGCTTATGCCCCAAAAGTCTGCATATATAGATTGGCAACTCTCTCTCTCTCTCTCTCAAGCAAGGATTCTATTCCCATTTGATAATTCAAACAATATTTCAACCAATCAAATGTGTCTTTATTCACTCTTATCTGGTGGCCCATGCATTATGTGTTTAGCGGAAAGTAGAACAAAAACCTTAAGAGGAAAACTTTGGATGATGTGAGAATATGGATAAACTTTAAGCAACCAGTTGCCCCTTCTGGGAAGTGCGTCAAAGTGAGAATATATAAAAAAAAATATATCGATTAACCCATCACCCCTAAAAGCCTATATAAGCTCATAATCAAATGGCTTCAAAACCAAAATGTAGAGTGCTCGATCATTCATTTTTGGGGTCCTCGAGATTTGCATGAAGAGGTAGAGAGTGGAATGCAGCCAAGGATGACTTGCCGGCGGCCTGCATTTGCTGTGAGGAAGCCGGTCGGCAAGTTGTCTTTGGCTACATATGATTCTCTTCTTCTCATGTCAGCCTCGAGTGATCTACTTCCATGCCACACATACTGTTCTCTGCATAAGAAAAATGCATGTTTTTTGTGTCTACTTTCTTAATTTTCTCTGGTTTCATGTGCGTATTATTTTTGTATTTGTCTTGTAAAAAAAAATTGGGTACGATTTGGTTAATATAATTATTATTTTTTCATTTTATGTTTTAATTAATGATGATGGTTTTTTTTATGATTTATATTATAATTATATATATTTTAGAAGTAAATAATTTTGTAAGCACATAATTGAAAATATTATCAAATTTAAAATAAAACATTGAAATAAACTGAAACTAAACGTTTCATTCAAATAACTAAAATAAAATATTGTCCTGTGTAAAAATTGACAGTCTTGGTAGTGATGAGGTTTTATCTATTAGGTTTACGATGGAATTATATAATTGTGTTTGTACTTTAGCCTTTTTAATATTAAAATAAAAATCAAAAATCATATATAAGCGGCACTTTGTCCTTGATATAAAAGAGGTTATTTATGCCAAAACTTCTTGAATGAAGAACAACCTTAGATGGGTTTTTTTATTATCAAAAAAACAAGTTAGCGTGGCTGACTCAAATTTCGCAGAAATCATTTGATTTTTGAAGTGCCAGCCTAGCCTAACATTATTATTTAATTTAAAAAATAAAAATTGCATTCTTTAAATTCTAACAGTTGTAATAACAGGAGCAGAGACGGAGGGGAAAACCGTCACATTTGCCTTGACCACCAGGATGTTTAGCAACGCATTTAGAATTGCAATTAGCATCACAAACACCCAAACCATCAATGCATATAGGTGGTGACGGCGTACTTCCTCCGCAACCGTAATAGCAATAACACAACTTTGAACCTTGCACGTCTTCGCACGATCCTTGCCCACCAGGATGTTTCCCACCACACGCTGACTTACAGCTTGCATCATCATTACACGCTCCTAAACCATCGGTACAGATAGCAGCATCTTCGCAAACTACCAACAACATGGTTGCTACCAAAACACAACCCAGTCATCTGCCAGTGATAAACGGGTCACAGAAACAATTTCACTTACGATGATTCATTAAAAAACTTGATAAAACATAAAAAGGAAAAAAAAATTATTACTGATATAGGTTTTATAAATTACTAGTTTAATTTTCAATAGTTTAAAACGATAGTCCACTCATGTGGTTCGTATAAACACGCTTGATATAGAACTATAAAATTTACGATATAAGCATTATTCCTGCGTACCCTTTTCATGAGGAAAATCTTTTGCATAAATTCAACTTATCATAACATGTCATATAAGCAATTATGCACCTCACACTTGTTAATAATATGGTCGTGATATAATTGATCAGATCAAATCAAATCCATTCAAGAATTATCACCTCACATTTGAGTGAGTATACAGTAAGCGATACAATATAATTAATATTAACATGGATTGAATTTCCTAATTAATTCTTGAATTTTTAGTATAGCAGATTAATATTGTCAAAATTTAAGAAAAGAAATTACGCTTGATTTTATATACATCGATCAACTAGTAATGCTATTCAAACACACATTAAATCTCATTTTTTTATCACCATGCACCTCGAGAAAATAAAAATAGTCAAATTCTAAAATGATGAAAAGCAAATCATTTGAGATAGACCGAGATTATATGAAAGAGAAAAATGACAAAAAAGTATAGAAAAATGCAAGCCGTGCTTTCAATGACACAATCATCTTAGATGAACAAAAATTAAGGATATATACCGGGGTTAAGAACAAGTAGGGCAGCCAGAAACCAATGGAAAGCTAAGAGATTGGCCATCATTGAAGTGTTTGCTAGAATAAAATTTTCTTTCTTAGATGAGCTCCAATATATGTTTTTTACATGCATTTTGTGTCAATACTTATAAGACATGAAACTTTAGAACTACTGATTTTGAAAATATTTCATATATTGACAAGTTTAAAAAGAAGTTAATACGTTTGATCATGATGATCATTTAGATTAATCACGTGGATAATATATGTTTCTTAAAGGAAAGAAATTACAGGAAATAATGAGCAATGATGTGGCTTCTGAACGGAGGGAGATTTATAATTCCATAATTACTGCTCTAAATTCTTCTTGGATTTGGTTAAATTGACAGAAACGGAAAGAAAATTTGACATAATCTTAACCTTTAAATTGATATGGATGAACAAGATTGTGTTACTTAGAATCTTACTTAAAATGTCAACTTACACCATTTAATTATTAGTTATTGTTATACATATTACCTTTGTTTCTTATTTTATTTTTGGAATAATATCATCTCCAATAATTTAGAGAAATTTTCCCTTAATTTTTAAGTCAAACTGTTTAAATATATTAATGATTTAAGTATCATTTAAGTAACTCGTCAAACAATATTATACTAAACTTTTAAAACATTTTACTCAAAATCTTTTAAGTTTTTATTTATTTAAATTACATTTAAATAACTCTCAAATATAGCTATTGTTGTTTGGAAAAAGATTTCTCTCCTTCCACAAGTTAAGAAATGCTTCATGAGCAAGTGCATTATGATAACGATACTAAATGAAATTAGGTTTCTATTCATTTTTTAAAACTTTATGGTGAATCAAACAAGGATAAAATATTTATAAAAAAAAGAAAAACTTAATTGAAAATGAAATCTGAAAAAACATGAATTTTAATCACCTAATGATTCTCGCAAATGCTTCGAGAACTTAAATGATGAACTTTGATTCGAAATTATAGATATAGATTTGATCAAATGAAATTAGGTTTTCATGCTTTCAAGATAAATTTGCATTTTAGAGGATCAAATGTGAGGTCTTCTACTAAATTAATGTACTTTAGCCACCAAGATTCAACAATAAAAGTTTAACTGAGAATTGATTAAATCAAAAATATCATGGGACTGTTTTTGTTATAGAAAATGATTAAAAAATGAATAGGATTTGTTTTTCAACTTTTGTTTTTACTTAACCAGAAAATTTATGTCTTTCAGAGAGAGCTTAATTAAGAAAGAAGATAAATAGAAAAGGGAACAAAATCATTTTTTAAATTTAGATAGCAACAGTAAATAAGGATTATATCTTGTAGTTTGCTAACTTTAAGTAAGATGATATTTAGGTAAAATCTTGTCCTTACATTCTAATTGAAGGTTAAGATTAAATTAACTTTTCTCTATGTTTCTCCCCTTAAAAAACAATAATCCATTCTTCTCAATCATATACCTAAAAATCTATCGTTGACCATAGCAAAATTTGTACGTGCCCGTTCCACTCTTATTAAGCCTAAGGGTTTAATTGTTAAAAAAAAATTATTTAAAACGATATTAAAGATTTTTTTGAAAATATAAAATGCATTAGTTTAAATATAAAGATTGTGATTTAAATCTAAATGTTGTGATTTAAACAGAAAGGTGTCATATTTTTTTAAATGTTTTTTAAACAAACACGACTTGATTGGTTAAAAACTAACAGACATGATCGTAAAGCTCTAATTAAATATGAAAAATTCATATTTTTCCAACTGATAAAACATAACTTTTCAAAACCATTTGAATATGCGTTTTTGCACTTATAAATATCCATCACTTCTCACTTTCATAAAACAATTCATTTTTTTCTTTTTCTCTCAAAACCTTTGCCATAATATTTTAATTATTTCAAAGCAGAATAAAATCTGAAGTTCTTCAGATTTTGTTGTATGAAGACTTCAACCTAGAGACTTAGTTGTATCATGGAGGACTATTCGTTTGTACTCATAACAAACTTGTTTATTCAAGTGGTGATGAATAAAATCTTAAAGAGAGTGTCTACAATTAGCCTCTAAGTCTTGATTCTCATATTTTGGTTTCGTTTAGAAAAATTTACAACAAACCCATTAATACATCTGGGCCTGCTCATGTTTCTGTGACAGAGGCCGAATTATAATGTTGATAATGCAGGCTAGCTGTTTAAAGGAGCTTAATGGGCTGCAATCAAAGGCTGGCCTTTATGGCCAACAACGAATCGATGTGATACAACCAACAGGACGGGCAGCCTCTTGGAAGAGTCGAGCAAAGCGTTGGAATGAGGCGTAGAGCTGATCAGGCTTGGGTCGACTTTACATTAAATTTTAAGCATCTCTTATTTTTACGTTAAAAAAACAATAAAAAAGATAAGAGAGGATAAATTAATGTACCTTCGAATGCCTTGAAATAATGTACCTCTCTTGAAGCAAAGTTGTACAATTAGTTAAGTATAATGATATAATATTTGATCATAATACAATCATATAATTCAAATATAAACTCACAATACCACATATTATCCACCTAACGTTATAGAAATAATCAATAAACTAAATTAATAACTCACACAATAATAAGAACTGAACTTAAAATTTTATGATGAGAGAACCTCAACTTTCGTACTTTTATTACTGAACCAAAAATTTATTGACAAAAATATTACAAACTCTCGTAACTCTTAAAAGAAAAAAAAACAACCTAAATTCAATTTTGAATGAGAAAGTAACCGGTCAAAATCTACACAATGTTATCACAATATATTTAAAATGAAAAAATAACCAATATATAAACATCATGAAATCGAATCTAAAATTTTATTGTCCAAACTTCAACCTTAATCATTACTTGTTTTTTATATATACAGTTGAAAATATTTATCAAAATAAAGACAACTATAAAAGGGAAGGTAGAGTTGGTCAATATGCAAGTAATCACAAGGTCGTAGATCTAGCACAATTCTGTTTTGGTCATAAGCCCATAATTTCGACAAGTAACTTCCTTGGGTTGGCTTGTTAATCCATTGGCCGCCTACATTGCTACCTTTGACGGTCCATTAACCAAACTGTTACTCCTAAAAAGGAAGCTATTTAATCAGCACTTGATTCGGCCTAGATCTTCCACTAATTGACACAGTAATGCAAATGAATAACATGTAATTGGTTGAAAGTAAACTAATAATTAATTAGTAATTGGTAGAGGTAAATTAATTATTATTTCGAATTTTTTTCATCAAAAATATTGTAACGAATGAGATATAAAAAAAAAAACCTTCAACGAATTACTGATCACGTATAGATTTATTTTTAATTTAATTTCGATCAATTATTAATAGAGTTTGGAAAGATGTCCCAAACACTCAAAAAAATGAAATGTATGTAAAATAATGCTTTTGATTGCCACAACTTATTATCTAAAATGATTTTCATTTTTAAAATCATAAACTACATAGAACATTTTTAAAAAATATTTTTGAAAAAATATTATAAATTAAAAAATAGTTTTAAAAAACTGATTTTGTTCCCAAAAAAAAAACACGTCACGTTTTATACATAAATCTGTTTGAAAGTTATTTTAGCAGATGTTTTGCCAAACGTTATTTACGTTTTATATATAAATAAATTAAAAAGAAAAAAAAAAAAAAGCCCACCATTATAATTTAAGCGCGGATAGTGGAGGTCGTACAGGAACCTTGACAAATGTATGACGTGGGACTATAATGATGAGACCCACATTAAGGCAAAAATCCTTCACGTGAAAGGTAAGCTGTTGACCTCCTCAACAATCCATACATGGGTGCATTGTTGACTTTTCCATCCTCCGCGTTTAGTGATTGTAAATTATAATTATGCAAACGTAAGTTGTAAATCCCACCATCACCAATATAATAATTATAATTATCACTAATAATCATTTTTATTATAATTTGGCAAATTATATTTGCACTCTAAATTCAACTTTTGACACTCCAAAATCAATTTATTACCATATGAGAGAGAAAAGTTTAAATTTTAGGACAATAAAAACTAATTTTGGAGGCTCAGTATCATACTCGTTATAACTATTAGATTAATTATATAATAAAGTTTGTTATGCCATGACAAAAAAAAAGGAAAGAGGAATAGACCTAAGTGGTTGTCTCTAATTTATATTTATATATATATATATATATAATTTGTGATTTTAGAAGCGAATCGAGCTTTGATTTAATAATAAAAAAAAACACATAAACGTGGTTTCGAAACCATAAGATTTTATATTCAATTTTTATCAATGGAAGGATTATTTATATTATTTATTGATTATTTCACTAATGTTAATTAAGTAAATAATGTGATAGATTATGAATTTATCTGTGTTACGTGACTATACCATGAATTTATATTGTCATCGTATTGTGATGTCAGAAGCAAAGGTTTGCCTAGTTTCACTTCTTTACATATCAATAAATAATTAATGAGTGAATTTTAAACTCACGTGAAGAAGCCAAACATATTGCAACTGTTATCAACACAATTTTTTTCATAATTTTAATTATTTAATTTAAAAATTTGTATGACATAATCAGAAAAGTGTAATTATCATATTATATATTAATAAAATATTAGATTTTGGGATAATCAAAGTCAATAAATACAATCTTCAATTTTGAATTTAAAACTGATCGAGAATTAAATACAATTAATTAGAGGTGTCAAAATGGTAGGTTAAGTTGGATCGAGTTAGATCATACATGTCACAAAGTTAAATCAGATCTTTGTCCAACCCAGGCAAACTAGTGGGTTAAGTGGGTGAATAAATTTTTTAATTAGATTATTAAAAATCAAATAAAAACTAGTGATCGTAATGGTTAATTCTTTTTTTTTCTCAAGAACACTAATACAGTTGTGAAAAATTGAAATAGTATATTACGTATTATGATCGTGTTTGGTATTCAATTTAAACCAAAATAAAACAAGTAAGTCAAATTACTTTAAATTGATTTAAATTGAATGCCAAACATGACTTACATTATAAACGCTCTCACTAAACCTAATTAGTCAGATTTGAAAAAAGATTATATGATTGAAGGATTTAAAACAAAAAAACTCATGTTTTTTATTTAAAGAAAAAACAAATTAAGTAACATATATCAATATTTTATTGAGTTATACAAAATATGCCCGTAGATCATACTCAAAACTTACAAATAGATCTAATCCGACTCATTAATTCACGAGCCAATTTGAATATAAATAATTTTTAAACGGATCTTGATATTTGAATTCATGCCGGACCCATGCAAATACAAATGATAGGTCAAATAGGTCAAGGGTCAACTTTGATAGCTCTAGTCCTCTACAACTAATTATTCGGTGCATCTTCGTCTTCGTCACGCGGGGATAAAACCCCCAAAACCCACCCAAACTGATTGCCATTGCCGGCTACATCGGGTTGAGGATTTTTCCCATCCCTAATAAATATAAATAGTTTTATAGTACTATACCATTAATGGAGGGTATTTATGTCAGTTGGCTTTCTGATTCTCCAATTCTCCAGGAAGTGATGGGTACTTTGGTAATTAGATTAGCACCCGCAAGTGGCTGCACATCATTTATTTTTCTGAGATTATGTCGAATTATAATTCTCTTGTCTTGGTAAACCTACGCGCCTATGTCCTTACCTTATGATCACCGGTCTGGAAAACCTCGTTGGTAAAGGGTGTTATTGTCATTTAGTATTTCAATGTGAGTCAAATAATACGATAAAAACATTTTACCGTGGAGGCACGCATGAACCTGAATACTGTTGTCACGCTCTTTGGCTCGCGTGGTAAAATTACCAGATATGGTATAGTAACTGTATAACTGAGCTTTCTTGCTGACAAAAATACATAAAGGGTTGGATATGGATTTATGGAAACAACAAAATGATTGAAGGAAATAAAAAAATAAAAAAAGGAAAAATCAAAATACCGTAACCGTAATCTTAGATTTGTGCTTTTGATTTTAAAGTTTTTTTATTGGATACTTTTTTTTTTTTAATGAATGTATGATCTAATGTATGAGAAATTAAAAATCATTATCGTTTTTTTCTTACATTTATATAAGTTTTAATTAAAAATTAATATTTGATTTTTTTATTAATATAAAAAATAGTTCAAAAGTATTAATTCTATTGAATGATTTCTCTTAAAATATGATGTATGATTCATCGATCCTCTTTTAACCGTAACATTTCAAAATTAAAAAACAAAATCAAAGATTAATTTGGTTCAACTAAAAGCTTTTATGATTATTATTATTTATTATTTTCTTTTAAAATTTTAATGAGATAATTAAAGTTTATTTTCTTTATTAAATATGTTTGAATTTAAATCTTTTCTTTACAATTAAAAAAACAAATATTACTTAATTATCCGTTATGAATCAATGTTTGAATTTAATTAACGTGTAAAAACACTCACAAAATGTTTAATAAAAGCATTCTCTCTTTTTTTTCAACGTTTTTTTATTTTCATTTGTTGTACAGTCAGAAGTAGAGCGTTAACCTAACAACACCTAGTTGCAAAGTTTACCTTTATTGAAGTGGATGGCACCCAAACTTTTCCTCGAGAGAAGGTGAATCAAGGTCCAAGAGGTCAACATCAGAACTTGCGAGGAAATGAGCTCGCATCTTGTTACAAATTGGTGTTTTCGTTCCTACAATTTGTCCTCCTCAATTATTTAATGCTATTCAAAACAATTCAAAGTTCCGTTGAAGGGAAACTAAGAACTAATTCTTTGAATTCTATGTTCATTTGGTCTCTCTTATAAATACAATTTCAATTTACAAGCACTTGTTTAAAAGTGTGATGGTAAATCATAGATTATTACTTACAAGAGTAGGATGAAAAACTTACTTATAATAGTAGGGTTTTTTTTATATCAACTCTTCTGTTGTAAAAAATTAGTGAAGTAGTAAAATTTATGGTACATATAAGTTTTGATTATAAGATGATACTCACAAAATCTCGAAATTTAAAGAATTTAAATCTATGTATAAAAGCAATGTAATACAGATTGTACTTTACAAATTTTACAGTAGATAAATTGATATCATTTTTTTTCTTATTTTTTTATTGTAGCGTAAATATTTAATAAATAAGATATTTATGGGTAAATTACATCTCATCCTCGATTATTACATTTAATTACGACCAATTGAAAAACTATAATTAAATTCCATAATTTAAAATCTGTAACAGAAATATCAAATGTTCACAAAATCTTTTATACAAAACATATTGAATATGTGATCAAACATCATGTTGACTGTTGAACATTAGCAATCACGTGTTTCACCTTGTTTTCATCCCATTTCTCTTTTATTTCGTGTTCTTTTCGCAATACTATTGATGATAATCAATCTTCGTAGCATATGTTTAAAGTATATATACAATGATGCGCTGCCAACAATTATATTCTCTCAATTATTATAACTCTTCAATAATTATATGTTTTTTTTATTCACTTCTTTGGTTATGTTTTCCTTTCAATATGGTAACATATCTCTATTTTAATCCAAATCAAATTGCAATTATAATAGTATGGGATAATTTGAATGTTTCGCGAGTTTAAGGGTAATTTAGTAATTTTATGATCACATTGCAATTACATAGTGATGTTAGATGATATCCATTAAATGTCTTAACAACAACTCATATTTTCGATCTATTTATCATACACAAATCAACAATTTTAAAGAAAATGTCCGATTTCAAAATAATGTAACTGATTATAATAAAGTACAAAATTCGAAAATGAGTATGTAATTTACCTGATATTTTTATATAAATAAATTTAAATGAAATATTTGATTAAGAGCGGATCGATCATGCTAAATCCTAACTAAATTGATAAGGAAAATATTTAATTTGTTATGATCTATTAATTTGATAGATATTTCTTTATACAATCCAAATCCAAATTTATTAGCATTTAGATGTTATACGAATTCCCATGAAAGAATTTTCAACTCAATTATTGGCAATGTTTATTTTTCTTATAAGTTATGGTTGGAAATTTAACCTCCGTTTTATAAATACACGTAATAAAAAGTAAAAATAATAATTCAATAAATACAACAAAGTAAAGAGCAAAATAAAAAAAAACAAAGATTTTAACATGATTTGATTTACGTTATCGTAACAATCAAATTGATTCTATATTAATTAACCTCATATTAAAAGTTTTGAAATGAAAAACTTGAATAAAACTTTCAACTCACTTTTAGATCCAATCGAGTTATCAGTTCTTTGTAATATTAAGTAAAACTTGCGTCACAGCTTACAAGAGACTAAAAATTATATTTTTTTTTAATAAGAGAGGTTAATGATTATTTATTGGTCAAAACTCCGCTCTTTATTGAGTTGAAATCCTCACTTTTCTTAAGTCAAGCCCCAGCCCCACTCACTTGGACTTGGCTCTTTCTTTGGGGTGAACCCCAACAGAAAGTTAAACGAAGACCAATATCTCTTGTAAAAGAGAAGCAAAGTCCATATGTCCATCACTAAAGAAAATGAACGTTGATAAATTTCGATAAATTTCAATCAATGAAATGATTTATATTTCTATGATAAGAAACTACATCAAACATTTTTATGAACAGAAATTTTTTCTCTTTGAAAAAATGATTTTTTTTCTCACAAAAATCGTTATCATTATTGTTTTACTAACATTAAACAATTTATAACTTTATTACTATTTTACCATAAACCGATTCTATTATTAGACTAAACGTGACATAATTAGCTTATCAAAGTTCTCTTTTAGATGGCTCACTTATATTTTCTTTAGCATTTGAGAATGGTGGTTGGAGTTCAAACCCGTAATGGGTTTTACGTCCTTCCTCTCTAATTTATTTCATCTATTTTATTTTGAGTCGAGCCAAATAAGTTACCCATTTATCCACCCTATTACCATTGGATTTAATTTATATATTTATTTACTATTTTCTTCTTCCAGTAATATTTGTTTTGAGATGTTTTAAAATAATTATTCTCAATAAAAAATAAAAAAATACTTAATTTTATCATCAACCTTTTAACAATACCCTTTATTATTATTTGAACTTTTTAAAAAAGTTGCATATAATTATTGCATTTTCTTAATTTGAAATATTAAAGTTAATAGTATTTTAATATCCATACTGTGCATGTAATTAATGTAATTTATTTTAAAAAAAAAATGTAATTTCTTAATCTAAGATAGCATGCAACTATGAATTATTGCCATCAGTGCCCAAGGCAACTGTGTGTTCTTCTGAAATGACAATGGAGTCCAAATGGTGTCACTGAGACAACAGTTTTCTTCTTTCAGGCAATATAATTTGGTGGAATTTGTGAAAATTCAAGATAGTAGCCAGACAATATAACCACTGGTACGCGCTTGGAATGCGCTTAGGCCTACCATATTATCCTTCACAAAATAGTAATATAACGATATTTTAAAAAAGTAAACAAAGCCATTAAATTAATTCAAAATATTGAAAAAGAAAATTTTGAATTTTCTTTTTACCAATTAAAATAAAATCGCCGGCTGGATGTTCTTCTTTGTTTTTGGAACAGAGCGAAAAACACCACTGCTTCGTTTCGAGTCCTCTCTCGGAAAGAAATTTTATTTTAGAGGGAGAGAGACAGAAGACAGACACAGAGAGAGAAGAGAGAGAAAACGAATCCATAAAAACAACACAGAAACGATTCGTCTAAGGAATCAAAATCCGTAGATATAAGACATAAATACAAACATAACTCCCTCTTTATCTCTCTCTCTCTTCATTTGTGTTTGGGGTTACTTTTTTTGGTCGCGCTCTAGATCTTGAAAAAGGAACAAGCTGGAGTTTAGATCTTTAAACCGTGATTTGGAGAGTTACGTGATATAAGGATCTACTTTTGGTCCCTCTCCAGCTCAATTTCTCAGGTACTTTTCACTGATTTCTTAATGCATAACACACATATTTTTCGTTATCAGTTTCTTGTTTGGCACCTGAGAAAGGGAATGAAATGCTTATACTGGGTCGAAACGGGTAGAAGATATATGAAAGAGTTGTATGGAGGGTTTGATCAGAGTTTCAATTGAGTGTGCATTGTGGATTTGGATGTTGAATTGGTCTTCGGTAGCTTATACTGGGTTGGGAGTTGGTATTGGTTTGACTTTGATTGCAAGCATCGTGTTCTATTTTTTTTTAATGTTGGTTGCCTCGAATGTTGGTAAGTTTCAGTTGTTGGACAAATCGATAAATATGAATTGAATTGGAAGGATTTGCTTATCAAGCTTTGCTTTGGCTTTTATTTTTTCTTTTCTTTTCTTGTTTTAATCGAAATTGTTTTTCTTTTGTTTTTTTGGTTGGTATCTTCCTTGAATCGCTTGAGAAATAAGAAGTCTGGGGTATTTGCTTGCCGGGAAATTGAATAAAAAAGATCTCATTGCTTTCTCGGATGAGTCTGATTTGACCTTTTAACTTATAATAGGTGCTTGCACACTTCATCTTTTTTCTTCTTGGGAAAATAAAACAGCATTGAACATTGGACACAAACTTTTTTTCCCTAATAGCCCATGCAGCCAATTGGAGCATTAAGGTTATAACTGCTCAATGTGCATCAGACGAATTTGATTTCTTATGTTGCCTACTGTGTGAATATGTTGTCCTATTTAGCAATCTGCTGTGGATTTTGGATGTTCGTGTCTCAATCTGTGCCAGTTTTCATCTTGTTTTCATGTCATCGTCAAAATTATGCTCTCGCTCTCTCTCTCTAGCTGGCTCTCATCTTGCATGACAGATAAATGGGTTTCAAATGCTCTTATTACACGTGTCTGTTCTGCTAATGAATTGTTTTTTTTACGCTTTGCTAATTACATTATTCCTCATCAGTCAAGTGAATAAACTGTAGACTACAAATTTTCTTTAAGAGTGTTGGCGGCGGAGGACTGTGAAGGGCATTGGAGATAAAGCTTTGATGCATCTTGAATAGATGAAGGCAGGTCAGGCGTGGCGTCTAGGCAGCATGGGTGATATACAGGTCTTGCCTGGGCCTCGCCATCGCTCTCCTTCAAAGAGGCCAATGTGGATTATTGTAATTGTTTCATTGGTCAGCATGTTTTTAGTTTGTGCTTATATGTATCCACGCCAAAGCAAAGCAGCCTGCTACGCAATTTCTTCTAGTGGTTGTAAGGCTCTTTCTGATTGGCTTCCGCCTCCTGTGAGGGAGTATACGGATGCAGAGATAGCAGCTCGTGTAGTGATTAGGGATATCTTGGATACACCTGCTGTTCTAACTAAAAAATCTAAAATCGCATTCATGTTCTTGAGTCCTGGTACGTTGGCTTTCGAGAAGCTGTGGGATAGATTTTTCCAGGTAAGTTTCTTTTTTATGTGTCATGTTTTTTTTGTTTCCTTCCTATTAAGTTAAATAAGAATATTCATAGATGCTCTATTCTTGCTATTGTGGTATTATGGTAAAATAAGAACGTTGTTTATCAGCCAGTTCTTTCATGAAACAATGAGTTGCATGGAAGAATTTGACTGAATTGTGATCCTTTATTATCTGTCACAAAGATGGATGGAGGTTCTGCATATGTACAAATGGTTCACGTTGGCTTATGCAAGTCATGTCTGAGCAACTTTTGTAATTGGCATAATTTTAAACTACTGTGTGAAACTTGTATTTATATATTAAGTGTCAGTTCATATCATCCTCAATGAAGCTTTGAGAATTTTTCCCCATTTGTTCAAAAACTAGTCTTTATTCATTCATTAACCAACCAAAGAAAATGGCAAGTGAAGGTCTTATAAGAGGGGTTTGGTATGCAGCAGTTAGATGGCTTACAAGAGAGATGTTAAAATTTGCTAGGTTTTTGCAACAACAGATTGAAATTGGAGCCCTTTTCTAGGCATTTTTGTAAGATGGCTTAGATTATGAGAAGTCACTACTCACTAGTGGTGCTACTTATATCTTGTCCTTTCAGAAGATTTAAGAAGCACAAAGCCGATATGTGAGAAAAATAGAAAAAGGAGATGAAGAAAAACAACTTGTGAATTAGTTTTTCCTGGTTGAACCCTTTGAATTTGTTAGTTATGGTCATAATAGTCAAATTGAGAATCAAAATCTTGATTTTGTGAATCGAGAATCAAATCGAATCGAATCGTAACATTCCATACAAATTCTTAAAATCAATTTAAATTGACATGTATGCATATAAAACAAATAATATGCATTAAAAGGGAAATAATTTAATACATATTGAATGATCATGTGACCAATTGGAAAGATGCTTGTCTCTAAGCAAGCAATGATAGTTCGAATCTCATCATGATCTACTCTAATTAACATATTATAATTATATAATAGTAATTTGCTAACAACTAACAAACAACAACTAAGATAGCACAATATAATAAATTAAAAAAATAAAAAATAATGTAATAAAGTAATAAAATAAAATAATAGTATATTGTTTTTGACAAAAAAATAATAGTATTACTATACTTAATACTATTATGGATTGAATTCAAGGATATGAATGCTACATGGGCTTGTTTGTTTCATCACAAAAATCTTGTAATCCTAAATTTCTTGAATAACTTATGAGAAAAACATATCATCTTTGTTTATTTTAACTCTAAACATATTTTCTTAAACATTTTTTTTATCATTTTTTTTTATAAAAATTATAGGTTTTACTGAATGTGGCGAATCCTACGAATCGAAATGAATCTTATTGAATTGTAGATTCTGCATTAATTCAGGATTAACTAAGATTCGGTATATCAATTCGAATCGTTCAGGTCCTGAATTGAATCTAATCGTACGAATTGAATTGTGAATCTTAAGATTCCGATAACTATGGTTCTTCTTGGTCTCTGCGGATGGCTTAGAACTGCTGTACCTTCTCCTTACTTCTTCTTAAGCTATTTGAATGGGAGTTGAGCCATCTGTATTTTATTCTTGTGATGATGTGGTTTGTTAATTCTAATCATGGTGCCAGATGTTGGTTTACTTGTGTGACATTGCACCAATAATATATATAATTTTTGCGGAATTTCTATCTACCTCAATTCACACTATTTTTGCGGAATTTCTATCTACCTCTTCACACTATTTTTGCATAACTTTTCACTATCTATTCTATTCACAAATTGATATTTGATAACTCATGAAATGTTATGTTTATGACAAACATCTAGGAATTGCTGAAAATATATTCTCACTAATCTGGGAACTGGCCCAAATTTGGAAAAGAGGTCTACTAGACAGAGAATCGGCACATTACTCAATAGTGCCAGACAAGATAGATCATCTTTCACATCAATCAACCTTCTTCTTAGCAATTTTGTTGTTGATAAAGCTTGTACAGTTTTATGTTTGCTTCGACCAATCTCTCACTGAACTTCTTTTACTGGCAGGGTCATGAAGGCAAGTTCTCTGTTTATATCCATGCATCAAGGGAAAGGCCAGTTCATGCAAGCCGTTACTTCGTCAATCGGGAAATTCGCAGTGACGAGGTTAATAAATTTTAATTTCTACAAGTCAGTTCAGATCACATTCACATATATGCTACTTCTCACATTTAAATACAGTACTTTATGATGGTTCTATTTTTTGAGAATTTGCAAGGTCTTTTGCTTTTTGAACAGTGAGTAATAGCCAGAATATATTATGTATGATAATTCTTTGACTTGTCCCTTGTGGAGTCGGATGTTGATAGCTTCAGCAGGAAAACCTGAACATCATTTGTTTGATGTTCTGTTTATGCTTGTGTTGCAACTTAGTTTGGGTTGGCTGGTCTCTTGCTGACTTGGATGCGAGTGTTATTTGCTACACAAGTGAGAACTGAACCAACCTCTGAGTAAAGTGATAAAAGCAAACAAGAAATTGGTTCCTGGTATAACATATTAAAAATTTTAAAGGATAAATACCAATGAACTATGAAAAACTTCCTTCATTCATAGAGTCATAAAAAAGTTTATGATCCAAAACATTCATAAAATAAATTACTCAATCAACAAAATGAATTCTTAAAACAAACCTTAGCATTAAATGATAAAACTATTCTAAATACTGAAAACACCCTCAGTAATCGTATGAAATGCACAAATGTATAAATTATATATTACTATGACTTGAATAGAGGACTAAGGAGTATCTGCCATATTTTTATATCACAAAGCATGATATTGCTTATCCATGCTTTTGCATAACTCCATCATCTTGTCCATGCAGTCCAGAACTTCTCCAATTGGTAAATATGAGGAATACCTGGATTGTTGCATAGATTTAGAGTATTAGCTGATGTGTACTTATCCTTAAGCCAAAATTCTATGAGTAGTAACATGCATTGTGAAGGACCAAGAATAGTTTTGTCAAAGAGACAATTACACAATGTCTTCCAAATAATTAGGATTAATTTTTTTTTTAAATTTTAAACTAGATTGAAAGCAAGTCATCGTTTCATCTTTTTGGTAATATGGGCTACCTCTTTGGGTGCTTGTATTGCTAAAAACAAATAAAGTGGTTTGTGATTTCTTTCCACCATTGTAGCATCTCTTGCAGCTTTGCAGGACACAAGTTATGTGGTATTTTCATCTTAAAAGGAACTTATAAGACAGAACTAACCATGGTTTGATGAATTGGTATCGGATTAAATATTCAAAGGTTTTTCAAATTCATAAAAGATATTGTGGGTTTTCTCAATGTCTGACACTTTTTTTTCTAAGGCTTTTAAGTATTTTCCCAAATTTTAATGGGAATTGTTAGTTACCAATTATCCCAAAAGCTTAAGTTGATGCGAAATGGGCCAACAATGAATATCAAGCTCATATACACTTTAACAGGAATTAAATAAAATTCTGGATATAACAAAGGTGGAGCTTGGAAATGAGTAGAGAACTCAGATATTTATGAATCTTAGTGAAATATAGTCTAATTATAAAGATAATACTCATACACAATGATTTGACTTCATTTTGAACACTTCTACTTAAATGATGGGCTGAAGAACTTACTAGTTTGCCTTAAGATGTTGAAATAAAATTAGGTCTCTGTGAAACATGAACCGCTGCGAGTCAGTTACAAGTTAGAATTGCCAAATTTTATTTGGACTTGTTTATTTCGAATGGTAGCATTCATTTCCTGATGATATTGCTTATGAATTTTGCATGTATTAGAACATACTAGCTGAGTTTTTATCACTATTGTCTAGATGGATTTCTAAAATTACATGTCTAAAAAAAGATGGATTTCTAAAGTTGTACTATAAAGTTCTGGGCGTTGATATTTAGAGGCAGCCCATATTTAGTGTTGATATAAGAATACTGTTATTATGATTTTCATTATAATTGTTGTTTTTTGTTGTTTATATTATTATATAATAACCTGGTGATCTGTGGGCAGAAAAATTAGATTGGTGGGTGATTTATTTTGTAGGTGATCTGGGGAAGAATTTCAATGGTTGATGCAGAGAGACGACTACTGGCAAATGCTCTTAGAGATCCTGATAACCAGCATTTTGTGTTACTTTCTGAGAGGTGGTTTGATGTTTGTTTAACTTTTTAGCTCTCTTTTCCTGAATCATGATAACTTTTTCTAATCAATTACTGAATCATTCTTTCTGGCTTTGCAGTTGTATACCACTGCGAAGTTTTGAATATGTCTACAACTATCTGATGTATACAAACGTCAGCTTTATTGACTGGTAACTTAAATTTTCTTACTTGCTAGGGTCCTATATATGGTTATATTATATTGTGTCGGTGTTCTTTTTAATCTTTACTTTTCCATCATAGAACTTACTTGTATCTATGGCCAAAATGATACCTTTCTCCCTCTTTCCAAAACCCTGGAATAAGAGCTTGCAAAATTGAATTTCTTTGTATTACGATGCTTGTTATTCCAAATTTGTTTCTGCTAATTGATTCATTCCTCTTTCCCTTCCCAGCTTTGAGGATCTTGGTCCACATGGAACTGGCAGGCATATGGAACACATGTTACCTGAAATCCAGAAGAAAGATTTTCGAAAGGGTGCGCAGGTATATTTTTATTAATATAATATGGGGACCAGAAAATGTTTTAATATGTTTATATAATCAAAAGGGAAGTTATTGGGACTGATCAAGTGGCTACTTCTTTCAACGGTAGTTCTTTCCCCTACATAAGAATAAATTGTGCCATATATTCGCATTGTTTGTGATTTGCTATGTGAACACATTCCCAGTGGAACAATTTAAACATATGTTAACTGCAGGACCACATGGACACACTTAAATGAGTACTTTACTCTGACATCACTGTATGTAGGTCATGTGGTGCTGTTGGTTGTTTTAGTCTTAAAGTGCTTATCTGATGTCTGGTATGACGTTATCATTGTACATCGAAGGTGATGCATTAAGCATCCTCCTGTAAGATTTCTTTATTTTGAACTTATTGACTCTTCTTTTACCCCATTGGTGGTGGTAACAAAAATGCTTATAGATATATCAACATGCTGCACATATTATAAGAATATTCCCAGTATCTTATTGCATCAAGGGTTAGTTAGTTCCTTTTTCTTTTCTCTTTTTTTTAGTGGTTCACAATGAAGCGGCAGCATGCTGTAATAGTTATGGCTGACGGTCTTTACTACTCAAAATTCCGGGATTACTGCAGGGTGAGTTCTTCTGAAATCTGAATTATGGTTTTCTTTAAGCTGTCATCTTTTTCCTTGTAATTGAAATGTTCAGTATGTTATTGAATTTGTAACACTATGTAAGAGAAAATTGGATGTTATTTGTCTCCTGAAATTGTCTGGATTAGTCATGCTGATCTTCATGCATGTGATTAACGCTATGCTTTTGAGCTTTTGTTTTTATTTGGCAAACTCGGAATATTATAGGTGCTCATGACTTGGTGGTGAGTTACAGAGAGAATAATGATAAATATAAAATCATTAAAGGATATCTGAATTTTTTATATAGATTTGATTATATTATGTTTGAGCTAAACTTTATGTTTGTGTATCATTTAGGTTGTTTTCCATCATTTCTCTATCCTTCTTATCACGTGTCAAGATTTTCAGCTAATATACAGCATATGCTGAAATTCATAGTAAAACTGGCATGCAGAATGTATTTGGTAATAGCATGCCTATTTGATTTTTCTAAAAAAAAGTATCTGTTTGATTTCGAGAAGTATGTACTCTGTTATTGCGCTTCTCACTGCCATTTCATTGACTAGGATGTTCTTGATTATTACAGCCTGGTGTAGAGGGTAACAAGAACTGCATAGCTGATGAGCATTACTTGCCAACCTTTTTCAATGTGAGAGTCGTCCTCAATTTCCCATCTTTATTGTTTTCATATTTTCACCTCTCCTAATAAGTTCACTTCTATGTGGCTTTCAGATGCTTGATCCTGGTGGTATTTCAAATTGGACAGTAACACATGTTGATTGGTCTGAGAGAAGGTGGCATCCAAAATTATATAGGGCCCGTGACATTACTTACGGCTTTATGAAGAATATCACGGTACACTAGTGCTTTATCTCTTATGTTTTAAACAGTGCATCCTTTATTTGTTTTTTTTAATAAGTAAATTTTTTTTATTAAAAAGCACCAAGAGAGAGTGCATCCTCTATTTGTTGAGATGATCCCATGGATACAGCGAAGTGTTGAAAGGGTTTAGGATTGTTTGATGAATAAGAATGGGGTGCACGAAAGGATAGAGTGTAGAGAAACGTTTAGGGTTAAGAAAAATGAAGGGACTTTTTTAGAAGAATCTTTTGATAAAAGAAAGGAAATGATGGAAAGAGAAAGATCAATCTTTTGGAAGAAGAGATATAGGTGCACAATTGGAGGAAAATGCAGTTTTTAATTTTTTTCCCCGAAAAAGAGAAATTTTCTTACCTTCTCTGACTCTTTGGCTATGAAGCCAGTCTTTCATTTTATTTTGGCTTGTGGTACCAAGCTTGGCTCTGATTTGTTCTTTCAAGAGTCTGCCAAGTTTTAGGTGGGGTTGCTTACTCAATGGTGGTACAGGTGGTTAGTCATTGACTTTCTTTTTCTTTTTCATTTCTCTTAATTTCATGCAGCTGAACGTTTAAAAAAACTCAATGACTTGGCTGGTGAGCGATTCCAATGTGACTGAGTTGCTATTTCTGTAGCAAACCTGGCTGTTAGTCGCACATAAGGGGCCCAAAATTTTTCTTTTGTGAAACATAAATACAAGATTAGTCAAATAACCTGGAGAGTATTGCGGGGATGCATCAATGTGACTGGTTCTGAATTGCCAAATCTTAGAGTATTTTTGGCGCGCTTAATAAAATATATATTGTAATCAAAATATATTGATTTGAGCTCCAATTCAATATAATTTTAATTCCATTACATGTTCCACTAAGCGTACCAAACATGCTGTTAGTGTTTTTGTTATATCACTTTTTAGTTTTGAATGTAACATATTTTGGTTATGCTAAGTTTATGCTGTTCTATATCTGTCTGCAGTCAGTTGATCTAAGTGTGCACGTAACAAGTGTGGGGAAGGTAGACAATTTTGAAGAAATTTTCATTTATGATTTCAGAAGTGGGTTAGGTGACACCTGATAACATTTCTGTGTCTTTCTTTGGCCTTTTACAGGGGGAAGAGCTGTACTTGCCTTGTTTGTGGAATGGAATCAGACGGCCATGTTACTTATTTGCGAGGAAATTTCATCCGGACGCTCTTGATAAATTGTTGGATCTTTTCTCAAACTATACAACAATTTGAGTGAGATATTTTTGACTCGATTCTTTTGATCAATCAACAGTTATTTTTGACCCTTTCATCCACCGTGGGTTCTCAAATAACTTAACAAAACTTGTAAATTGCTGCATTATTAAGGGTTTAATGTTCCTGGACCACGATTCTTGAGTACAAGGGCAACTAGAGGAGCAGAAAGGGTGACAAGAGAGAGAGAGACCGGAGGTTAACAAGCTAGTGTTGCTTCCTTCGGGGGGGTGAGGGAGAGGGAGTGTGGATTATTCTGTTGGCCATTTTTTTTCCCTCTATTTGGAGCTGTTAATGTTAGACTTCTGGAACAGAATTTTGAGGCTTATTTTAGCGGTTTTCATGGTTAGTCCTTGTAAAATTGAAATTTGACGTTGCACTTTTTTTTGGTCTTTTCCAGAAATTATCAGGCTTAAGTTCCGAAGTCTGGTTAAAACAAGAAATCTGTATATTATTTACTTTTTTACACGCAATATTCCACTGGAGCAAATCGTTGCAAAGCCATAACAAAAGTTGATGATGATTGTCAAATTTTATTGGTAGTACATGCTTTACAAACTAGATAACAAGATATTCAATGCATTCTTCTTTCGTGGTCAACGGAGTAAGTAGCTTTGAAAAAGAGAGAAAAACACAATTATAATTAAATTTTAAAAAAATTAATGATTCATTATCTTTAAGAAATATTTTCATTATCTTGATTGATTAAATTCGTATCAATAAATTATCTTCTTGAAGAGAGACATTCCAAGAATTTGTGAGAAATGGTTCTTGCATTATTTAGCACCACGTTAATCATATATATATTGTTGTGACCTTTCTTCATGGCAATGCAAGTGTGAGATTATTATTTGATTTGGGTAATGTTTTAAACGGAGAGTAAATTTTTTTTTTTAAGATGAATTAAAAATAAATAAATTTAAAAGAGGTTAAATCAAAACCTAAACGAAACTTATGATACGAAAAAAATTATGTACCTTACCTCTTATTTTTTTTGTGACTCAAAGGATGTCAATGAGGTGAGACAAGACCGGTTTTACCTCCATTTCCACCCCAGGGTAGAAAAATTCCTAGGCCGAGGAAAATTTACATTATTTTTTTATCAAGACACCTTAGACACCACCTACTTGAACTTCAAATTTAAGTTCAAGGAACCATATAAGATCAATGAATTTAATTCCCAACCATCTAATTGCAACATAAACATGAATATGAGGTTTTAAACGGATGACACATCATCAACCTCCATTCATTGCTCTTACAATATGCTTTGATTGTGAGAAATGAAGAGATAATACGGGGAAAAAGGAAACCATCATTATACCCCTAAATTTTATGACATTTCTTTTATTAATGAAGGGCAAAGTAGTAAAATGTATTACATAATTTCCTTTCCTTTCCTTATTTAAACATTCAAACAAGTAGTACATGTATCTCTCCATTTTTCCTTTCTTTTCCTCTCAGTGTCTTTCCTTTCCTTTCCTTTCCTTTCCCTTGAAAATTCCAAACATACCCTTAATCTACCTGCAAGATCCCACCAGAAAAAAAATATTAATTTCGATAAACCATACAATTGGTTTAACGTCAACTAAAAATAAATTGCAGATACATCACGTGAGAGTAAATTATCAGTCCATACAAAATTCTATAATATTAAAACCTTACCGCCAACCATGACATCTCACAGCTGTAGAAGAAATAAACAGAACAGGCAAACTTAACATAGGAAGAAAAGCTTTTTAAATTTATATATTATACGTTTTCACCCTCTTTGCGAAATTCAGTTGCTCCAAGGAATCAATTAAAGAATCATTTAAACCATCATAGCACCTTGCTGACCTGAATAGTTTGAACAAAGTTTTTTTTTCTTTTAAAGAAAGGAAAAAGAAACACAGAATTTGATTAACGAAATGATCAAAGGTTTCAGTCTGTCTTCAAATTTAAACCCAATAGGAGTAAACAAGCAAATTTGAATTTGTTTTAAAAAATAATCAAAAAGTTTTGGGTCTTACTTTGAGATTTACACCCGATCAGAGTGTGAGCAAATTTGAAGTAAAAGCCATCATCAGCACCAACTCCATGACTGTTGCCACCAAACTTACAGAAGAACAAAGATTAATAACCGAACCCACTTTGTTCAACCTTCACCTGTTATTATTGATTTACAAAATCCAACTTCGAAATCCTTCATCGAATCAACATATGTATTGGGTCAAGATACAATCAAGATAGATGCTTACATGTTTGAAAGAGAGTAGAACGCGGCCGAAGGAAAAGTCGATCAGTCCAAAAGTCTTGAGATAAATCTGATGGCGGAAATGAAGTCCACACGGATATTCCAAGGCTCATTTAGCGAGCTCTGGCTGCCAGGACCTGAAATGTTGTGTCCATTAAGATTCAGGGCATGGCAATGCTCGAGTATGCCAGGTGTAGTGTGACTTCATAAATACATGACCCTCTGAAAGGCCTAAGGTGCCCAAAATGACAGCTATAGTGTGCCTTCACACACAAGTGCATACACACACTCGCAAAGGAACTAAAATCCATAACCATGCTTGGCTGTGTCATCATTGATAACAAGTTGATGCAGAACAGGAAGAAGACTGAGATAAGGAGAAATTCATGTATATGCCGGGCCATATAGGCCCTAACCAACCACAATCCTCCACGTCAGCAAAGTCAGCGGAAATGTGGTCATAGGGCTGGCGGTTAGGGCCTACACAAGAGTTTCCCGGAGATGAGAGATAAAAGAAAAAAAAGGGGGAAAGGAGATGAGGGAAAAGAAATGAAAGAAAATAGAAGAAAAAAGGAGAGAAAGGGGAGATACCAAAATCAATATTTTCATTCCCAAATCAACTCTAATACAATCCTAATCCTAATAAAGGTGCATATAATTAATATATATTACGAAACACACTCAAAAAGGAAATTAAATCAACCCAAATCCCTAATCCCCTGTTCCTTATATCCTTAAATATTCCTACTTGATTTCCAATAAAAAATTTACAGAATATCTCACAATGAGCCACTAATAACCCATATAACCTATAAAACCCAAAAATAACAAATTTAAGACTTACTTGGCTGCATCATCGCATTGTGGAAATAAAGTGAAAGCAACTGCACTCTAGATGTAGAAGAAATTTTGGGGTTGGGCAGCATTCATGTGGTTTACCATCCACCAAGAATATAGTAATCAACATTCTACAAAATAGAAGAGAAAGACAAGATGAAACAAACATTTCATTTCATGAAAGGTAAACTGGAAAAATAAGGACAGACCTAAAATACTCCAAATTGACTAATAAAGATTGCAACAAAAAAAATCAAGTTCCTTGAATAGAAAACCAACAAAACCGAAATAATTTATATGAGGAAAAGAAGAAACAAAAGGAAACAAAGTCAATACTAACAAATATCAATAATAATCCAGATAAAGCTAACCACACAAACACAGACCTCCAATTTATTCCACTTTCTTTATGGGATTTTCTGAACTTTTGGTTTTTCTTTGTTTTCAGTTTCACACGCATGTACACAACTTTTAGGCAAACACAATGCTAAATCATAAAAACAAGTGGAGCTAATTTTGTTTGCAAGTACCTGATTCATGTGTTTCTTTTTATTACTATTTTTCCTTTGGTGGCAATATTTCTGATCACCTCCTTCCAAACTATAAAATTGCAACAAATGAGAATTTGGTTCAGATCAAGTAATTCACATCGACAAAGGTACTATGAGGACCAGACTCATTGGTGCTTAAACAACCTGACTCAATCTGGCTCTGATCTTCAAGTACATTGTTTGCCTGAACTATATCCATTGAAAACTCACCATTCAAGTGCTACCTTGAGTCTTTGTACCGCAGCAGCTGTCTTGACGACCTCCAGACTTGAAAGTCTTGTGAACATACCAATTGGAACTTGGCCAAAAACAGGCTTTCAGAAAGTCGTCAACCCAGATAACATCCCACATCTCATCCAAATAGCCCAAAAATACTCCAACCTAGCACCCAAAACAACTTTTACCGAATAAGTTCAGCTGTGAACTATATCCTTTTCCACTTCTTAACATAGCAATAGTACACTATAATAGAACACACATGAGAGTTAGTAACTTTGAAATAAAAACTCAAAACACCTTGAATTAAAATCACAATTTGTGAATTGTATTCTCCTCCACTCCTCGAAAGCCCATTACCCATCAATCACAATAATTCAACTTTTACTTTGCATACAGAAAAATTAAGAATAAAGGGAAGCTAAGTTTTACCTTGTAAATTAACTACTTGGTCATATAGTTGAAGAAAGGGAGGATCCAGGGAGAGAGAAATAGATGATAGGGGTCTATGTTGCTCAGACTTGGTTATGTGTCCAAGTTTTTCCAAGTGTTAAACTCGTCTATTTTTTATAAGTCTTCCCTTAGAAAAGTTCATATTTGGAGTGTCGTGTCCGACATGGATACGACAAAATAAAATGAAGAGTTCAAGCAACCATGAAAGGGGCCACCATAATCAAGTCATGACCCGACTCTAAAAAATCAAGCACAAGTTCAAACCCTACAATGATCTAAAACCTCAAATAAAAGAAATCAGGCTAACCAGATTATTACTTAAACTGACAGTTAATAGTTTACGGTTTATTGGAGGGAGAATATAGAATCAATCCACTGTAAAGGTACTGACTACAGCATTGAAGATAGGGCATGCGATCCGCAGCATTTTGATCGTTGGTGGGATGAGTAAGAAAAAAGAAATTGGTGGTTACATTAAGGGTAGATGGTGGCAAGGAATATGAGGAGATGCCAGTCTACGGCAACAGAGTTACCATTAAATTCGTTGATTTAGCGCTTGAAATAAATTTATGATAATATTCATCACTACAAGATACTTATTGATGTAGGACGACTATGTTTTCATACCAAATTGATGTTAGACAAGATAGAAGAGGGAGAAAAATAAGGAAATAGGAGAGAAGAAAGAGAAGAGAGAGAGAGAGAATATAAAAAGAAATGAAGGAGATAAGGGAAGAAAGAGAAGAATTTTTTTTGGGGGGAGGGGGGAAGTAAAAGAAGAATAGAGGAGAGGAAGAACATGTAGAAAAACTAAATTTCGGTATATTATTCCCAAACTAACTCTAGTTCAAACCTAATAGGCGTACGCTTTAGTAGGAACCAAACATACTCACAAAAAGGAAATAAAACTTTAAATCCCTAATAACCTTTTTGTACACCAAGAAACCTGTTATTCTAACCTAGATGTCCCTGATTTCCCTAATAAAAGAAAATAATTAAAAATTACAAACTTTGTCTTACAATACCAAGAAACCACATCTTGACTTGACCTTGAGATTTGAAGTTGTGAATTATAAAGATTCTTGAATTTGGATATGGATAAAAGCGAAACCTTAAAGATTCCTTGTATTTTCTCACCAAAACACAAGAATGAAGCTAAAGATTCCTTATGTGATGTATCTTGAGACATTGTTAGGAGATGAAATCAACAGAAAGAAGAAAGTGCACACTGATAAATGTCTCATTCTAGCCTTGGACTTGCTTAACATGCTCATCCTTATGTTTGTCTTTTGAGACTTCTGAATCACCCTGGCCCAAAGGCGCTTGCGCCTGGCTGGGCCTTTAACAACTATAGTTGTGACAACGAGAAGAGGTTTGACATTGATGGAGATAAGAGTAGCGGAGGAAGAGGTGAGGGAAAAAGAGTGAGAGACAAACGGAAGTTTGTGTGCATGAGACCAAATGAGAAAGTGACAAGGAGAAAGGAAATTTTCTAGGCAATTAAGATAAAATAGAACTTCATTTTAACATTTATTTTGAGGACTATCTGCAACCATATGGCCAAAATGATCCCTAAAGATTATGTTTAGTAACTATGGTAATGACATAACTAAAGAAGTGCTAAAGATGAGAAATACTGTGTGCCAGAACCTTTCTGTGAGACATTACACAAAAAGTGACAACTATGGTGAACAATTTTTTGCCATCAAAAGTGAACTCTGTGGTAGCACCAAAAACAAATGGCACAGAAGGTTATGGGCAGTTCCTTCTTGAGACAACAAGGAGAAAATATTGCAAATGAAAAGCCAACTTTTGGCAATGACAAAAAGAACTGTCAGTAGAAACTAAATTTATAGACAAGTATATCTTACTTATCAAAGGAAAAAATAGGCAAGTATTTCATCTTAGCCAAAACTCTGTTGTTGTCGCCTAAATTTTGGAAACAACAAATTCATCTTAGCCAAGATTTGTTTCTGAAAACCTTCCGTATAATATATGCATCACATTGATATGTAGTGCCTCCAAGTAAGGTTTCTGCTTATCATTCAAAGCAAACTCCTTGCCCACTCCGTTGGCAAAATATACATGCTTATTTTTTGTGATAAGTAAAGGCGTTGGCAAAATATACATGATTCTAAGTAAACATGTAAAGGGTGAATTGAAATCTTTTTAAGGCCCTATAAATAGACATCAGGAAGAAAAAAACAAAATGGCTAAAATAGACATTTAATGAGGCAAAATTATGAGAAGGCCCTAAGCAAATCTATCAAAAGAAAAAGTTTAAGATATCAGGAATCAAATGTCGGTATTTTTTAAAAAGCTTTATCATACCCTTTTGTAAATTTTGGATAAGTAAAACTAAAGAAACTGGCAACAAAAGCCGCTCAAAATTTCTAGAGCATTACTTATCAGAAAAAAAATTTAAAGCAAAATTTAACAGTTCTCTTTTTAGCAGGGAAACCAAAAAGTAGCTAAGATGAGATGAAGGCCCCAAAGGGGTCAACAAAAACTTAAACTTTAGTTGAGTGCTTAGACTACCGCATCAAATAAATGCTGATTTTTTGGGATTCACTGTTAGTGTTTAGGAGGCCTACTCAATATTGCAAAATAAAATCTACATCCAAAAAGATAATGTAACTGCAGCATAGAAAGAAGCACCTGTTCTAGGAAAAAAAATTCTTCTAGCTACTTTCAATCTTATTTTCAGGGAACAGAAAACAAAAAAAAAACTTCAAATGGCTTGCTGGGAAGGCGATTTAATAAATGTTACATGCTATCAATTGATGGGGTAACCTACCTAGCCTCATGTGCCAGAAACACTGTAAACTGAATAAAGGAAAATTCAGTTCATACAATGATTTATTTGGATATTATTTCCAAATTTCCAATGAGTTTGACCAGCAAATTTTACTACAGTAAAATGCATAAAAAATATTGTATTCCTAGTTTAAACTATGCTCCCATACATATCTAATTAGTATCTTTACAAAAGAGTTAGCAGACTTCATCATCATCATCATAACATGGTTGTCAGTTCTGAGTGAAAGACGACAGACAAGTTTCACGAAATAGATAATATTTACCTTCAAGGCAGAGGAAGGAAATTGAAGCTCATGGCTTCTAGTCCAACAATGAAGGCGGAAGCTCCAGATTTGCTAGCATCAGCCATATGTTTTGTTATGTGCTAAGATTTTCATGCATACTAGAAAGCATGCTTTTCACTAATCTGTTCGCCTGCTGCAGCTCCCCTTTTGAACAGAGCGAACTAAGTAGGGAGTAACAAAAGCCAAAGTCATGAAATCGAGATCTTTCTCCTACACTGTCATAATTTTCCACCACCATCTCCCCTTCCTTTATGTCACACATACCAGATTCCAGATCATTTCTATGATTGGGAGTTATGGACCTTGAAGGAACCACGACCATAGTTTTATCTTCATGAAGCTTGATTGGCATTTGCAATCCACGAAAAGAACTCAACCGCCTTTGAATAGGAAAAATCATGGACCCAATTTCATCAAGGATGGTGACAGCTTCATGGATACTTCCTTGCTCACATAAATCAACAAGAAAACTTTTGACCGACTCTGATTCAACCTCAGTATCAAATCTACTTATCAGTTCTCCAACAGACTTTGACTGAAGCATTTCTCTCAAGATGCTCCTGGCCTCTTCCATCCTTCCTTTGGTACAAAGACCTCTTATCAAAAACAAAAAACCCAAGAAATCAGGTGATATACCTTTCGTCTTGAACTCAAAAAAGAAAACAAGAGCCTCTTCCATGACACCCTTTTGACACCATCCATAAATCATAGCACTAACGGTGAACTCATCAGGTGTAACACTTTTCATCTCCAAATCAGACACAAGTTTTAAGGCTTCCCCAATTTGACCAAATTTGCAATAACTGACGATAAATGAGTTATAAACACGTATATTCGGTGTAAAGCCCTTCAGAACCATCCCATCAAACAATTTCTTGGCATCTACCAGTAATCCTTCTTTACATAAACTATCAATCAAAATCGCATATGTAATTTCGGAGGGAACCAAACCAATTCTCTCTAATGAATTAAATAGTCGAAATGCTTCAACAAGGCATCCCTGGTGGCACAATCCGTTTATGACTGAATTGTAAGTGACGATGTTAAGAGTAATCCCCTTACTTTTAGCAAAAGCACAGAGGTCTAACGCCTTGCCAGGATACCCTTCCTTGCAAAGGCCATCAACCATGATCGAAAAATCAACCACATCCATGACAGGTATGTTATTTTCAGCACCCATGACAAGTTCATATGCATCCAATGCTCTATGATCCTCTACAAGTTTCTTGAAAACAGTGGCAGGGAAAGTGAAAGCTGAAGTATTTTCCTTCATCTTTTTTAGAAACCTTAGAGCCTTATCCACGTCCTTCATACACAAGTAAGATAATAGCATCTTGCCCACCATTGGTTGAAGTAGGCCATATTCTTTAACAAAGACATTCATAAAAGGCCCAATTAGAGACCATTTTCCATCAGCAAGAAGCCCCTTTAACATTGAATAGTAGGATTTACTCATCAGAACTGACCTATTCCTCCTCATCACCATGTACACTTCACTTGCAGCCTCAGGAGAACCTCTCTTGCACAAGAAACAGATAGCACTATTAAATATGACATCATACATGTCTGACCTCAAATGCTCAAGTCTGTAAACCAAATTTAAAATTCCTTCTGCACCTTCTTTTGCAAAAGTTGCATTTATAAATGTCTTATAGATACCTACATCCAAAGCCAAACCTTTCTCATAGACCTCAAGAAACACCTCAGTAGCCATATCCAGCATTCCCTTTTTGCAAAGCGAATTAATAATGCAGTTGTAGCCTGCAACTGAAGAAACTGAGGTTTTTCTAAACTCATCAAATATCTCAAGCGCCTCCTCAATTCTACCCACTTTACAATAGCCATCAATCATTGTACAATAAGTAATGGAATCTGCCTCCAGATCCATTTCAGGCATCGCCTGGTAAAGTGCATCAGCATCTTCAAATGCACCCACCATAAGAAGTGCTTTGAGAAGTATGTTACACATAACAGCATCCATGCAAACTCCAGCTTCTTCAAATCTCTGTTTTGTTTCCAGAATTCCCTTGACATTTTCTTCTTCAATATATCCATGTAACAATGTACTGTATGTAACAATATCTCCTAGTACCCCTTTTGAAACCTCATCTGCCTCTAATGTCCTCCCAACCTTGCACAATCCATTTATCACTGTATTGTATGTAACAATGCTTGGCTTAATCCCCTTCTTCTCCATGTCATCCAGAAGATGGAAAGCTTTATCTAAATCTCCTCTCCTACAAATCCCATCAATCAAAGTCACATACAAAAATTCATCCACTTCAATTACCATATCTTCAACATTCTTGAACATAGATAATGCCTCCTCCAATTTCCCCTTCATGCAAAATCCCCTCATGACTGCTGTATAAGTAACCAAATTTGGTTTCACCCCATCTTTTATCATCTTACTCAAAAAGCCAATTGCTTTTTCAACGTTCCTCTCCTTGGAAAATCCATCTATAAGTATAGTATAGCTAACTGTGTCCAGGCTTATTCCCCTTTTCACCATTTGTTGATGCTCTCGAAATGCCTCCATTAACACACCTTCCCTAAAATACCCACAAATCCAATTACTATAGAAAACAACATCAAGTGCCAATCCTTCCTTCTCCATTCTACAAACCAAATTTCTAACCTCATCAACTCTATCCAACTTACAAAGAGCACTTACAAGCGCCGTATAAGTCACAACATTAGGCCTTAAAACTCCTGAATTTAAAGCATTCTCGAAAAACCCTATTGCAAGTTCGGGTTTCCCAATCCTACAAAACCCAGAAATTACAGCGCTACAAACGAAATTATCAAATGGGTATTTAACTTTCTCATTTGTCATCAATTCTAAGACCTCAATTGCTCTACTCATATTCCCTCCAGAGATAAAGCAATGTATCAATGAATAAAAGGTAAAAGAGGAAGGCAATATACCGTGATTCTTCAAGCAATCCTGCAACACGGACAACGCCTTTTCAGGGTCATTCCGTTTGACACAAAATCCCTTAATCAAAGAATCCCACGAACGACTTCTGGGGAAATTTGAAGATTTCGCCATATGGGTGTTCATGAAACGCTCTGCTTCTTCGAATTCGTGCAATTTGAGGAGAGCCAGAGTAACGATTGCGCGAGTTTGGGAGTTGCCTTTGATTTGGTTTGAGTTCAACTGGTAGAAGAAGTGAATGATTAAATTGAATCTGTGGGTTTGAGAGAGATAAAGAAAGAATTTATTGATAGATTTAGAAGTGGGAGTGCAGCCTCTTTTCAATAGAGTTTGAAGACACAAGGTTTTGGGTACCTTGTAAGAAGAAGAAGAGAAAGAACGAGAGAACTTAATGGTGAAAACTGAGAAAAGAGTAGAGAGAATCATTGTTTCCGCATCAAATTGGCGGTGCAATTTGTTTCTTTTGGCAAGAAGAAAAAAGCCATAACATAATATAAATTCATGTATGTACATTCCCCTTGTGAAATTCTTTGTAGATTTATTTTGGTTTTCGTACTACTTCACTAAAAAAGACATGGGTACTTGTTTATGACTTATGAGGATGTCATACAAGACTGCAGAAGTGAAACACTTCTAGGAGCACTTAGAATATTGAGTTCTGACGGCCGGCTAAACAAATTTTCGCTATTGCATTACATCGAAGATTTTCGATGACAAAATTTCTTTTTTTCAAAAAAGAAAAATCTTCTCAAAAACAAAAATTAAACTTTTCTTATAAAATAAATTAAATTTCCTTTCCACCTAAAAAAAATCAAACATCCTTCCTTTCAAAAAACATATATATAAATATCAAATTTTCTTACTGAGAAAACTTTGAAAGCTTGCAGTTTTAAGTTTGATTCAAACTAATTTTAAAACACAAGTTATTTTAGTATTTTATACGAGTTATGTGATAATATTATATATTCAAATATTACTATCAATTCATTTCATCATTGTATTAGTAAGTATTGCTTAAAAAAAATTTGTTTGTTATTTAAAAAAAATTATTATGATTAGTGGGGGCACCCGCTTTAACTCAAATCCCTAAAAGTTTTGAATACTTTTTAAATTATTAAAGAATTTATTGAAATGCCTCAATTGTTTTTATTTTTAATTTTTGCTTCCACTCAACAATAATTAAGTAAAAAATTGCAACCCCAACCTTGATTTTGTAGTATATAGGAAGACGATTATTATTGTCATGTTAATTTTGTATCTAAATACTTTTATATGAAAGTATTCTTTTATAGCTTTGTATTTGTCATTGTTAATACCCGTTAGATAAAAAAATCTGAATTTAAATTACAATTTTCTTTTCGAATGGTAATACATAATTATCGAATTTATTTATTTTTTATTTATTCAAACAGTTGTTGATTTTTAAATAATAATTATAAAAAACTTAAGTAATAAGGAACATATTAAAACATAAATAAAACCGAAAACTTTGAAATTTTCGCATGACGTGATAGTCAGTAGACCCAAAACAAAGAAGAAAAATGAAATGGATGGCTAACGACTGCCGGTCTTTATTCCTTCTTTTACGTAAAGGAAGTCTTCCTTTTGTTAACCTGCGAACTGTTGCATCTGTGTAAAGATGAATTTCCAAACCCCACAGCCACGACATTTTGTCATCAAGAGGTCAGTCAAGTCATCAGTATACACTGGAATTTTTGGAGATTTCAAACATCAAATTAGATTAGACACTATCCAATTACAAAAGGGGTTGTTGCAATTATATTTATCAGATTGAGTCGTTCAACAATCCATAAACAGTAGTACAAAATTAAGAAATGTAATTACTAATTAGAAACTTCAAAATTACCTTCATTATGCACAAATATTGAAACAAGATTTTACTTTATTACCCTTAGATATGTTATTTTTCTTTTTAAAAAAAGGTTCTACCTTCTAGACATATTTAATAGATTATGAGCTAAAAAAAATGCCCACAAAACAATTACTAAAATATGATAATTATTTTTGAACATCTATTTTGAAGTTAAGTGACAATTTTTATGAGATAGCTAATTAGTTTAATGGATCAAATTATTTATCATCATACAAAAAACTTGTAATCGAATCTCGTTCACACTAATTACTAAAATAAAAAATGAAGGGAACTACACCCTTGTTGAGATACTGTAAATGAACTTATGTAGTTATGAGTCTACTGTCTTGCTTTCACAATTTTTTCTATAAATGCCAAAGTGGTTGGGACTTAGGGACCTTTGATTTTTATATATTAGGGTATTTTAGACATTTTTACTTCAAATTAGGTGATTGTGGTTGGGTTAATCGAATTGCAAACTGATAGACTAACTTGTAATCAAGACTAAAACATAAAGATGAATTTGTAATTAATTCTTATTTTTTATTTTTTTATGAAACCTCTTTTTTAATTAATACAAGAAAAGAAGTATTCTCATAAGTCAATATATCCAATTTAAATTTCTTTATATAAATAGGTACCATTCCCATCTACAATTAATTTGCAATAAGAGGAGAAAGAGATATAGTACCTACTAATAGAGAAATTAAATGGGCTGCTGTTTCTCTAGCAGATCATCATCATCTACAATTAAAAATAATGTTGTACGTGTGGTGCACCTGAATGGGTATGTAGAAGACTTTGATTATCCTGTTTCTGTTAGCCAACTGATCATCACAGGGTGCAGCAACCACACAAAACAGTTTGTGTGCACCCCAGCTCAGCTTCTCTCAAATTGCTCAAAGCCAATGCTTAAACCTGACACATTACTTGAGCCAGGCCATGTTTATTTGCTACTGCCATACTCAACTTTACAAGCTGATGTTTCTCCTGTGGATTTGGCCTCTCTTGTTAGGAAGCTTACTGCAAAATCAAAGTCTAAGTCTAACACCATGTGTGAGGCCAAGTCAGTGCTCAAAGCTAAGCAAGAAGCATCTTCTAGGGCGCCGCGATCATGGAGACCAACTTTGGATACCATTAGAGAGAGGTCTTTCAATCGGAAAAGTGAATCAGATTTAGCAAGAAATGAGTACTTGGAGACATTGAAATAGCTTGAGTTTTAGGTAGGCTACATATATTATTGAACAATGCTTTATTTTCTTTTTTTTTGATTGGATGGTATTAAAGCTTTATGTTGGTATCTAACGTTCTCATAGAAGTGGCTAGGAAAATTTTCAATTGATGTCATGTAATAGTATATGGTACCCCTCATGGTATCACAATTTCTTTTTCCTTTTTTGGAATAATCGCGGAATAATATCACAGATTCATCACTTAAAAATTATTTTCTCTATCGTATTACTGATGTAGTATATATGGATCGTTATAAAATTATATCGTTTTCAATTTTTTGGGAGTCCAAATATCACAATAAACTTGTGATCAATCTAAAAATTACACATCTACATGATAATAAATTTACATCAAGCTTAATATCATTTATAACATCATAGTTATCATTTAAAATGAATAATTAAAGTTGTTTTTTAAATTCAAAAGACTTCAAATATATATCAATATCTTTCTCATTGCAATATCAATATGAGATGTAAGTCGTCACAAAAACTTTAAAAAGTATTTTTGCAAGGTCAAAATATTCAAGGGTTTTAAAGTTTACCCGGTAAAAGATGAGATAGTTGCTATGTATCTAAAAGATTAATCGGATTAAAAATGGTTTAGAAAGAAAATATTCTGGGTACTGGAATCAATCTGCAGCTAAGAATTCCAATTCACATTGATTAGTGTAGATGGTCACCAAGCACAAGGAACACAGAAGGTACAGCTAGAGAATTCATCTTCAACTAAATTTCAATTACTCGAGACAGCTCGGATAGACTTTGGATTCAGTTTGCATACAGCAATTTGGGTAACAGTGTCATAGCACTAGTAAAAGTTTACTCTGACTAAGATGAAACGAGTAAATGATTTCCTGTAATAAAGCAATCAACAAATAACATGTAGCTATAAATTCGAGAATTTTTGGTGACCATGTGACCCAGTGACGTAGCTTCTTTTGTAAAGTGGAAGACCAGGGTTTGACTTTTGAAATGTTGAAGGAGAAAATTCAGTTGATAAGCCCTATATAGCATTGACCTTTAACTGACATGGAGGAGTAGATGATTTAATACAGGGACCTTTTTTTTTTACCCTCCTAGGTTTTGGCATTAATTCTCCAATTAAGTGGGGGGTTTTAGGTACTGAGGTGAATCTGAGAAAAAAAATTTTGTTTAGTAATAGTACGAGAGATGTATGATAAAAGGGTTTATTTTATCTTTAAAAAAGTAAAATAAATTTTTTTTTTCTCATGCCATTTAACCGTGAGATGGATGTTTGTATCATGTATTTCTCATGACAATACTGTGCCAGGTAAAAACTTCTCGACACTGAGATTGTTAGGTAAGTTTGTAGTGACTTCAAATTTTCAATATTACATTTTTGAAGAAAATTATAAGAATATAAATCTTGATTGTTCTTCGTACATCCCTTTCATCTGCTCATTTTTTTATTTATTATTATTTTAGATTGCACAAGTTCGAATGGTTTCGCAAAATTTTAGATTCTATCAAATTTCAATGTAAATAGAAACCAGTTGTAATTTTGCTAACTTCGGAGTTTCAATTGAGTTTAGCATTGGTCAGGTCTTATGTTTTTGCAGGCAAGAAATTCAGATCATACAGGCTTGATTATCCAGCTTGTAGCTTACAGAAAGTTGAGTAGATAAGACATTTTGTAACAATTAATTGGAAGAATTTTGGCTGGCCTTGTTTCAGTTCAGAGGACTGAATTCAAAATCAAATTCAAATAAACTAGCTGGCCACCCAAACATTTAGTCAACAATACCTGACCTAGTGGTGAGATTAATGAAAATTGATGGAATCTCCCATTTAACTTTTCTATTAGGAGGATTTTATTACATAATTTTTATTTTTATTAAATCAAACACTTCTACAAATAATTTAAGAAGAGAATCAATAGTTGAAATATAGTTTTTAAAAAACTATAATTTTTATGTCAATAACACAATATGCACGGTTGTTTTGTTTTATCAAATAGAGAACATATTTTAGCTCCGTTATTTTTTTACCGCAAACAGTTTAAAAACCATTATTTAAATTATAAACCGAAACCACTATTAAGTCATACAGTTACAAGTAATATATCATAAAAAAGAGAAAAAAAATGTTATATGAGATTATCCTTGTATAGGAGAGAAGTACATATTTTACTAAAAATATCTCCAGCTCAAGTCTCTTTATATGGTAGTCTTCCATATAGGACTCGGGTCCGATCCCTCTTCTCAATGACTAACTCCCAAACCCAAAGATAGGTAGCATTTTTTTGCTTATATGTGCAATGTCCAGCTACTAATTAGAACTTCTAAAAATCCACAACCTCCAAATATGCTGTTTTCTATTGATCCAAGAGGACAACAATGGGAGCTGGGGGAACCCATTTCTGAATAGGTGAGCAATCCCAACCACCTTCCTTGTTATAAGTCACAGTGAAATTTTTAGGAACCCAAGTTTCTCCACTTGACTTTCTTTTTCTCAAGATCTCCCTCTGCTTCTCCTCCACGGCTTTCTTTGCTTCCCTTGCTTTCTCCCAATCTTTGCTCAGTATTCCTTGGCTCACCTCACTCCATACTGCAGCTGATTCACTCGACTGCACTCCCTGAACCACAAAACTCAACAAAACTCAACTCACAATTTCAGGTACCTATATGATCTTTATATACTTGCATATAAAGTAAAGCATGCATGCATAATCTATGTTGCTCCAGTTCTAAGTAAAATACTTTGTCACCTCAATAATATGTGGGTATGACGCTTGGACCCTTGAAATCAATGAAAAAATTACAAAAAATAGAGGAGTACCAGTGTCAATCTGGTACTCACTTCTGACATCCGTACTTGAGTCCGAATAACATAGTGCATATGAGTTACCTCAAAAGAGAGAACAAGCATAGAGAATTTACCTGCAAATCCTTAATGGTAGGAGTTCTCAGCCCTGAAATAACTTCTTTTGCATTGTATATAACTGAAACTTTTCCATTACTGAGGTCCTTTGCTGTCACAGTTCTGCAATATTTTAGATACAGAACATATAAATTGAGGTAGATACATATAGTTTACACAAGATATAAACCACATTTTCATCAGGTACAGATCCTTAAAGGGTATGTTCAGATAGAGAGAGAGAGAGGAGAGCAAGGACAAGATAAAGTATCCATCCAAATTATCTCATTTACTCTTCTTTATTCTCCCTCCAAACTTCAAACAAGAGAGAATTAAAAGAATTAAAGTTTCGAGCGGATTACTTTCACTCCAAATCCTCTCCTTTTCATTAAAAAAAATCTCAAACAAATAGTATATATACCCTTCCATTTCTTTTCCCCTCATTCCTTCCAATCCAGACAAAAGTAAGTGAAATACCTATCCCAATGGCCAGTAATCTCATAAAGGACCTTGTTTGATGATGACTGGTAGATCTTTCCTTTAACAGATCTATGGTTTCCTCTACGCCCTAGAAAAGAATTGGTCCTGTACCATAACTCAGCTTCAAGGTCAGTCTCTTGGCACTGGATTTTAACATTACCTACCCAATCAATTCCAGGCACTGGAAGAAATCTGATCAACAGCTTTGGTGAGTTCATTTCATAAGTTTCTCCTTTGTTTAGGAGCTTCAGTTGTCTTTTTCCATGAACCTCAGTTTCCACTGAAGCACCTACATAAACATAAGTGGTTTTGACAAGATAAATGCTTAAGCTACTTGAAAGGAAAATATAGAAGTACAAGGTCAATCCAAAAACCGAATGAGGTGAATAATTTTTCACAAGAAGTTTTCAAAGAAACAATTAGGATGAAAATTTGCACAGTAAAAACTAGAAATTAAGGTATATTTATTTTAGTAAGAAGCAAAGATACCATGGAACTTAGGAACTGGATGTTGACACCAAATCATTTCAATATTTTCTTTCTCATCAGTTGCATGGAGTGCAGATACCGGTGGGTGATGTGAAACCTACAAGAAATTAATTAAAATTGCACAGAGCTCAGTTTTGGTATATCATTTTCAATAGAAGTATAATTATCATAGTACAGATGGAGAGTTTATACAGAAAGGAAAATTACTTTTTCCACCCTGTAGTATATAGTGAACTACGGATGAGAAAACCCACCCTTACCTCTTTCGTCTTATTCGTAAATTTATTTTTGGCTATACACTTATCTCTTTGATTTTAACTTGTCGTCATCAAAAATATTAAAATTAGTCCAAAAGATAGAAATGCTCACCTGTTCCAGTAGAACGTTAAGATTTCCCCTTGAAACATGATGAGTCTCCCCAAGAACAGAGTTGTAAGGAGCAACACCGAAGATCGTTGGACGCAACGTAGAAATGCTCCATGCTACAACAGCTGTAAATCTTTCCAGAGAGGTCTCACCCAGGTTGCACCTGCTCAGCATATCATTGCCAATGCAATATACTGATTCCCCATAACATTGGAGGTGTGTCTTTGGGAAGTTGAACACAGGTGGCAGCTGAATTCCAACAGAATTAAAAGTTTAACAAACATCATATTACAGTCTCTACTAATATCATTATTATACCAACATTTTTTACACTTCCAAACACTATCATGGGGAGTAAATATTCGTTATAACAATGATATATTATAAATTTATAAGTATCCAATTAATTCTGAAAATTCAAACATAAATTTTTGGCCATAACAAACAATCTGTAGAATTCTGTTGAATAATACTGATGCATGTCATCATTATCGCCATAGTAATGAATTTACTGGGAATGTTCTTGATGAAAATTTATAAATATCCAATTCAATGTGGAAATCCATAAACATAAAAATTTCAACTCTAATAAACAAACCATTCACATTTCTGGCTGAATGGGAATTCTTGGATAAAGTTTGAGTGAAGTAGTGCACGTTCTTATATGTTAAAACCTCTATGTATTTACGCTAGTTTGTAAGATAATTTTGTACTATTATTTATCAAAGAAAATAGTGTTACTCAATTAAGAAATAAACAGGATATAAATTTTTACGTATGAGCAGTGCTATTTGTATCACTGAGTTAGAGGATCGAAAAAGCCACGAGAAACTCCACTAGTAAAAACCGACAAATGTCTATTTTTAAGTAAAAAAAAATATAATTTCTTTTCTCATTCAAAATATTGTTTTGATAATTGTAGCTTTTGATTGGGATTGTTCACTTAAGTGGATTTTTTTTCATGGGACCAATTTCATTACAATTATAATATGTAAGCTACGTAATTTCTTGATTTTTAAATCATGATTATATATAAAAAAAAATAAAGATCGATAGTTATTCAAAACGTTTATAATATTATTTTTTGTTTATTTATGACTCAATAAATGAGAATCAGTCATATCACACAGACATTTTGAAATTTTAATTTTTGATTTTGATTTTGATTAAACTTGTTGGTTATAACTCGAGTTTCTTAAAATTACTGTTTAAACCTCGTAACTTCCCAGATGAATAACGACAATAAACATTGAAACAGCTCTATAAAGAAGAATAGAAAAGAAAAGAAGACATAAATTAATCAAAGAAGGCTGACTTGCCTGGAAGCTTGTGAGATCGGATCCTGGCCGTACATTCTTGAAAAGGCTTAAAATGCGCTGGAGAAGATTAGGAGCTCTATAAGCAACGTCGGATTCCCCCTCTAACGATAACGGTTTGGTGAGAACAATTTTTGTCTCGTCCTTCATCCCTGTGACCTGCAACGTACAATATTATTATATTTATATTAAATTATTAATTGTAACCCTCCAAATTAAACAATATACTAAAAAAAGAAATATTTATGACATGTACCTTTAAATTTTTTCATGAAGGTTAGCTATATACATTTATTGAATCCAAGGGAGCATGCATTTTGACCGACCGTAGCTACTTCTCATTTATAGAATCTAAATCTACTCAACTGTTTGCAGGCTCCCATGTTCCACGTGACAATCAGTCAATCACCCATTTGTATTTAATGTCTCGAAAAGGAAAGAGCATGCTTTTTGAAGATACTGACAAAACATGATTAATTTGCTCCATTCATTACATAGTAATATATGGAGTAATTTTTGGATATAGTCATTTCATTGATTTATTAATATCAAAACAATATAATATTTGAATATATCAAAAGAAAATGATATATAATTTAAAATAGTAAATTGTCTCAAATGAAAATGGAAAGAGAAAATTAATACAAAAATAATTTTGCTAGTTTAAACAATATTTCTCTTAAATTAATAAAATATGTTCCTATAATATCATTACTCTAAGAATCTGATTGGTAGAAAAGAACAGTTGAAGGAAAGAAAAATAAGAAGATTAAAAAATAATTTTGATATTTTAAACAATATTTCTCTAATATTAATAAAACATATTCTAACATCATCATCATTACTCTAAGAATCTGATTGGTAGAGAAGAACGTTGGAATGAAAAAAAAATGGAAAGGAAAGAAAAATAGGAAGATTTATATTTTCCATCATGTATTTGGTAAAGATGATGTAAAAGTGAAAAGAAAAAACAGAACGACAAAAAAATAGCTTAGTTTAACTTTTACTCACCAATACCATCTTAATTTGTGAGTTGTTAACGTGGAAAGAAAACATCAATAATCTCACTCTAGTTTCGCCTCATTTTTTTTTTCTCATCCAAACGATAGAAAAGTATTATACTCTAATCTCTTTCTTCCTTCCTCTCGTTTTTCTTCTCTATCAACATAGCCTAGATGTATATTACAATTAAAAATATTTCAACTAAAAAAATACTCTGTATTTGATATAAAAAAAACAGTACAGAGTGTACTTAAAACAATATTTTTATACGTAGTTCATAATAGACGAACAAACCGAGGAGTATATCAATTATTTTTCTAGTGTAACACTGATAATAAATTGAATCCAAAACATGTTTTCATAAAATAGAGATGCAAAACATGTTTTTATATAAAAGAGATATGACCGTTGAATTAAATGCATTAATTATTTAAACCTATAATTACTAAATATCAAAAGATTGACAATGTCAAAAATATTATATTTCCCAAACATTCTCCTTATTTTTTGGTAAAACAAATTCATATATATATATATATATATTATCATACACGGTATATTCAAACTTTTATTTGTTATTCTTTTTTAAAATAAATTTCTCAAATTGTTTGCCTACTTTTCAAAAGTATAATACAAATTACAAGCACTCATTATTTTTATTTCCCACCGTATACATAAAAAAATATTGTGAGAAAGAAAAATGTTACCTTAAAGTTTATGTTACTCCTGTTTCATTAGTGACTATCAAAATGAGACAATGAGAGTACTTAAAATACCATTAAAATAGAATATACAGTATAGCCTACGCATATGCGCATGTCAGCCTCAATTTCTTAGCCTTAAAAGTAATGGCAACAAAAGAATAAGCCACGCTGTAACACAACACAAAGCATGATTTTAAAATTTTAATATAAAACTATGTTTATATTGAAAGTTCCCAGAAAACTGCTTTTCGACATTCGAAAACCACCTTGTATGTGACGGAAAACAGCCTCTTGATTAAAAATTATAAATCAAAAGCTGTTTTCTCAAATAAAGAGGACAAAACCAATAATACCCTCTTCCCCCCCAATTGCTCTAAAATGAAAAACAAAAAGCAAAGAGAGTGAGAGAGAGAACAAACATACCATTTGAAGAGAAGGATATTCTGCTCTGGCTAGCTTCTCCTGAGAATGCAGATTGTCAAAAATGAAACGACTATTTGGGTACGCTTAATGGAGATTGTCGGAAACGAAAGCACACGGTTTTATAGGCTTTAGGAGGCGAGGGAGAGAGAGAAGTGACGACTGTACTCCGTACGAGTAGATTAATTTGGTCCGACAACAACTAGATATACACGGCACTAACACAACGACATTTTTATCCTCACTTTAAAGATTCATTTGATGTAATAGCTAGGAATAAAAATGTAATTTTGACATTTTTGCCCTTGTACCATTTGACATATTTCTTCAAACATAAATTTTATCTTTTTCTAAACAAAGCCTCTTTTCTTTGTTAAAATACATAATGAATCTTTGCTGTAATATTTCTACATAAAATATTACAGCGCGTCAAGCTGATTTGTTAAAATTTTTAGAGATTAAAAAAATCTAAAAATTTATTGAATTACTAATATTTACCTTTTTGTATTTTTTTAAAACAAATATTTGAATTTTACCTTTTGAAATCTACCTATTCAAACTTTAAACAAAAATCACAACTACAATAATTAAATAAATAAAAAATAAAAACATCAAAAATTAATGTAGTTCGATAACCTTTTTACCTACACTACCAACAAACTCGCAACTTTATTAATATCCAATCAATAATTTAAGAAAACCAAAGTTACTACTCTCACAACCCTCTGATTTACAATATATAAGAATTATGAGTGTATCTCAAATTTTCTTTATGACCCCTTTATATAGTGGATAATTTCATAACACTACTAAGAAAATAGTAACAACATCGAAAACTACTTTTACTTTTACTAGAACAAGCAACTATAAAACCGTAAAACATTTTTCTCAAACTAATTAAAAGTTTTCTTTTGTGGGCATTTGGATAAAAATTCTCCATCTCATCAACAAATTCAACCATCTTCTTGGTTTGTATGATCCTTCATTTTGATATTTCCATGTTTTCTCCACATAATTTTTAAAGAAAACATTTTCATCTAAAGATATTAATTTGCTCAAAAGCATATTTTACCAATTTTTTATTTTTCTAAGTAAATAAATTCTATGAAAATTTTAATTGGTTAAAATAAATTAAAATTTATGTAAACAAATAAAGATTTTTAAAAAACATTATTTAATTCAAAAATATATTACATAAATTCTTCATTCGGTCTAAATAAGAGAGGCAACGCATTCGAACAAATCAAAGATCAACACGGAAAAAAAATCCTGCACATTGAAGAAAAAGTAAAAGAAAAAAATAAATATAACGATGATTTGATTTTTCGAATCAATAATGATTATGATCTATGTTTGATTTCAATATAATATTTCAATTTAATGTACTCTGTAATCTTTCCAAATATAATTTAGTCATTACGTTTATCATTTTATTAGGGAAAGGAAAGTTCATTAAAAAATTAGAAAAGGGAAAGAAAAAGAAAATAAATTATAAAGGAAAAAAAAGAGAGAGAAAATATTTTGAACATCGTACGTGCAGGACAAATCTAGTACAGTTGAAATTAGAAGTGTTAAATAAAAATTGAGATAAAACTTGAAAATTAAAGGATACTTTGATAAAATCCCAAAAATAAAGAAGTACTGAAGTTGCAGCATATATCCTCCTATTTTTTTTAAACGATATTTTTCTTCAAAAGTTTTAATTAACATAATAATTAAACCTAAATTAAGTAATTAATAGTTAAAGTAGAAATAATTTTTTGTATAAATGTTCATTTAAATTTATGAACAAGCTTGAGTCTAGCTTAAAAACGAGTTAAAACTCGAATCATTGATATAATCGAGCCTAGCTCGAGCTGAATTCAATTTCTTTTAAGTTAAAAGAGTTGAACTGAAATAAAGTTGTTGAAATTTTATTAAAAAACCAGCAATCTTTGGCTCAATAATTATTGTCTTAAGTCAAATGTACTTGGGTTTGTTGAGATCATAAGTTCGATTCCTCATATCAACAACTCCTTTATAAATAAAAATGATTGTTACGTGGATGGATACATAAGAATGAGAATTAACAAACAAAATTAAACGGAGCTTTTGAAACTAACTCGATTTGAGCTTGAGCTCAGTTAAAATCTTAATTAACATACAAGTTTAAACAAAGCAGTGGTATTTGGCAAGACTGGTTTACATCCTTAAAAACCTTTCCTCTTTGGGTTAAGCCCAAGGGGCCACAGCCAATATAAGCATGTTGGATTCTTCTTTTTACATGGAGGGGAAAAAAAGATTTATAGACTTTTTCAATTAAGATGTTAAATACATTATTTGAGAACTGATTAAAATATATTTAAATTAATAAATTTAAAATAATTTAAAATAAAAATATTTAAATTTATTAATTTAAACATATTTTAACCAGTTTTTAAATGTCACCAAATTTAAAACTTGTCAAAAAAGAGTTGCTCTCGTTTTTAAGACGTGAACGTATGGGTAACATATATGGAATTGTCTTGAAAAGCATGGGGTATATTTGGATACAATTTTTAATTTTTAGTTTTTGAAAATAAAAAATAGAAAATATTTTTTTTAATGTTTTCTGAAGAAAAAAAATGTTTGGATAATTATATTTCAAAAACAGAAAATTGTATTTAATAATGAAAACTGAATTTTTTTTTCAAAATTTCTCTTAGAAAATAATGAAAACTGAATTTTTTTTTTAAAAATAACTTAATTTTTTTCTTCTAAAACTAGTTTTAAAAAGATTTATTTTAAAAATAATTTTAAAAAATTATATCTTAAAATTGACATTCAAATATGTTTTGTGATTTTAAAAATTATTTTTAAATTTTAAAAACTCAAAACCCTATTTAAAAACTCTAACCAAACATACATGCGCGTGAATTCATTAGTCATGGAAACATCAGTTAATAGAATTGTCAGTACACTTTATGATCTTTGCCAGTTAAGAAGTAGAAATGTCTAGATTTCCTCATAAAGCAGCATGTGACTTAGGACTACTTTGACAGAGTAAGCACAACTAACTAATGAAGTAAACGGCGGCGACTTATGCAACTCAGTAAAGTCAAGCTAAGTCGTCGGGCAACCAAAGTGACCAATTTCACTTGTTGGTTAGCAGTTATGGTGTACTCTATATTTTGTATTTAATACGATAGAAAAGTTGAAGAAAAATATTAAAGTAAAAATTAAGAAAAATATGTGATGTGTAAAGTAAGATAAATTATTATTGAGTATCTTGTCAAAAATTAAATATTCAATCAAAAAAATTATTAATAATTATAAAAAATACGTAGCTAAAGAAAAAATTGATGTTTTTCTTCATTCGTATAAATCATAAAATTGAGAGTATTAAATAAAAAAATATATAAAATTATTATTTTATCAATTTATTTTTATTAAATCTATCAAATTAACATATACATGATATAACTGTAAAATGAATATTATTTTTGTTTTTTACTTGTCCACTCTATTAATTTATTTTTAAATAAAAGAAAGAGAAAATGATTTTCCTCCTTCCTAATTTTCCTTCTTTTATATACATGAAAAGAAAATATCAATCAACTTTTCACTTTAATTTCTATCAGCTAGTTCTTTTTTTTTATTTTTTCTTGTCCATTCACTTTTCTTTCATTACAAACATATCTTTAAAAGCATAGAGAAATCGATAAACTACAATCATTTGATAGGAAAAATGTAAAACAAAATGAGTTGATAGTGTTTTTTTATCATTTAGTAAAAAAAATAAGATAATAAATATTTTTTTTTCATATAAATAAATTACAATTATTTTTATTAATCGAGGTGAAAAAAAAACTAAAATAAATTATTTTTTATTATCGTTTTTTATTATCTTTACAATCATTCTTCTTTTATTTTATTACCTTTATCAAGAATATAATAAAAAATATTAATATTTTTATTTATTTTCTTTCAATTTTCTTTGCTCTACCAATCAAAATATTAGTAAACAATACATAGACTAGATCAGAGCCCATCGTGGGTACCATCACTTTATTAATTTTTTAGTTTTCAAAATTACAAAAAATAATGGATTCCACGTATGAGGCCCATCTCCTCCTTTATATATGTATTCTCTTTTTCATTTTTTTTATAAAAAAAAAATCCAATCTTCCTCTGTCGTGTAGCAAATAGCATTCACTGAGGCTGCTAGTGCAAGAGGCATTTAGCTTAATATTAAGGGAAAATTATAAAAATATCTTTATAATTTAGTATAAATTATAATTACATTATCTTATATTAAAAATATACTAATACTTCTCTAAACTTCAAAAATAATTAATTCAAAATGATTTAAAAGATTTCATAACGGTCATTTGTCAATAATCGAATATTAACTGACTGAAATGCTCTCAATTTATGTGATTTTTGTGAAGTTTTTTTTTTATCAATATAAACTAATCATTATTAATGTTTAGAGATGCATTCGTATATTTTTAATATAATATGATGCAATTATAGTTGGCATAAAGCTATGAGTATTTTTATGATTTTTTTTATTATTAAGTACTATAAATTTAAATAATGTTTAAAAAAAATCTAAACAAACTTAAATTCAATTTGTTTAAATTTTTTTAAAATAATTTGAATTTTAAAAAGATTTAAAACTTAAATCGTGCCCCAAAAATCTTGCTAATGGCTTTATAAATTATGTATCTCATTTCTCTTCTTTAATTACGCGTTATATTTGTGTTGATTTTGATTGCTGAGCAGTAAAAAATTTATAACCACATGTTGGAGTTTCATTAGATAATATCTAGAGTTTGATTCAAATTATCATTTTGATAATAAAAAAGTTATAAATTCACAAGAGATACCATTAATTGAACCTTGTACTAATTTGGCATTTTCATTCAAACAATTTTCTTGATCATATATTTAGAATGGACTGCAATAATATGTGCAAGGTGCAAGGTGCTTGCACGAAAAGGTAACAGCAAGTTTAATTTAACATCTTTTTTCTTAAAACCTTCGTTAGCAAATATTTTAGATTCGTACTTTCAAATGTCAAACTTGAGTCACTCATGGAACTTGACCATCAAATTGTAGACTCCCTTCGCGTCCGGGCATTGCCCATTTGCACCAAACTTAACACGTCTAGTTTTCAGTTTCAATGTACTTTTTTTTTCCACTGGTAAAGATGTCAAATCTGAGGAATTGACCCATGACCCCTAAGTCATTGATCACCATCCAAGATTGACCAGTGATTGAACATTAGAAAACCCTAGACGAAGGTTCATTTTCTTCACATAAATGTACAATTTATAAATGTATTTCTCTTTAATTTATTACCTACCACGCCTTCATGGTTCATTAAAAAGCCACCAACTGTACATATTAATGAAAATTGTTCTCAAATTGTATAGTCCTAACTCATTTCAATCATTAAATGTTACTGCATTTAATTATGGTCAAATAAAGACGCTTGAATTGAGGGCGCCCCCCTTGACTTGTACGTGTGGTTCTCCTTCTAATAATGAGGTGGCAATTGCCCATATCTGCGAATTTTGCTTTATTTATAACCATAATCATTTGATAAATCACTACTTATATTTTATCTACTTTTTTTTAAAATGGATTCTTACAAAATTTAATTATTTAAATGGATTTTTTAATTTAATTTTTCAAAATATGGTATATTTTGTCACATTAATACATGAAAAATAAATAAATTATATCAATAATTTTTATAACTTGACACAAAATTCAAATTAATCCTTAAAAAATTATCCCTACAACTCTTTCTTCTTTAATCTTATTTTCTTTCTCTAGCCATATTTTTTTTAAATAAAAAAAAACTTAAATTAGTAATTAAATTACAATTGTCTAAGAAAATAGTCCATGATTTTCACTGCAACAATGAAATTATGATCAACTATGTAGGATCAATAAAAATATCAATAAATAATTTTAGTTGGATGAATTTTTTTTTTAATTTCTTCCAACTATGTAGGAGTGTGGAAGTGAGGTTAAGGAAGAAATGATCGTACAGATAAGTTTTTTAGAAATTAATTTGAACTTCATGTCAAATTATAATGACTATTAATATAATTTATTCTTTTTTCATTTGCTGATGAGGCAAAAAGTACAATATTTTAGAAAATAAAATTAAAAGATTTATGTTTAAAGAATTAAGATTTATAAGAACTACGTTAAAAAAAAAAACTCTTACTTTATCAGTTATATGTTTATTTTTTATTTCCTAGACCTATACTTGTTTATAACAAACTTTTCACTATCTGTTATAACTCATTACCCGTTATCTTATAGAGACGGAAAAAGTTATAACAAGTATCCTACCCACACATTTTAAACCCTTAATCGTCAACAATAATTCATAATCAAGATTCAAACTACAATACAAGTTTTACAAATCAAACCATATCAACATAACTAATAAATTTATAATCTATAAAATAAAATATATTATATAATCGAATTTAACAAATATCCAAAATACCGTTAACAAATATCGTACCCAGCTAAAACGAGTTTGAATAGGTCAGATACCATCTCTAATTATCGGCATTGGAAAAATTTAATACATATCCCCATGAAAAAACCTTAACAAGTTTTTCTTGGCCTTGCTTTTCTCTTCAAACCCTAAACCTATAATAAACAACTTTTCTTTGGCAGTTTGGCCTGTTTTTGAACAATTTTTTTGGCGAGGCATAGCCCCGATATTCTCCGTTAAAACCGAGATTAAAACCCTAACTACACTGTTTTAACCAATCTTGGAAAAAAATAGAGGGAAAGCAAATAAACCTAGGGTTGTGTTTTTTTGCCCTTCTTGTTTAACTTTCCCCCAATAGAAGAAACTCACCAGCAAAGTTTGAATCAAATTTGGATTGCGCCTTTCTCAGAAAAAAATGAAAGGCTACAAATTTGGATTGCGCCTTCTTAGAAAACCTAGGATCGATTCATGTTTACACCAGATATTGAAGAGATAAAGATGAAAAGAAAAGACGGGAGTTACCTCCCAATCTCCCATTAAATAACCGATAAGCTCAATGGGCCTCCATTGAAATAAGAAAAAAATATTACCCTCGCAAAGAATGCACATGTAACCCTAAGAATTAATTGGTTGCCGTTTATGAGAAAGTTCCACTTACAACTTGAGGTGCTCTAGCAAAAAAAAAAGAACCCTCTTGAGGTGCCCTAGTTGATAAACAAATGGCAAGCGCATCATGGAAATTTTAACAAAAAAAAAAAAAAGCATTACCGGAGAACAAAGAAGTAAAACCATTCACCAAAAAATCAGAAAAGTAAAATACCACAGGATAAATTTGTACATGCATGCATTTCAGTGCTCTTGACTACAATCTTTTTTTTATTGGTAAGTGTGTGCTCTTGACTACAATCTTAAAACCATTTATGGGGCACCAGTCTCATGATGTACGGCAGGCTCATACGGACCTAGGAAGTTTTCAGTTTATATGCATGCCTACAATAATCAACCTGAAAAAAGCTTACAGTTTAAGAAAGCATATAGAGAACAGAACTCTTTCCCAGCATCATGATGTCTTTTACTTTGGATCTGATGCCCGTATTCCATGGCGCTTGAAGAATTCTCTAAATCCATATGCACTAAGGTCATAATTGAACTGGAAAAAATAGATATAAGGGAAAAAATTCAGAAAACAGTCCCCTAGAAAGAAAGAAGGAAAGACAACGATTTTTTTTTTCCTTTTTTTTGAGCCAGATCAGGGCTCTATAACTTTTAAGGTACTAATCAAGCCAAAAGAAGATAACACTTCCAGGTTTCCATATTTAGCTGCTTGACTATACTTTTAAAGCATTATCATGCATACACTTCTGAATCATCAAGTTCTTGATGACAAAATCCTTAGCTGTTAAGAAAATGAATATTTCCAATAAAATTGCTTCTGAATAAAGACTGGGTATCTACAGCTCCACCCAATGCATCAAAAAGTTTTATAAAATTTCATGTGTTTGAAAAAAAGCTTTAGACTGTGTAGACTCACAGGTCAGATGATGAACGCTATTGCTGCCCATAATACTATTAAAATGGCAAATGAAAAACAAGATCCAGAACTCACAGGTAGAACTTTTACAGAGTATCTAGTAATATTTGGATCAGCAACCCTTCCTTGGTTAGTTGCCTGCATATGAAAGATATTATTGAGTATAAGCTTTGGTGCAAAGAAGAGCAGTACCAAAATGTTACTCAATGTTATCAAGACAAGCCAGCAGCCTAATGCCTAAGCACATCTGATCAAAACCTCTGGCGCAAGAAGAACAAAGGCAAAAAGAAAATACATATAATAAGCACAGACATCAGGGCATATTGAGCAGTAAGGTGGAATCGTTCCATTTTCCATGAGAAACATATCATTTTCTAAAAGGAAATTTACAAATAATAGATCCACCACTTCAAACTTAGTGAAAACGAATATAAAGAAAACAATTGCAGCCTGCAAGACTCATTTCAACTGCTAATACAAGTAAAAAAATGACTTACTGCAAAAGATATGCAAGGACAATATTATTGATTCATTTTCAACAAGCATCCAAACAATACTTAAAGACTTGAGACAGAAACCATAAAGAAAAAAAACAGGGTTTGCCTCAGAACAATCATTTGGAGTTTATGACAGCACTGCCTAAACAATATTCACACCATGTCAGTTAGCAAACAAAATGGAAATAGATGAAAAACTCTGGGTTTTACAGTTCCTTTTATTTGGTCACAGCAAGAACAAAAGAAAAGGAAACAGGAATTTATTTTAACATAAAAATTTCTTCTCAGTAGATTTCATTCTGTAAACAAAGAGGCGGCCAAAAGCACCACCTCTGCTTTACCACCTCCTACAACACAAATGGCATCAATCAATTCCATTGGAACTTACCACCAAGTGAACTATTGCAATAATTACCATCACTAGAAACTAAAACCCCAGTTATCACCAGGAAAAATCTACCTTCCAGCATACCTGCACATTTCCTTTATAACTAATAAAAAACAAAAAGCACTAACCTGCTCGCACAGAACTTCCTCATGAATCATTTCAACCGCCTGATTCATCTTTGCTACTAAATCCATTTTCCTTAACACTTTCCTCAACAAATTGCACATTCTTAACATAATTTGGAAAACAAAACTTCTCTTTCCAACATAATATTTTCCACAACCAAACGCACCTTAATACTTCCCTTTTCATTAGCCGTTTTCCCCACTAAAGTACGGTTTGATTTTTATATTTCACACATAACTTTCATGATGACAGCAAGAGGACATCCACTGGTAGATCTGACCCCGACTCAGTATTTTTTTTATCCTAAGTTATAACAGTATAGCAATAAACTTTCCAGAGCCATAGCAAATCTTAAAAGGAAATTTCCTCCACATAAATGGGAAGGGAACTTCTTATTCAGTAAAGTTTACAACTGTTAGTTTACCAAGCAACAGATTTATTCACTAAATTGACCAAGAGCAATGTTATAGTTCAAACAGTTGATGATAGAGGCACAAATGAGAAAACAAGAAAACTAAAGTAAAGAAAGAAAGAATACTTGTTCCGGACTATGAAATATTTCAATGAATGGATATTCTTTCCTCTGCCGTGTTATACAGAATCCAGGATATTTTGGGCACTCAACCTGAAAAAGATCAACACAAAAACCAAATACCATGAACATTTAAGGGGGGCTACAGTAGGGTACACGAGATATCAAATTATCCAGAAGCAAGTTTAAAATTTTATATGTTGCTTCCACAGTGAAGGGGGATACCACAGCAGGCAAAAATGTTAACATATAATTAAGTATATAGAAATAGTGCCCAAAAATATTATTGTGGAAAATGAATAGATAGTTTAACATTTATAGATACTATATGAAAATAAAAAGTAGATTATTTGTATCATGCCACACCTAACAATCCTTTTGATCATGTGATAATGCATACTTCATTTACCGGAAAGACATAAATAACTTACACGCATAAATTTTATATGTGGATAGAACTCGGTAGCGGCTTCCTCTATTACCCGGTCAAGATGTTTTGTGTAGTTACCCCTGCATTATCCAAAATGAATGGTGACATCTATGAAGTTTGATGTCTAATTGGAGAAATATAATAGAGGGAGGGGGTACAGAACTATCCAATTTCAAGTCACCTGATGGTAAATGCAACAACCACAGGATAATGTTCATGAAGGAGCTGGACAAATTCACGCTCCGATGTAAAATGAATAACCCGTGATGGCCCAAGATCTTTTGGATAACCAGTATGATACCTTGATTTAACAAATAACACATGCAAGAAAGAAGAGAATAAGAGATTTTTTGTAGTAAACAAAAAAATTATTTTATCAAAAATAAAATGTCAAAGGATATTGCACTCTCTCAGATGGCTCCCTAGCTTCTTTTTCTTCCTTTTCTCTTTTGGCTAATGACGCTCTAGGTTTTGTATGAGATCCAAGATTAGTTCATTACCAAACTTCGCATTCATCTCTATCAACAACAACTTAATAGATTAACCAATTGGATTCTTTATAAAATGTTACTTCAAGTAGTTGTTTCGCCATAGAAATAAATATAAGTCAGAAGAAACGCGATCTTTATTTCAATGACTACCCACGTGAAAAGATGGCAAACAGAGGTTTTTAAATTCTTTTACCAATGTAAGAGAGGAGTAAGATTAGTGGCAAGAGATTCTTTCTCTAGTACAGAAATTCTGTTAGATGGGATGAGAAACAGGAGAAAACCAAAATTTACACCAGAAAAATCATTGTATAAAGCACTTCAATAGGGAAAAGGGCTCCTCGTAACACAAGCTGAGCAATGACATTGAAACTAGGGTATATTTTTATATATTTTATATTAAAAGAAACTTAAAAGAAAAAACGATGTTCATACTTGCACGTTGCTCGAAGATGTCTGAGCATTCTATCAAAAAATGATGCCTCTTCCATTTGATAAGCAATGCACCAAACTTTTCAATTGTCCTACAAGCAGTTTTCATTGGACAGGTTATCAAAAGCGATAATTGGTTGGTACTGGTTGGTACAAATTGCCAACGGATAACAAAGCATTTTAAAAACTACTTTGTCTCAATATGAAAAACCCGGGAAGAAACAAAGTTTCTTTGTATTAAGGGCAAGCGGGTCATGTTTACCATGCAAATTCAGCCAAATATATGGCCTTGCAAATTAAAAGGGGACGTGCCCATTAGAACACACATTTGTTTGAAGCATTTTATCAAACAGACTACAACAAATTGATATCCATTCAATATGCATGCATAACGGAACATTTATCGATTGAAACATTTTATCAAACACGTATCGCACATGGCATCACAAGCTACCAATAATTTCGTAACTCAATTAACACAAAGAATGACTTAGGGTTTCACAAAATCCATTTCTCAACAGACAATAGCCCAACACAGAATATCCAAGCAAAAAATCGTTCAACGCAAATCTTAATAGCATCCAATAAAATCATTAGCCCCTAATAAAACGTTTACACTCCGTGGTTGCTAAGAAAGTGAAAAAGAATAATCTTATAACGAGCTTGGGTATAATAGGCTGTTAGAAGATCCATTTTTTCTTTTCTTTTCTAAGCAACCAGATGGAGAAGTAGATATATACAAGGAAAATTGAACCCAAAATAAAGTAAATATAATGTAGGTTAAGAGAAAACGGTATAGAACCTGTTGGATGTCTTGATTCTTCAAGCCAAAGCACAGTGAGTTGAGAAAGTGGCCCGCTTTGAAGTCTTTTCGAGTGTTGTGAGATTATAATAACTGTAGTAATTTAGTAGTATCATGTATTGTTTCTTTAATAAGCTTTATTTAAATATCACATACGTGTTATCATTGGTTTGGGCTAATTCCATATTAGGTTCCTAAAGGTTTTCTTTGTTGGTATTACAGGTCAACTTGCACGCATAATATTAAATTTATATTACTGCATATATTAAGTTTACTTTCGCGGATGAGTAAAAAATAAACCATTTATATTTAGCATAGATTTTTTAAACTTTGTCTTTTAACAATTAAAACCTCTTACAGTTTTTAAACTAAAGGAAATTTACAGTCAATTTTTGATCTTTCATTTCATTCAATTTCATGATCTTGAAGACATATAATGCCACGTAACATATTTTATTTATTAAAATAATTGCAACGTTTCTTAATTACTCTCACTTTTACGTGATTAATTATATTAATAAGTAAATACCATTTTATTAATAACTAAAGATATTTTATAAAGAAACTATCAAAAATAGAAGAAAATGTAAAGAAATATTAAAGAATACAATTGATATCTTATCATGTTAAAACTAAAAAGCAACAACTTTTCATCTCAAAAAAATGAAAAAAAAAAATCACCTAAGGCTAATTGGTGACCATTTCTCTTTTAAAGTGGTAAGTTTCTTCACCTTTAATGATTGCAAATTTGCATTTAATTAAAGGAATAATAAAAATATTGATAAATTATATACTTTGCTTAATCATATGAAATTATATTACACTGCAAGGTTTTATTTTTTAAATGCATATCTAATCATTTAGTAAAAAAATATTAACCACAATAAATAAATAAAATGTGATTTTATTTAAAACATCAAAATAAATTTTTAAGTTTAAATTCTAAAAGAAAGCTTAATACCAAAAAATGGTAGTTTTTTTAACAATAAACTAATAAGGAAACCAAAGAAAAGAAAAAGGTTGTAATGAAGATGATAAAGGGTGTTTTGATATGATAGATAAAATTTAATACTTGCCAAGCACTAATTGTTATATAATATTGCCAAATAGAAGTCTTTTTGGTAGAAGTCCTTCCAATATAAGAAAAAGATTTGGGTGAGAATCCACAAAGAATTTGCTAGTTTGGTTTTCACCATGTAGTAATCAATAATTAATTGCCAAGCACAAGCAGAAAACTTCGCTCATCAATCTCAGTTCTTTTTTCATTTTAGTAAAAGCACTGAGAGATACATTAAGGCCACCCAGTTGTTGTAGCTTTTTGATAGTTAAAAAGCATTTTTTTTAGGATCAAAAGTGCTTTTCTCTTTCTCTCTTTCTTCGTGATAAGCACTTTTGAGGGCAACATGAAGCATTGTATCAAATTACAAAACAAATTAGCAAAACTTAATAAGCGGAAGAAACTAGTTGTCTCCCCCTTACACCAGTTATCTTTACAACTATTCAACATATATTTCAGAAAATATATCTAGCTCTCTATCTTATTACCACAGATTACAAAGAATATGATAACCATAAACCTTGATGTAGATACCAAACTATCGCCATTGCCCCATAGCTACCACTGGGATCGTAACCTTGTGCCCTCGGCTACCTTTCATCAAAACTTCTCCAAAACTATATGTTCCTTTTACTGATCTAACTGTGAGAGTCACAGAGAACTTCCGTGATGCACCAGATTTAAGAGTCATTGCAGGAGGGCTGGTTTCTATGGCAATGGCCGGTTCCATTCTGGCTGTGATCACATAGGTTTCTTCCTCAGCAACATTTGTGACCGTCCGAGTTACTGTTTGAGTTCCCACAAGATGGGAGATTGCGATTGATGGGGTGTTGAGATTTGAAGGGCGGCCCATGGTATAGTTGCAGGGCAAGTTTGTATACTTCTTTATCTCATTAGCATCAATACCAGGCGTCGTGCACATGAAACCCAAGTAATCTTCATAACCTACAAAAGCCAGTATTAAAGAGAAGTTAGAAGCAAATTGGGATTTTGCTTAGTGTGCCAGAAGCTTCTGTTTCGCCTCAAGGCATCCTAAATTTCTTTTTCCATCATATAATTTTTTTATAAAAAAAAATAACAGAAAGAAACCAACTGGTTATAACATTTGGATGTAAATTGAAGATTATGGCATGTGCATCATAAATTGGTACAGGAAGACTAGGTTTTAAACCCATCTACATTTAACTAACATTTTCTTGATTTATTTATTTTCTGCAAACTATAAGAGAACCCAAATCACCCCAATACCAGCCCTTCTTTAATAATTTGAGTATGATGTTACTCAACCAAGTATGCTAAAGGTCTGTTTTCATCTTAAGTCTTGACTAAAATTTAATACCATAACAAAAAAAAAAAATCAGGTCTCACAGAGGAAAGGGCCCTCAATAGAGCAGAATGGCACAATAAATCATGTAGCCAACCCCATGTAGGTGTAAAAAGGCTTTAGTTTGGCTCGGTTTGGTTTAAATAAAATCTTTCAGTGAAACCATGTTAATCCAATTTGTTCAAAATGTATTCCATCCCTTTATTTCCCTGGTTGGAGCATCTCTGTGTGGCAAGCCTAAGTGCAAATTGTATCTAATAACCAATCAACAAATTCAACATAACTAAAATTATAATGGAGAAGCATAAAGATACCTGCATCAAAGATGAGCCCAGGATCCAATGCAGCTCTTGGATTGACATGACCACTACCATAATCGAAAGGTGTAGCTGTGACCAGCTTCATGGCCTCCTTTTCAGAATATTGCTGTGCTTGAAGTGGTCTGCCTGCTCTGTCAATCCTTGTTGATGTTGTCATCAAAGCTGATTTTATAGCAGCAGGGCTCCAATGAGGGTGCTTCTGCTTCACAAGAGCCGCTATCCCTGCTATATGTGGTGCAGCCATGCTAGTTCCAGATATCATGGCAAATCCTTCTCCTGCTCAAAGCAAACAATTGTTTAAGACAAATGTTTTTGTTTCTAGAAGCATATCATTAAATTCCTTTTCATCTTTCTCTAGCAACTAACATGCTCTCAATGTTCTATATTTGGTATCCAAGAAAACAAGAAACATAAATAGATAACCGAACACATCTTTACCAACATAATTAGACTCATCCGTTCCATTTGGAGACCAAGCAGACCATATCAGAGAGCCCGGAGCCAGAATGTCTGGCTTGAGAAGGTCTGCATCTTGAAAACTGAAATCTTTAATGTTGGGGCCTCGAGCAGAAAATAATGCCACCTGTGGTGCTGATTTATAGAGTATAGGCATCAAACCATCTCCAATGCTACCTATAGCTTTGAAGCTCTTCACTCGTCCAGTCCAATCTCTTGATGTAGAGGTGTTGTAATATTCTATTAAATCCTACGATAAGGACAACCAAACAAAAAATCAGATTACTGTAAGAATTAGGCACAATCGAGGGTAGAAATAGAGGACAAAAGGAAAAGGGCAAAGAAAAAAAGAAACAATAAAGTGGCGCCTCAAAGTACTGATTAAGCAACAGCTTGTCATCACAGTCGATTTAGGATAGTGCACAAGGTGAAGTTTGGGTGGAGTAGGAAGAGTGGTACTATTTTCCATGTTTTACTTTTCCTTTTTTTCTTTTTCCTGAATTTCTTGTATTTTTTTACTTCTCTTTTCTACACATGACAAGCTTACACCAGCCTTTAAACTACTTGATCTCCTCTCAGGAGTAATTGTATGGTATGCCAAGGGTCACTGTAATACAAGAGAGTGTAAGAAACATAGCAACTGAATTGATGTCATTTAATATTTGGCAAATATTGAGAGCATGTTGCAGATTCTGATTTTGTCTCAGGATGGGCAGCTACCAACTTTCAGAAATCACATAAAAAAGGGAGAATGCAATGTAAAGCAGGGTCCTTTCTATAAAAGTGGTTGCTGAAATTGCTTTTGTGTTCATTATGCCAAACTTATATACCCAAGACCTCCTGTTTGCACTACCCATAGGAGATGCGAGTTATGAGAAGATAAAGATAATTACCATTGATTTAGTGACATCAGTGATAAGGATCCCAGGAATACTAATGGGAACAGGATCAAATTTTGTTCCTGGAGAAACATTTTCCACAGCAAGAACAAAGCCAACTGCACCAAGGCTCTTGGCTGTTTCTGAGACTTTCTTGATTGATGCAGTACCGACCACAAAATTGAATGAATAGCCACATATAAGGATGTTTCCCTCAATCAAGTTTTTGTTTAACACTTCTGGTCTCTGGCAGTCTGACGGGCTAAACTTCATTACTGAAGAATCCAGTAGCACATCATTCGCAGCAACCATGGTGAAAGTTCGATTTGGGTGAGTAGAAGCTGCAGAAACACGGGATGAGTTTCAACTTCAGAAAGGCATAAATATATCTTAAAAAGCTAGCATATGACTAATTGCATGAGTAGAACCACTAAGCACTACCAACTAGATCCCGGAGCTTTTATAATAAATTATAAAAACAAACGTGAGAATTGCTACATGATCCACAAGGCATTATGCAGCTCAATGAACATAACGACATGACATATAAGGAGGCTCAAAGAGGACATTTTTCGTCAGTGATGGTAATTGACCATCACTTTCTGAATTTTTTAAGTTTCTCTCCCCCTCCCCTCATATTCTTCACTTTTCTTTCTTTTAATTACTGATTGTATACATTTTCAAGTCTCCTCCATGTTGAACATCTGTTTTACAATTTATCCAAAAATTTGGTTATTGAAATTTTGAAATTGTATAGAAACAAAATTAGAATAAAGAAAAAAAAAGAAAAAAAAATTCCGTTTCAAGAACAACGGGAAATACACTTTTAGACATCTTCATTTGATCAAGCATATTATGTCCTGATAAGGAATTAGAACTGGAAAGAATGTCAAAATTTGCATAAGGATTTAAAATTGATCTAACTTAGATCATAAGTCCGTCATGACGTGCATTCAGCTCTCCCTAAAAAAATGAAAAGAGAGAGAAAAGCCAGCCCTATAGAAAATTGGCTAAACCAGGGATTTACATGAACACATCATGGAATATACTACTTTGCTCTCAGCTTCATCGGCATGCACTTCTTTTTAAATTCAACAATCTTCTAATTACAAATTTTAACCCCCACTAACTTACATAATCAAAGAAAATAGCCAAAACCTGCTACAGAGATAAGAAAGACTTCAACTACATTCTTGGCAATATTACAAGAATAAGGAGAACAAAACAGAAGAGAATGAAATAGAACAATGACATTAGTGCTTAGTTTCCTGATAAGAAATTGAGAATGGATGAATGTACTATAACAAATTCAAGCCGTTCTTATTGCATGAATTGACAGGATGTATCCTCTCAAAGTATTTTCAGAACTATTGAATAACAGAGTTCTGTGGGTTAAGTAATGTCCCTGGTACTGGTCTCTCTTCCGAGTGGCTACCAGATCCGAAGGAAAAATACTAAAGTTGATAAAACTTACGTGATAGTCCAATTCCAGGTAAAAGTTTTCCATTTCCAAGGGTCAGATGGTTTTTGTATCTGCGATCGTCGATTGCAGCTGCTACAGATGCTATCCATGGGCTATAAGAAACCAAAGTCTTTGGAAAAGGACCTCCATTACCAGCTGCCTGGGCAACAAAAACACCTGCCTTTACAGCTGCAAGAAGTGTAGCATCAAAAGGGTTTAAATATGTGGTCTTGGTGGTTGCTGGAGGACTGTTCGGCCCAACTGAGAGGCTGAGTATATCCACCCCATCATGAACAGCCTGCTTGCAAAAGCTCCCTTAAGTTAAAAGCATTCCATTAAGATACAACCATATCTATAGAAATCACTTATTAATAGCAGAAAATGCAACACTTCACATACAATGAACTAAAAACTTCCTTCAGAAAGGAGGTAAGACAGCAAGATTGTTTATCTCAAGAGTGAATGAAAACCATACAAGAAGGGAGCAGAAATGCGAGCATATATGCCAGGTAAAATTATTCTTTTGCCCTCCAAAACAATAAATATGATGGGAAAAAAACTTCATCAAAATATCGAGATCTAATAATGAAGTTACAAGGAGGAAATACTCACCAAAAACTTTTATGTTATATTGAAATAACATATCAAAACAAAATTAACTCTAGTAGCATCTGCCAATTTCATATATACTGTAAGTTAGTGATTAAGAGCACACCTGATCAATTGCAGCTACCACATCAGCGACAAAGCCTCCAAAAAGCCTGTATAGAGCCTTGTACACAGCAATCCTGAAATAATTAATTTCAGTTATCTTGCATCAGATAAAGAATAATATAACACTAACTGGATTATTACCAGAAACAATTATTAATCCCCACCTGGCACGGGGTGCCATCCCACTCGCCTTCCCAAACTCATAGCCATGCATTCTGACAGGAATACCATTATTTCCAGCTGCTATAGCTGCTGTGTGACTGGCCTCCATTAATTTAATAAAAAAAATAAAAATAAAAGGCATCAGATATGCTTAGCACAGAAGAAGAAGAACAACAAGAAAGAAAACAAAACTCATTACATATCATGTTTTCTATTGGAAACCCATTACACACACGTATAGAGAGAGAGAGAGAGAGAGAGAGAGAGAGAGAGAGAGAAGTTTCCTGTTTTTGAACTGTAACTGTAAATATTCTACAGTGATCAGAGGAACAGAAATTGCATCACACTATGGCGAAGTTAATATTAACATTTTGCATCACACTTAGCGATATTGTAAAAAAATAACAAAGGCTGAGAAAAAACGGAGGGAAACAAAATTGAATCCCTAGAGTTGTATCAACTATCATGAGATATGTTGCACAATAAGAGGGAGTGTCCTTGTTGTCAGGATTTGAATCCCTCAAAATGGTAGTTGCAACCTCAGATATAGAAATGAAGATATCTCAAGTGAAGATTGAAGCCCTTTCTAAACAACCACTTCAATGGCAGCACTCCCCAAAAATTACGAGATTAATTCTAAATGAAAAAATATTTATGAATTCTTCCTCAATACAAGAAACTGCTAAGTACTAATCAAAAGCTCAAGAAATAAGTGTGTCACTTTCCACTTGTCCATTTGTTGAGTTTAAATAAATGTTGGGCCCATTTCCTATAAGCTCGAGTTTTTATGATAACTGGTTCCTCAACACCATTGTTTCAACAAGTCTAAGTGTTAGTTCAAGGGAAAGAGAAAATTTAATATATGATACAACTACCATGATATTCCAATGATGAATATTCATTATTATCCTACTTGTTTAGATCTTAGAATATTATGATTGAATAAAAGCTAAATAGCATCACCTATAGCATGCATATGTCACAACTAATATTACATTCTGGTACATGTATGAAGATTGGGTTTTCATATTTATACCAATTACCAGTAGATTTAACAAAAGATTGAGCTGTTGGCAACTTAAAAATAAACAGAGTTACAACTTGTGACACAGGAATATAATAACTAATAGGATAACTTATTCTGAGCTTAAATCTTAATAGTTGCATTTCCCAAATGCATGGACTCTTCCCAAGAAAATTAGACTGATAAGTGGTATGTGCTGGCCAGTTACTGAAATAATGTTAGTAGACTCCTCTCAAGCCTGTCAACTTCTTTAAAGTAGAATATCATTAACTTTTGCTTTCAGAAATGGTGATTTCCACAAATCTAAAGCAGAAAAGAAAAGAAAAACGTAGATGCAACATTTAGTAGAAAGTCTAGTTGTAAAATCTTTGTTATTGCGTAAGTTTTCTTGTAAGTTAAGTCATTAAGATTAACTTACACATAAATTTATATAACGATTAAATATGGTAAATCTGTCAGTGTTGCATTAGCAACACAATTAAGAAAATCTCTTGTCAGAACATCATCATCTTTTCTAATCATATACATGAGTAAACTTATGCATATGATTATCTGTCTACAAGTAACTTTTTTATTTAAAACATAACCTTGCGTATGTTCTAAGCTTACTAATTGCAATCTCCACCATTATTTGAATCTCTTTATTTGTCTATGCACAAATGGAAATGGTGAAATTTATTCTTGCATCCTCAAGATTACATTGTCCTTCATGTCAGGCTGGATTAGCATAGATTGAACTTCTAGACAAATTAAAATATTATTGAATACATGGTAGCACAAAGATTCCCATTGAAAGTGGTATTGCATATCAAAACTAACCTTCCATGTCCATCACCATCCATTGGTGAAGCGAAATCAATAGAAGGATTAAATGACCCAGCAGCTATTGCAGCTTCAGCAAAATGTTGGGCTCCAATAATCTTCCCATTACAGAAGTTCCTCTTAGTATCAGGATCGACTTCACATTTTCCTCTGTACCTTGGGACAGGCCCATATGGTTCAGTATTGTGGGTTGCAAAGCTTGGATGATGTGGATAAATTCCTGAGTCCACAAATCCTATCACAATGTCCTCTCCTGCCCTGTCAAATCCACCTCCTGTCGGCCAAACTCCAGTTGGAAGCCCCAAAAACTGTGGAGTATGTGTAGTAAGTCGCCTCACCTTCCAATCTCTCTCCACAGATTTCACACTAGGGGCATGTCTTAAGGTTTCAGCCTACTAATATATTGGGGATAGTGTAAGGATATGAGAATGAAGAGGACTAACTAACTATCAAAAACTGATAAAATTATGCCAACGAGAAAGCACTAAAATAAATAAAGTCAAAGGTTTCACCTGTTCAGGAGAAATGTGAACTGCAAAGCCATTTATTAGGTGTTTATAGCTGTAGACTTTCTTGTAAGTTCCATGCTCAAAGAGCATCCCAAGAAGCATATCATGTTTCTTCTCAAGGTGATGAGCATAGGATGTCACCAATTCACTGAAAGAAGCATCAAAGTAATTAAATGTATCACCTCGTGATCTTTTTGTTTTGGAGAGGGGGGGAAATTTGGGGAGAGAGAGAAAGGAATCATGCAGGTCAAGGCATGGCAGTAGATTATACAATAAGAGAGTATGAAACAGCAAAAATCCCTGCCACCATTAAATAAGGAGGACCACAGTGCCACCATTAAATAAGGAGGACCACGGTGTTAGATCGATCACACTATTTATCAATATCAAGGCTGTTCACAAAGTATTACGAAAATAGGAAGTCACAGTACACAATAAATACACAAACAAGCATACATTTATGAACATTTTAGGATGATAACTTCCAACATTTGTGAAAATATCATAATGTTTAATTTAGTATCACATAAAGCACTATTATTGCGAAGTAAAATGGACATTACAAAATAACAAATTCAACACATCGAAAATATTTTATTAACTGAAGTATGATAATCAGGGGACCAATCACAAACATTTAACCCACACTGGCTTGGGTGGGTTCCAATTGCTCAGGCCGTCAATGCCAAATTGCTGGCTCTTTCTTCACCAGCCAGGGTGTATACCCAGGAGTACGCATACAAAGAAATTTGACATCACTCATCAGTGGTAGCTGCTTATCTCAGTCCAAGAATTCCTCGGGCCAGTAATGCATATTTTATTGTTTCATAAGTCAAGACCCCACTCAAAAAAGGTAAAATATTAAACACATATTTCAAATGCCAACATGCTGGCTAGCATTAAGCTGACAGTAAAATAGTGCCTAAATTAAGACTTGGATTGCATGTATTCCAATAATAACAAAAATTTAAAGGAAAAACTTGTACCTTGTAGGATCAATCTTTTCATCAGATTCAACAGCAGTGGCTTCAAAACCATTTTCACCTCCTTTGTAACTTATGATGGGCTCTCCTTCCATTGCCACTATGTAAATCTCCGCTTTCCCAGTGATCAGAAGGGCCAACAAGATAAGAATTGTGCATCCAATCTCCAGCACCCCCATTTTCATCTACAAGTGGCAACTTCAGCAGCCTCACAAGATCTGTTGAATCATAATCACAATCAGTAAGTGGAGCAGAATCATTTAGAAAATACCACAACAATGATGACAATGTTGTCAGTTTAAGCTTATACTATTTTTAAAAAAAAATTATGTGAATATTATATGTAACATTAACATAACAAAGATGAATATGATGATTTAGCTTATACAATTTTAGGTAAAAAAGAAATTAACTTCTGTTTGGTTCCTGGGAAAAGGCAGGCTTAATTTTTATATTATGTTGAGAGTCTAACATACCAAAACCACTATGAAACCAAATCACACAAATATGGAAAGTAATCAAAAATTAGTTTAAGATTAATATTTTCATTCTTTTATCGTTGGAAAGAAAAAAAAAGATGAAAAAGACATTAACAAGAATTTCCAAATTTTCTCTCTTTCCGTCGACTTCCTTAGAAGCCAAACAAACAGAGAAGAGAGAAAATCCAACTGCCTCCACTAAAATAACTCAAGATCATATCCCCCTACCCCCAAATAAATAAAGAAATAAAGAAAAAGAAACATAAAATCAGCTCACTTCAAAGAATTTCAGAGTGCTGAAATACCTGAAAACACTAAGCAGTAGAATTAATTTCAGCAATTGAATGGTCCTTTGACACTAAATACTACAACACAAATCATTGTTCATCAACAAATATTTATTTAAGTTTTAAATCAAGCTTTTACTAAAAAAAAAAATTAAATAAAAAACAATCTCCCACCATCATACATTAGTAAAAGATAAAACTAAACAAACTCAAGAACATTTACCAGTCAGAAAATAAAAGCCTGATCTCAATCCTTTGCAGCTCTTATTTATTCACATTCACGTCAAAATCCACTTAAATCTGCATATTAACCCAAACCCATAAATAAACAAATAAATCAAAATTAAAATAAAAAACTACTTTTCAAACAAACCGTTCAAGCAAAGAATAATCAGAAAAAAAATATATATTCTTCTCACATTTCTGCCACTTAAAGAAGATACTATCACCTAAAAAATGTTCCAAAACAAAAGCTAACAGTGTCTTCACTTACACTGATCCACGAAACGAATCAAAATAAAAGAAGATTTGATAATACGATCAAAGTGAGCTGGGCATAATAAAATAAAAAAGATAAAAATCACATTTGCTTGTGATCAATAGTAGAGTTCAGATCTTTGAAGAGAAAAATAGAAGAAAATGTGGCTTTAAAGTGAGATCTGGTGAATTACATTTGGGTGATTAATAGAGAGAACAAGGAAAGTGAGGTTTTACTGTATTTTAGTGAGAAGAGTGAGGAAGAGAGTGAGGTAGTTGGGGTTTATTTATTTATTTTTAGTATTACTATTTAATAGAGGTACAGACTACAGACAAGGAAGCCGAAGATAATGGAGGAGTCAAAAGGCATATTATTATTTTTAAATGTTAAAATAATAATTTAATTATTACGTTTATTTATCTTAATACAATTTTATTTGCTTAAATCTATCATTATCAATCAATTAACGTTTAATTAAACTTGCTTTTTGAATTTTTTTTTTTTTTTTTTTTTGAAGTTGAGGGAGAGAGAGCGAAGAGGAACATTCGCGCGCAAGCTGTCAGGGGGCAGTTCCGGTGAAATTACAAGATTGACCTTGGAGGTTCGCTTTCTGTTTAGTGCACCTGAGGACTCGACCGGAATCGCAAATTATTTCCGGTATATATGTATGCCTCGTGTTCTTTTTATGTAACTTATTTTTCAGCCGATTACTCATTATGAGTTACCTACCACTACTGTAGTAAATGTGTTTATTTCGCGGAGTAGTTTTTTTTATCTAAAAAATAAAAAAGAAAAAAATTAATTTAAAATTCGAGTTGTATCTTTTTTCCATTAATAAATTAAAGTATTAGAAAAATTACTTAAACATTAAACAAAATGACAAATCTGAATATATATATATATATATATATATATATTACGTTGTGAATATATAATTTAAACCAAATATGGTAGAATGTGGTTTTGTTTTGTTTGACTAAATCCATAAATTTCTTTTTATTCAACATAAAATCGAGACATTATTATCGAAATAAGTTGACGATATTGTGATAGTTAACATTTAATTTGTTAATAAATTTTAAAATGGTAAAAAAAGATGTTCTCATACCATTTTTTTAACCTCGTTTTGGTGAGTTTTATTTCAAAATAAATAATATATTAAGTATTTCCTTAAACATTTAACTTCTTAAATGTTGAATAAAATAAAATTAAATCAATTTTAAGTAATTAAGAAGTGTAACTTTTGGAGTGGGAGTAGAATAATTAATTTGGTAAACTTTTTCCTCGAATGCCTTCTCATCTTTAAAAGAAGGGCAACAAATTAAAAGGGTGAATAGGACGGGGAAGAGTCAAATGAGAGTAAAGTGCAGATTGACTTGACAATCAAACATTGATTTTATGGGGCATAGCCTTCATTTTCAATTCCGATTCAATCAGAAAACGCGTTCCTTGCACCACGATTACCAACTCTTTTGCAAACGCTGACAACATAAAGGGCATGTTTTGTTTAACAAAATGGCTTTAATAATTAGTTCAAAAGCACTTTTGAGTCCCACCATTCTCTTAGTTAATATATCAAAAAAAATTAAATATTTTTATCTGCAATAATTAAAAAATAAGCAAAGATCATTATAGTCCTATAATCATTTTGAATATTTTTATGTTATTTTTTATATCGAATGCAAGATGTTGGGTCAAATGTTGATAACAATTGTCCAATGATGAAAGTTTAGATTAAGACTAAGTTACTTGTGTTGCCGTATGATTTAAGTGATTTTTGTTACATTTTATCTATAAGCTATAGTTTTTGGTGTAGTAGTATCCTGACAGTTGGTATCGAAATCAAAATAACGAATTTAATTCCTAGCGATGCAATTGTTTGGGAGAGATTATTAGTTTAAGTGTTGACAGTAATTGTCTTATGGTAATGGTCCAAGTTGGGGTTAAATTACAGTCAAAACATAGAACCTGTATTACTGTGATTTAAGTAATTTAAGTTACACTATTACTATAACTTATAGTTTTTTACTATAAAACAATACGATCCAAATCAATACCATCATTAGATTTTAAAAGACAAAAAAAAAATGAGAAAACTAATTATTTATATAATGTTTTTATATCCACCTCCAAAAATGGAATTTCTTTTTTTTTTTTAAATGCATAACTCTAAGGTTCTAATAACATTTATTGGATTGGGAATTGGTGTCTTGTAGCCGTTACTTTATGAGCACATGTGAGCATAGCCCACTTACCCCACCAAAGTTGTCTGATACTCATTCACCACATGTGAATTTTGGGTAAGAACATTTCACTGCCTAAAAAATGATTCCAAATCATGAGAATGTAATAATACAAACAAATGAAAAAATATGAAAGCATTCTTTTGGTAATGTCACATCCTTGTACAGTCCAAATATGGATAATCTTCCTAATTTCTTGTCATGAAAAAGAAAAATAAATAATATGAAAAAAGTAGAGAAAATTTAGGATACGTCTACCCTTTATTTATGTCATTTATTTTTTTAACCTAATCTATAGACAAGATTTTTTATAATATTAATTTATTTACCGTTTTCGGTCTTCACCTTCACCAATCACGACCTACATATATTATTGTCACGTGCCCATTACCAATACTGATAACGATAAAGTTGTACGTACCAAATATCCAAAACTAGACCTTTCTAGCTGCCTAGTGAAGAAAATAAAGGATGATTATTATGTGTGCTCGGAATTCAAAGTACTATGATGAGATGTGTTATGGAGTAAGTATTAAGATGGATGCAATTGGGTAAAAAGTTTTATGACATTTATGCTACTTTTTTTTTTATAGAAATTATATAATATTAACACTTTGTTTTATCTATTTTTTAGATGAATTAAAAAAATATTTCTAAATAAATTGGAATAAATTTTTTTGTTTGGTTTTTATATAAAATTATAGAATTTAATTCAAGTATGATGTTTAGAATATTTAAAATAAATGATATTATTGAATCTAACTTGTTTAGATTCTAAATATTTTTATTGAATAATTTAGTCATTTTTATTTTACTATATGAAAGAATTTGGGCCAACATAATTTTTTTTCTCTTTATTTTATAAATTTTATATACAAAATCTATCAATAAGCAACAAGCCAACTCAATTTTATAGTGAATTCAATAATTTACAAATGAATTCTATGATTTTTTTTTGTCTCTCCAAATATAATAAGAATGAAATTACAAATAAATTTTATCCAATTTATTTATTTCAAACATACTCTTAGATTATTAAACTATAAACTTGACATAAGAAATTTTCAAACTTTCAATTTGTTGAAATGTTATTATTTTCATCAATTTAATGTTTTTGTTTTACTTTGAGATGACTGGATAAAAAAAAAGATTCCAATAAATTTTAGAAACCATTTAGAGATCATCCAATATTTTTTAATTTTCACTCATGTGCAATTCTTTGTGGTTTTTAAATTTTTAATAGAAAAACGTAAATAAAAATATTTTTGGTACTCAAAATATTCTTAAATTTGTTCTCACGGTATATCACATTTTTTTTTGTATGTATACAAAAAATTTTGATCAAATTTCTTCTATGGTTAAGCTTTTAAGATAATTTCATTGATGAATACTACTTTAAAGAATCACATTGTAATTAACTGAAAAGTTTAAAGACTTCTTACACTAAATTTTTACTTTAAATAGCTAAGAATCCATAGCTTAGATGATCGGTATAATTTTTGTTTTTTTTTCATTTTTAATCCATTTGTATTTATAATAATAGTGTTTGTGAAATCAATAAAGATATTGATCCCACGCAAATGGACCAACAAAATGAATTTTTCCAATAAAAAAACTATTGATCCGTATTTGATCTTAATAATGACAAAACACAACTCTAATTACACTAACAGTTTTATCTAAGTGTTTAAGTGGTAAAAGCATTCAGTACGAAAAACAATATGCAATAACTCAACATGATTCATACACCAAAACAAGACAAAGGATCTAGAATAAGCATTAAGGTAATTGAAACAATTGTAAATCTCTTTTGTTCAATTACATAGCTTAATCTGTGGCTCAATTTACAAAAGACTCTGACAAAACTATTATACAAAAAGTTTTTAAGTCAAAAACTGTTTTGAAAACATAAAAACTGGGTTGAAAGACAACCCAGTTGACTGGGTCTACATACTAGTCAACTGGGATATGGGACAGAAAGTTTTCAGTCGACTGGTAATTTGAAAATATGATCGTTTGAGACGCGGGACTTGAGCATTTAATACCTCAAACCTACCAAGACAGTGTCAAACGACCATATTGTTTCAAAACTATATAAACCCACTTGAATGAGCATTTAAAATAAGAAGATAACACATTTAATTCACAAGACAGCTCATTAATTCTCAAACGCTTTGAAAAATTTATTGTTGAGCCATTCTTCAAGCTTGTTCTTGAAATAAAGACATTGTTAATTTGTAAAAGCACTTATTGCTGTCTTTCTACCATTTACTATTTCTCTATCATTTACTTTGCAGAAAATTTCATTTATTGTAAAAGAAAAGAGTTGGTACAACTCTGAAAGTGTTTAGGATTAAACATTTCATTGTACATTATGTGAGAAAGATATCGGTTGTAAGTTTTGTGCAACACCTGTGAAGTTGTACGACTAAAGTTTTAGTGGATTACTTAAATGAGGTTCATTGAAGATAGTGGACATAGGGTCAGAAAAAATCTGATATTGCCGAACCACTATAAACAGAATTTGCACTTTCTCTTCCTTAAACTCTTTTACTTTCAAGCATATTATTCTTTTGTGTGCTTTGTACATTTAATTGTTTAAAAACTTGCAAAGTAACTAGCAAAAATTTTTAAAACCCAATTCACCCTCTCTTGAGTTTGAATCTCGATTTACAAAAACTAACACCCGTTAAAAAAGTAATTTGAACGATAAGAAAAATTGATAAATCACTATTGGAAAAGAACTTTTATCTGGTTTTTACTAGTAAAGCTTCAAAATGTTTATTTTGAATGTTCTAAGAGTCTACTTGGTAGAGTTTATGATATGATTTTTGTTTTCAATATATAAACAAAAGATAAGTTAAACACCATTAAAAAATGGTTTATAAAAGATTTTTGTTTTTAAAAACTGAATTTATCTCATAAAAATTGTTTTCACTACTGTTTTACCAAACATTAAACAGTTTATAACTTCATTACTATTTTATCATAAACCGTTTAAAAAACAATAAAGTGTTTTTACTGTTAAGTCATATGAGATCTTATTGATAGTACCAATGGATATGAATCATTTATATTTGAAAATTAAAATTAAATCAAGTTCATGATGGAATGAATATCACACTATTCAATAAAAAATATTTAAATTTAAATTTATCATTATAACATTTAAACTAATTATGAATTTTATTTTAGCATCAATTCTCAAACATGGTCTTGTGAAATAGAACAACAATTAGTAGATAAATAGGTGAAAACAAATTTCACTCTTCTTTCGGTTAGAAAGGGGCAAAGGTTGTTGTCAATGTGACAAAAAGGTAAGAAGACTTTTTGGTGATTGATAAAACCAAATCATCCTCAATAACCCCAACTTTTGGCTTTGCTTTATCTCTTTTAGGATTTCTTCATGCATCATAGGGAACAATAACTTAAGGATGCTGCTATAGCCTTTAGAATTTTATGACACAGAGTATCATTTGGGATTTTATGCTGCATGGTTGTTTGTGACCGTCAGATCATTCAGTCCATTGCACATGGTGGATTTGAGCCCGGTTGAATTGAGATGCTCGAGGTCGGTTTGAGAGAGAAAAAACTTATTGAATTCAACTCAATAGAGATCGAGTTTAATAAGCTAAACTCAAACCCTTATTAAAATTTTCAAAATTGAAAAATAAATAGGTTAGAAGTGTTTTACTTTATTTTTATTGGTCAATACAATATTTTTTTAGTATATAAAAGTATTATTACAGTAGTACATAATAAAATTATTTTATGAGAATATATAAATATAAATAATTCATAACTTATTGTAAAAAAAATATCTGAAAAATTATTTACTTTTTATTTTTTCATGATAAATTATAATAAAATAAATTATAAACGAGAAGAATATTGAGCCAGTGGATGAACTTAACCCATATAAATGTATCTATATTATTAATAAAATTAGTAAAAATAAAAAAAAAATAAAGCTAGTAAGAGTAAGGATGTTTGTGATTTAGTAGTAATCCAATTTAAAAAATCGAAATTATAGAATAAAAAATCCTGGTAAATTCGGCTTCATTATCAATATATATATATGATTTTAAAATCTATATATTCGATTATTTTGAGCCTGTATTGGTTTTTGAATAAATTCGAATTATCGAATTATCAAACCCAACCAAACAAGCCATACAACCGAATTGTTCATGGGCACTAGTTTCATTAAACAGGCCCGTATCCCACGGGCTATGGCTTCAAGCCCAGACCAGCCATATAGTTAAAAAAAATTAATTTAATTAATTATTTATTTCTTCGAATCGTTTCTTTTCATCTCTTCACCCCCCGAAACCTCTCTCTCCCGCCGTCCCTTCGCACCAGCCACCGCGGCACACGAACCTTTATCTTCAGTTCTCTCTCTATCAAACCGCAAATCTCTCTCTATCTACCTCCTGCCTCCGGCAGCCGCCGATCCGCAGCTAGAGAGGTAAGACCTCTCTCAAACTGAAACATCTCTTTTTCTAAACTGGTTTTAACTTTCTCTCTCTCTGTGTTTCAGCCGGCCACTGCTAGCCGCACTGGCTTTCCTTTGCTGCAACGCTGGGCCCCGGTCAGATTTGCCTCTCCGATCTCCTTTGAAAGGTACATAAACGTCAATAGGGGTTTTGATTTCAATGTTCATGTCTCAAAGCTGGCTTACTTTACATTTATTCAACCGTTGAGCACAATTCTGGCTTTTGGAGGTTGTGTACGTTTTCTAAAAACAAATCGATTCATTTGTTCGTTTGACTCCATTCCAATGGTAACCCTTTGGATAAGGTCTCAATCTCATAAAATATAAGAGCATGCTCATAATTAAATCAATATTTGGAAAAAAAAGACGTTAACTGCTATACAGCGAGCATGCTACATCATAGTCCATAGATTAATGGTCATTAAGCACCTAATGTGCTTAATGTGATTTTGTTCAGAGTCATTAAGTACCTAATGTGCTCGTGTTCAGAGTGTAACCAGTTCACAATTTCACATAGTGGTTGACGCAAAAGCAACTGGTGCAACCAAGGCTTTCACAGCCATCATGATTCTTGACTCCCTCGTAACTGGTTGCTTTGTGGGTAACCAGTTTCTGTGAAATTACAGGTTCTTGTCAAGGATATGCTCAAAAGTTTATGTTGTATAAAAAACCCCTGATCTTTTGATTCATGGGTGCTACAAATATAATCAGGGAATGCGTCTGCCTCAATTCAAAGTTAGAATTTCATGTGGCATAGTATAATAATATCACTTCTTAATATTTAAAGAAACATCATACTTAGTCGTGGATGTTTTCCAGATATTTATATTAGATAGATTTTGAACGTCAAGATGTAATGAGCTGCTTTTCTTTACTGTAGCAGCCTTCTTCAATAATTCTCAGGGTTGTTCTCTCTGGAAAGAATTCTACGTTGTGTATATATATTCATGGTATTTTGTCAGGTATGATTATTATTTCACTTCAAACATGTATCAAGAAGAAACCTTCTTGTGCCATAAAATGTCTCCAAATTCTATCACACTGTAGGCCTTTCTCTTCTCACAAATTGAAACGGACAACACAAAGCAAGAAACTAGACAAGGCCCTGAGAGTCCTAGACATCATATCCCCAAAACCGAGTGCCACTTCTAATCCGAGGAACCATCTACGGCTCATTCAGGACTTTCTGCAAACAGATTCAACCCAGTTCACTGCGCAACGTTCTTGTGATGATTTTGGTCTTTCAAGTTCAAGGGAAGGAGTTTCAAGTGTTTTTGGTGAAATACTTGAATCTTCTTTTGTGAAGAAAGAGAGTTTGCATCCTGTAAATGGTGATCTGCATAGAGATGCATTGAGATTTGTTCCTAGCGATTTGTCAAATGCCTTGAGTTCATGTGGGTCCACTCAGAACCTTCAGAGAGGTATTCAGTATCATTGCTTGGCAATAAGAACTGGGTTTTCTGTTGATGTTTATGTGGGGAGTTCTTTAATTAGTCTGTACGGTAAATGTGGTAAGCTGGAGAATGCCTGTAAAGTGTTTGAGGAAATGCCCGTTAAGAATGTAGTTTCATGGACAGCTATCATTGCTGGGTTTGCACAGGAATGGCAGGTTGATGAGTGCTTGGAGCTTTATACTATGATGAGGAATTCAATGTCGAAACCTAACGATTTGACGTTCACGAGCATTTTGAGTGCTTGCACGGGTAGCGGGGCTCTTGGGCAAGGGAGAAGTGCTCATTGTCAGACAATTCAAATGGGTTTTGGTTCATATCTCCACATTGCTAATGCTCTCATTTCAATGTATTGCAAGTGTGGGAGCATAGATGACGCATTTTACATATTTAATAACATGTCTAATAAAGATGTTGTGTCATGGAATTCTATGATCACAGGATATGCTCAGCATGGGCTTGCAAAGCAGGTTATTGATCTTTTTGAAGAGATGAAGAGGAGAAGGATAGAACCTGATGCCATTACTTTCCTTGGTGTCCTTTCTTCATGTCGACATGTGGGTCTTGTTAAAGAAGGTACAGTCTACTTCAATTCAATGGTTGAACATGGTGTGAAAGCGGAGATAGACCATTATTCATGTGTTGTCGATCTCCTTGGCCGGGCTGGGTCACTAGAAGAAGCTCGAGTTTTTATTGAGAAGATGCCTATTTACCCCAATGCTGTTATATGGGGCTCACTACTCTCTTCCTGCAGGCTTCATGGGGATGTTTGGATTGGCATACAGGCTGCAGAGTGGAGGCTACTGTTGGAACCTGGGTGTGCTTCCACCCACGTTCAGCTGGCGAATCTGTATGCCAGTGTAGGATACTGGGATCAGGCAGCAGGAGTGAGGAAATTGATGAAGGATAAAGGGCTGAAAACTAACCCTGGGTACAGTTGGATTGAGATTAAGAATGAGGTTTACAGGTTTAGAGCAGAAGACGGGTCAAACACTAGAGTGGTTGAACTTCTTGCTATTCTGGATTGCTTGGTAGACCACATGAGAACCTTAGGCTATGTGACAGAAATGCACGAGGAAGAGGCTGATGATTCGTTATGAACAGCTATTTGAATCCTAAAATTGAAAACATTTCTGGTGATCCAGAAGTCCAATCTCGTGCATTTGGTTCCTGCCACTTAAGGGTATGGGGAACGGATATGATAAATGATCAATGAAGCCAGATGGTTCTGATGATGTGAAAGAGCTGATCATTTTATTTGGGGCGTAGAAATATTATCAAAGGTCTTATCTGTGATAGGACTCTTATCACGCTTCTGATTTAAAACATTAGTTTCTACTAAAATGAGGGTAGGTATTGTATTGTGTAATGAGAGTCCTAACAATAATTTGTTGTAATTACTTTAGCCATTGCATCTAAGAATCAACTGGTTTTAATCGATAATTAGTATCTTCAAAATTTCATTTTGACCTTGAAATTAGTCTGCCTTTTATTTTTGGATTGTTTTAGCGTAACCAAAGTTTGTGTATTTTTCTCCCCTCAAGTTGTATTTATAGGTAATTTTCATGTGGAGTGTTCTATTTTAACCAAGCTGTCCACGAATCTCAATTTTTGACCAATCAACATAATGAAAATGTTTTTTGTTGGCATTTTTTCCAATTTCATGGCTGTTTATTGTATATGATCTGAGTAGGTGAAAATTCATGTAGGTTATGGACAAGTTAAACCTTCTTTTTGCTTCTATGAATGTGGAAGAAGCTAATACTGTGTTTATTGATGTTTCAAGCATAATCACTCATAATATTCATATATGACATCTATATCTTTACAGAGCTACACAGAAGTTTTTCTATATGTTGAAAGACGACTCATCAAAGCTACGTCAATGGTTAAACAAATGAAGGAACAGTATTTCAGGTACATTTTGTTTTGAGTTCCCTCCTTTTCCCATTAAGGTTTTACCCATTTCTATAATGTTCATTGCCACCTTGGCTGAATACTTTTTTTTTCTTCCACCATATGTAGCCATATGTTTTCATCTCTATAAAATGTCACAGAATTTTTTCAGGTTCATGGATTGTTTACCATAAAATCGTTAGGTCGTTTGCTTTTGCAAAACTCTGCTTGCAGTCTTTGTTTCATTTTTTTCTTAAAAAAATGGATTAATATGCGTTGATGGTGAAAGTGAGCCAAGAATAACTTGATCATGTTTAGCTTTCTGTTCAGGCTAGTTAGTTGATAATGTCAGTTTGATGCTATGTCTTGTCATCTGCATTTTTAAACATCTGCCAGACTCTACTCAAATTATGTTTTAGTTCATAAAACAAATCTCAAATAACTTTACTCTGTGTGCTTCCCTTTTATATAAGATGGCATTTTAGTCATTGACTTGTGTTCATGGCGCAGGGTGTTGAAGGGACCATTAATGTCAATAACAGTTGTGTCTTGTGGATAATATATTATTCGTAGATGACACCAGAAACTATTGGTGCACTTTTACACCACTGCTCCAAAATCAAGGCGTTGCGGTATGGTCTTTCATTCCATGCTGCTGCTTTGAAGGCAGGCATGCAATCTGATGTTGTTGTCTCCAATCATGTCCTTAACATGTATGCCAAGTGTGGCAACATTACGTTTGCTCGGAGAGTATTTGATGAGATGTCTGAAAGAAACCTTGTCTCTTGGTCAGCTATGATATCTGGTTATGACCAGGTTGGGGAGCCTTTATTGGCACTTGACCTTTTTTCACAAATGCAGCTTGTGCCCAATGAATACGTATATTCTAGTGCTATTTGTGCCTGTGCCAACCTTACAGCACTGGTGCAAGGACAGCAAATTCATGCCCAATCCATGAAGTTTGGGTATGCATCTATCTCATTCGTTTACAACTCACTTATCTCAATGTACATGAAATGTGGTTGTTGTATTGATGCCTTATCAGTTTATTCTGAGGTGTCAGAACCGAATCCTGTCTCTTATAATGCTCTAATTGGTGGGTTTGTGGAAAACCAGCAGGCTGAAAAAGGATTTGAAGTGTTTAAACTTATGAATCAACAAGGTGCTGTCCCCGACCGATTCACTTTCGTGGGACTGTTTGGGCTTTGCACTGGTACTGATGATATGCAAAGAGGAATTGCATTGCATTGCCAGACAATCAAACTTAAGCTCGACTCCACTGCTTTTATAGGCAATGTGATAATAACAATGTATTCAAATTTTAGTTGTATAGAACAAGCAGAGAAAGTCTTTAGATTGATCGTAGAGAAAGATGTCATCTCATGGAACACTTTTATAGCATCATGCTCTCATTGTGCAGATCATGAAAAGGGTTTGACAGCTTTCAGGGAGATGTTAAATGACTATAGCATGAGGCCCGATGACTATACTTTTTCTAGTGCCCTTGCTACCTGTGCTGGGCTTGCTTCAATATGCCATGGAAAGCAGATTCACACTCATCTAATTAGAACAAAGCTGAATCAAGATGTGGGAGTTGGTAATGCCCTTGTCAACATGTATGCTAAATGTGGTTTGATTGGATATGCATACAGTATATTCAACAAGATGCTTCATCGCAATCTTGTTTCATGGAACACCATCATTGCTGGATTTGGAAATCATGGGCTTGGAGGGAAGACCCTTGAATGTTTTGAGGAAATGAAGGCAAGAGGGTTGAAGCCGGATTCTGTTACATTTGTTGGACTTTTAACGGCTTGCAATCATGCAGGACTGGTGGACAAGGGCCTTAATTTCTTTAATTCTATGGAGGAAACCTATGGTATTTCCCCTGATATAGAACATTTCTCCTGTCTTATTGATTTGTTAGGACGAGCCGGGAGGTTGCAGGAAGCAGAAAAGTACATGAGCAAGTACCCTTTCGGACAAGATCAAGTTGTTTTAGGAAGCTTGCTTTCTGCGTGTAGGCTGCACGGAGATACTGTCATTGGGGAATGTTTAGCAAAGCAGCTTCTAAAACTTCAACCTGTGACTACTTCTCCTTATGTTCTATTGTCAAACTTGTATGCTTCAGATGAGATGTGGGATAGTGTTGCAGAGGCAAGGAAGATGCTGAAAGGTAGTGGATTGAAGAAGGAGCCTGGCCATAGTTTGATTGAGGTGAAGGGAGATTTCAAAAAATTTACTATTGGGGATTTTTCTCATTCAAAGATTGAAGCGATAAAGGACATCCTCAAAATTTTAAGGTGGGCAGTGGGTGAGGTTTCCATAAAGCATATCAGTTAATCTGTTATTCCTTCTTTTTTTCCCAATGGATGAAAATTGATTAAAGAAGCATCAAAATCTCAAGGAGACGTAGTAATCCATGTACTTGGAATATGTATTTAGATGGATTCCAGCGAACTTTAAAAACTTGTAGTGCTAGAGGTCAGGCTCTATTGGTATAGAAGGAAAGTTGGTGGAAGGAAGAGGGAGCTGATGGAAAATTAAGAAAATTATTGTTCTTCATTATGGTGAAGATGATGAGAAAATAAGCGGAAGGAAGAAAATGACATAAAAAATAGAATATCTTAACTATCACTACTCAATCTTCCCAATTTGGAACCCATTAGAAGATTATTTGCATGAAAGCAACAGTAAGATGGGCTGTTTTATATGCCTACTATTGATGATTAATTTTGTCCCAATTGCTTGTAGCCCTACTCAAGCTTGTTAATTGAAGTCGGTGATTGCACGAGGGCAGGAAAGTGGCCCTTGGGGTCCTCATCAAAAGGGCATACGAAACCCCAACTTTATTTAAGAGTGGCTAATTGTGTACCCTTAACCTTCCAACTTTTTGTGGACTTGATCATTGGTCGGTGATTCATGTCAGTTTCTTGCAAAAATTCAATATTTGATGTACATTTTTTATTTTCATGTGCTTGCTTGGGTCCCAAAACTCCCCATGCCCATAAAAAGTTGCAGATTTACATTACAGCATGATTGGTGAAGGCCAAGGTGGCTGAATAGTCGTTTTGCATGTGGTACCCTTAATTAAATACTATATATGATTTGGTCTTGAATTAATTGTCTGGATTAATCAAATTATTTTTCTTTTAAGAATACAAAGGGAACTAAAACTATATTTGACTAGGTTCAAGAGGAGGAATTGATGGTTTAGGCAGTGACATGTTGAGCACAAGTATTATTTTTTCTTTTTTGTTATCTTCTTATATATTTTTCCTGACTTACTTAGAAAGCAAAGGGTTAGTGAAATTAATGATTGTTTGTCTATATTCTCAACATACTTTAAAATTAGGTTAGGACTATGTTCCTATCAGTCATTAGAAGATCATCCTTAAAAAAGTGATGTGTAATTTGTCTATTACTTATCCAATAATTGAATTAATCAAATCAATAGCACAGGTGTATATAGATTGGATTGGGTAGGATTAAAGTTAACCTTTAACTCTATTTGTGACATAGTTTTTTCAATCTTAATCAAACCTAACGCATGTCAAGTGATATAAATCTCAATCTTGATTCAACTCGTAATAAATTATAATGAGCTTGAGTTGATTTGTGAAACTAAAGTCAGATTAAAATGAAATGAGTTATGTCGGGTTGGTTCAGGTGGAATTAGATTATTAAATTTTAGTTTTTTTTTTTCATTTTAAATTCTAAACATTATAAATAATTTTTTTTAAAAGAATCAAATTAGTGATTTTATTCTTATTTTAGTTAAGTTGCAACACCATTAAGGTATATAATCAACATATCTTAAGATTAAAAAAAAAACTGAAATTATTAACATCCAGCTCACGAGTTACAGGTGGGATTAGAATTGAGAAAGCTTCGTAATCATGTCCAAATTTAACTTAAGTTTGCAATTTTCAATCACTCTAAAAAAAATCCTAACTCTAACTTGTTTAAATTTCAAATTGAGCCTAGGTTGGATTGACTAATTTGTTTAAGTTTCACCCTTAAAAAATATAGCTAATTATGCTGTAAGTTTAAACATAATGGGTAATTAAGGAATAATTTAGATGAAATAAGTCTTGGAAAAAGTCTTAAATGAAAATGAAAAACAATTTAGAAAAATAAAGATTCAAATGGTGTCAAAGAAAAACGACAAAAAAAGAGAAAGCAAAGGTGAGGAGTAAACAAGAGTAGAGAGAGTGTAAAGTTTAGAGTATGTTTGGGTACCAGTTTTCAGTTTCAGTTTTTAAAAACGAAAACTGAAAACAGTTTTATGATGTTTTTAGAAGAAAATATATTTGGATAATTGTGACTCGAAAACAGTTTTAAAAAATAGAAAACAATAAAAATTTGTTTGAATAATATTATAGCTATAGTTATGTGTGTTTATTTAATTTTTTTTTCTCGTCCTAAAAAATTTAGATATTCCTTTGATTTTTTCTTCCTCTTCTTCTTTTCCTCATTTTATTGTTATTTTCATCTTTCATCTCCTTCTTCTTCTCTCTTTGGTAGATTCATCATCGATTCGCGATCATAGCAGAACCACCACAATAGTGATGCCACCGCATGACCGCAATAGCACCACAACAGCGACGTCACAGCATGACTGTTGCAGCACCGCCACAACACGACCGCAGCAGTGCTGCCACAGCATTACGGCAGTAACTCCGAATTTTTTCACTCGTAGTTCGACACCATATCCATTGACAGTCCAAAAAATAATGAGATAAAGAGAGATTTTCTATTTGGGTAGAAAGAAAATGGAGAGGAAAATTAATGAGAAATAATGAAAATTGAAAACTAGTTTTGAAAACACCTAAAAAAAGTTTTAAAATCAGTTTTTAAAAAGACCCATTTTAAAAATATTTTTCAAAAATTATGTCTGAAAATTGATACCCAAACATGTTTTATGATTTTGAAAACTGCTTTCAGTTTTTGAAAACCTATAACTCTTTTTGAAAACTCCAACCAAACATGCACTTATAATCCCAATCAAAAGTGTTTAAATATTGCAAATTTCGCATCCGACACTCTATCTATTTTTCGAAACGTTTTGGTTTTTTTTCGTTTTGATATATCGTTTCGTGTTTGACGACATTTTCAGATATATATTTTTTAAGTTACATACGTTTAAAAAAATATATAAAATTATGGATATAGATCATAATAAAACTAATTTATATAAAAAAAATGCTAGAATTTAAAACATCAACTACTTTACTTTTTCTATGGTAGAATTTGCAAAGGAGATGATGGAGAGGAAATACTGAAATTTCTAAAATGCCCGCACTAAAATCAAATATTACATAAAACTTTTGTTATTGAAATGATATGTTTTGGTTAAAACGATCGAAATATATTTCAAAACGAAATAATGAATCGTTTCGTTTCATTTCATTTCACTTATAATACCGAAATGTTTCAATCTAAACGTTTGAGTTTAAACCTTTCGATACTTTTTTTTTTAATTAAAAAAATCAAACTAAATATACTATTTAATCGCATGATGCGATGGAATCTTCTCCCACCATTTTGCTGTTCTTTCTTTCTTGGTGGAAGGATATTTTAAGTCAAAAGAAGGCATCATAAATAGGTACCTTAACAAAAAAGTTATGGCCAACATTAAAATCAATATTCAAAACATAGAGCAATGTTTTCATGGGCGTGTGGATCTCGAAACGTTAAATTTTATGGTGTTTATTCAGTTGAAAAAACGGTTTTTTTTTTTTTTTTTTTTTTTTTTTACTTTGGATTGTATGCTAGAGTTTCTTTTAAAAAAAAATTAAAATTAAAAAAAGAAAATACAAAATAAAGTCTCAAATTTATACTCAAATAAGTAGTAAAAAATTATATATAATTTATATGTATAAAATAAAAATTATAATATATATACACTCAGTAAAAATATTAAAGTTCGTTAAAATTTAATTTATAATTATTATTTTTATATCATTTATATTAATTTAATAATTAATTTATTAAAATTTTAAAATACTCAAATATCAAACGCTTCGTTTCATTAAAGGAATACGTTTCATATAATATTTTCATCTCTAAAAATATTAGCACGGAAAATAAAGTATACCCTACGCGATTTTGTATTTAACTCATTAATGGTTCATGTACTGTATATATATCATGATGAATCATGCCAATTTGCGGAGGTTTGGAGGTTTATTTCATTGTTGCTTTCTTTTCTTTTTTGAGATGAAATGGTTTGGGATTTATTTAGTTATTATTTCATCATTTTCATACCAATTTTTCCATAACATATGCTTTGCGCTTGTCTCTATCGCGTGGGGTATATCTCATTTAAGGGACTCAAATTAAGAAGCAACTTATATGCATTTATTTTTTCTTGTGCAACACTCATAATTTATTTCATTTGTGGTACAGAAACTAGACTTTGTCAATTTTAACTTGTCTTCTTCTCTCTCTCTGTTGCTGACTAATTACTTTAGTGGGATTGATAAAGATGATGACATGGGCGACCAACCATGATACTGGTAATTATGAATGTTAATGCATCACAACTTAATTATCATTCATGATGTCAACAATTTGTCATTTACTTAATCAAAATGCTAGCTTGTCTCTGTTTAAATTTATTTGGGTCAAAATATCTCCAAATGTTCAATTTTTTTTTTAATGTAAAACAGTTATAAAAACGTTAGGATAATTCAATAAAAATATTAGGATAATTTAATAAAATTAATTTTTTTATTCCAAGATTTTTTTTTTATGATTTTCAACCGCCGGGTGAAAGAATTTTGATTCTATTCAATTTGCACACAATTTTAGCATAAGGATTATGCATGGGCATGCTAGATTTTTAAGATTGTGGCACCAACTTTTGGTAACAGCAGCTTATTACCAGCATTTTCAATCATTAAAAATAGCTAATCCTAATGGTCTTTAACAGGCTACCATTGGTTGAAGATTGCTTAAAATTTAAAAACCATTTAACTGAGTAAATTAATTAAAAAGTCCAAAAAAAGAAATTAATATTATTTTCATAATATTCATGGATCAATACAATGGTACCTCCCATATAGTTAGCGATTGTGTATACAAAAAAAAAAAATAATAATAACCAGTGACGATGCGATTTAAAAAATATGTAACAAAACTTTGAGACTATAGAGTTAATCAGACGATTTACTCTTTACATTCATGTTTTTAGACCCAAATATGTTTTCCATTGATCTGGAAGTTTGCTATGCATCTCTCACTCAAAATTTGATCAATACTTTCGATAGAATTGAGAACTAACTGAATAAATAACGGTTGTTCAATGGAGAGATCATTTTCTTGCATGTGTACCATTTCTACACAATCAGTACCAACAATAATTGTGAAAAAGTCATTCACTTTATCTTCAGACACTGAAAAACCCGTGAGAAAGTCAAAAGCATTGTTATGTTATTCTTTGAGACATTATTACAATAGAGCCAACTCCATATTCCTCCGGTAAGAAAATCATTGTCAAGAGGACTTGAAATTATAATGAGTGAACCAAATATTTGATGAGGGAAACAGGAATAACAATAGGTTGGTTTAAACTTATTGTTGATGTGTTGATTTCCATAACACGTAGCAAAATATCATTAAAAATTCTTGCACAAATGGTGTTAAGAAAATTGTTTATACCGTTGATTGCACAATACCTATCCTGATAGATCAATAGCAAAGAGATTTTCTTGTCCCTAAATCTTGATGTGAGGTTCATGCCACCATTATTAAGTGGCATAGGACGGTTGGACGCTTGTTGAATTCTTGACATTTCAAGCAGTTTCATTAGCCACTTTATCTAAGGCAGAATCATTTTCACCTATTATATCTCTCTATCTATAGAGTAACAAGTGTACAATTGATCAAGAAAGATGAAAAACATTGTGAAGATAGAATTTTAAGATCTTCAAGAAAAGATGGGTGAACCAATTTTGATTCAATTCAATTTGCACACAATTTTAGCGCATGCCTTAAGTTTACAAGTTAACACTCTCCTTTGCTTAACAATATTAATTTCAATAAAGATAATTTTGTCATTTTAATTGTATTAACAAATCATAATCTAATAATATCATAAAATAAAAAAAAATAATTTTGCAAAAATGTTACAAGTTTACAACATAGTCATCCCCTTCTGCTTCTTTTTTTCCCATGCTTGACAGGTTTTTTTTTACATTACTACTATCAGAAAATCATAAAAAGAAAAACAACGAGCTCTCAAGCCTTATGCAAGAAAATCACAAAAATTAAATGATTACGTACCCTTCCTATGTTTATAATGGGGCGGAAATTAATATAATTTCCCAAATTCAATAAAAAAAGAATGTGACAAAAAAAAAGCGACTTACTAACAACCGACCAAAAAATTATAGGATTACGTACTCTTCCTACGGTTATAATGGGGTGAGACGGATGGGGTTGTCTTATCCACTGAAGAAGATGCATCCAAATTAAACACCAATAATGCATAAGAAAATGGCTTTCATGTGAACCATATATTTCATCTTTTTGGCTTTGCAATTTTTTCATTTCATTTATAGATTGATTCTACAATTAGAAATTTTTTTTTTGTTTAAATCCGATGCAAAGTACAATTTTTATATCAGATTTGTAACTTCATTAATAATGGTTAGATAATTTTATTGATAACGTAAATAGTAATAATACAAATATTATCATTGAAGTTCACCAAAATTATTAATAAAATTTTCATCCGATGCAAACAAGTATTTCCATTACAATTGAAATGAAAGCTTCTGTATTTCTCCATAAATTTAAATTTTTCTTTCGATTACGAGATAAAGCTAGATTGGAAAAGAACAGTAATAAAAAATATTTTAAAACAAATTATATCAAAATTTATTATCTCTTAATAATAGTACTTTCTTGATCCAATGTTATTTCCAAAAAGAAAGCAAAAAAAAAAAACTAGATGCGACATATTTAGTAAGATAAAACTTAATCTTCAAAAATGGTTTCATATAAACATTATTCTGTGGTTTTAAAAATTAAGTATTATTTTAAGGTTGACGTAAGCTATCAAATTTATATGCAATTAATTTTTTATATTTCTGGATAAAATCTTTAAAAAAATTAATGATCTCTTGGCACTAGCTTGTTGCTGCGCGGGTGTAGGGACCAGGGAAGCAATTACGATGCTTCTCTCGCTCCCAGCCAAAGTTACAGGCATGGCTGGCCTTTTGCATATTTCCGTTTCACCTTGTCGGCATAGCAGACAATCTACTTACCTTCCGTTTCTTTTTATCTTTTTTCTTCCACGAATTCTTTCAACTTTAAATATTTTTATGTCGTGTTTGATAGCATAAAATTATGACATTGAAATTGAAATTAAGTAGAGGTGGTGTTTATTATAAGAAAATAATTTTTTATTTTTATTTTCTTTAATATTTTTTATAATTTAAATATTTTTAACCTAATTTAAAAAATAACAATTCTCTTTTCAATATTTGACTTTTTGTTTTTGGTTAATGTGATTGTTCTTTGTTATCTTCACATCTCATTCGCTTACTCTTAGAAGCAATCATCTCTTATTCAGCACGTACAAACTTTTTTCGTTCACGGTATCTGTTATCACTACTTTTGAAGTATTAAGAACTTGCATCTCATTATCCTCATTACCCTTTTCATAATCACTTTCATTCATTCTACTTAACTCCTCCAAGTTCTCCATCATGGCTTTACTTGGCAATTGTATGTGTTCCTATTTCTCATTGTAGATGCACTCCTTATTTGAAAAATCTAGAGGCTTGGATTTTGATCTTTCCTCCACCTTCTTTGAAGTGCTCCACACGCTCACTCTGTCTGGCTCTTCTCTTGATATAATCACGCACAATTCTTCAACCTCGAACACACTTACCTCTTAAACTTATCTCTCTCTAGAGATACCACGAGAACCTATTTATCCATCCAAACTTCTTTGCCCACCATTAACATTGTGACTTCTTTTTCCAGTGGCAAGTACTTCTGACTCATACACATACCATTACTCTTCTTCTTTCATCAAATAGCTCAATATTAATCATGACTTATTTTATTTTATTTTTGCCATCGGAATAACAACTCTGATACCACTTGTTGGGATTTTACCTCTAAAATCCACGTACTCAAATTTTAGGCAAAAACACAACCACAACAATTAAATAGGTAAATAAAATAAAGAGTGAGAACAACAAAAATTAATGTGGTTTGGCAATCTTTTTGCCCACATCCACCAACAAACCAACTGCTTTATTAATCTTCAATTACAACATTAGGAAAAACAAAGTTGTCAAACTCTCACCCAAAGTCTCAATACAACAAAAGCTCTTAATCTAGCTTTTGTTGTAAGTACCTTATTTACTTGACAACCCAAAACCCCAATACACCCAAAGCTCTCATCCTAACTCTAGTAGTAAACCCCTCTAGTTTACAATGTATATGAGAATTATGAGTGTGCTTCAAATCTTCTCTGGGACCCTTTTTATATAGAGGATATTTTCCTAATACTAATAGGAAAAGAACAACATTAAAGATAACAACTTCTACTACTGTTAGGACAAACAATATCCAACAGGAAATTACTACCACTCCTATAAGAACAAACAACTATAAAATAGGAAACCACTTTTCCAAACCAATTAGAAGTCTTCCTCTTGAGCTAGTTAATCTTATTTTGGCTGTCCCAATTCCTCTTAATGGATTCATAGAGGATAAGTTTATCTGGAGGGAGGCTGCGGATGGGAGGTTCTGTTACGGGTCTGGGATTGGGATCGTGTTTGAGGGTGGTGAGCCAATAAGGAAGCAAAATCACGCTTCCTTTGGTTACCTATGGTGATAGTTTCTAGAGTTATTCGAGGTACCTTGGGCCTTCCAAAACAAACGTGAGTTTGCTGAATAATTACTTACTTTATTCATAGGACTTTCTTGGCTTTTATAACCTTACAACTTGCGTAGAGATAGAGATGAATCATTCTTAAAACAAGATATGATCAATAACAAGAAGATAGAAATAAATTCTAAGATAAAGACTAGGCTGAAATAAATCTGCAACAAACTACCTACGAGGATAAAAATTCCTCTTATTGATAACAAGCTAAATTAATGGGATAATACCCAACTTAATTCCTCTTGCTGGTGTGGGACCTTATCACTCCATCCCCTTTAGAAGTGTCCATGTTCTCAAGGACAAAGTGAGGAAGGGCCGAGAACATTGGAAGGGCTTCCCACATAGCATCAGCCGGAGAGTAGCCTTGCCAATGGATCAGTATCTCATATTGCCCATGCATAACTCTACGATCCAGCACGGCTTGAGGCAGAACCTGATCTTCAGCTACTGGGTTCGATAGGTAGTTCCACCGTAGTAGGTGTAGATGAGCCATACTATTTTTTTAGTAGAGCAGCATTGTTTTCTAATAGTGCTTAAGGAGGCCCATTTGTAATTTCTTCAGCCTGTTGAGATACACTTAAATGGATAGAATAAATCTGCAGCAGGACCCCCTTTTTACATTTGTTTACCTTCCTGTTGATCTCGTTTTCTCCCACAATGCGATTTACAGGTGCAGCTTCACCCTGTAACTCCACCTGTCTTCCTTTAAGAGTAAACTTCATGATTAGCTTGCTAAAATCCTAAAGAATGGGTCTGAGCAAGCGTAGCCATTCACACCCAATATTACTTCATAACCTCTTAAAGGTAAAAGATAAAAATCTACCTTCATAGTAGCTCCTTGAAGCATAATTCAGACACCCTTGAACATTCCTTTGTTGGATAATTTTTTTCCATTAGCTACAACCATATCAAACTTGGTTGCCTCAGTAGGTAAGAGACCCAATTCTTCTACCACATCTTCGTTAAAAACATTATGGGTGCTGCCTGAGTCCACCAGCATAGCCACCTTTTTGCCTTGAATAATTCATTTAATGTGCACTGTTTGAAGGTTCAGCGTTCCCCTCATTGCAGGAAAAGAAATTTTTGGAATTTCTTCCTCCATTGCAGCTAAGTGTTCCTCATCCGAAGGTTCCTCCTCCTCCTCATAGCATCCGTTGATAAGAAAAAGTCTCTTACATTTGTGCCCCGAAGCGAACTTCTCATCATAGTTGAAGTAGAGTCCACGTGCATGCCTTTCCCTCATTTCCGTAGGATTGAGGCGTTTGATGATGGGGTTCCGAGCTCTGGACAGAGACAGTGATGGAAGTGGCGAAAAGCTTGGAGAATCTAAGGCTCTCTGGGTATTTGCGGTGATAGGTCGTTGCTGAGAAGTATGTTGGGCTTCAAACAACCTCGCAAGACCCACTGTTGCGGTGAGTGACAATGTTCTGGACGCCTGCACGCTGGTACAGATACTCTCATTCAGTCTGCTTACAAAACCTCCAATCTATTTTGCTTCTGATAGTTTACCAGCCTTGTTCAATAATCTTTCATATTGTGTTTGAGAGTCTCTAACCAATGCATGCTGTTTCAATTTGGTAAGATCGCCAAAAAATCATTGCAAAGGGTTGGCCCATAACGAATATGTAATCCTTCTTTCAAGGAATCCCACGTAGGTTGTCATTGGCTTCCCGATACAATTAATACCATAGTTGAACCTCTCCCTCCAAATGATATGTTGCCAAATGAATTTGCTTCTCTTCAGGGGTGTTTTGAAAACGAAAAAACTGCTTCACCCAACAAATCCAACTTGTTGGATCATCATCCCCCTCATATTTAGAGAAGTGTAGTTTGGCCAACTTTGGTATTGTGGAATGACCAGACTCATGACGAAATGGACCCTTCCTTTCGTCATGATTGGAGGATTCTTCTTTGCCATCTCCCCTTGCTGAAACCCTTGCTTCCTCCAGTGTTAGGCACTTGAGCGTTAATGGTAGCCAACATTTCCTGCATTTGCTGTAGCATTTTTCTTGGTCTTTTTGTAACTCGAGTTGACCTGTCCCAAGGATCCTACCTCATTCTCTAGTCGTTCCAACCTCTGGTCAGACATGATCGAACCTGGCTCTGATACCACAATGTTACGGGTCTGGGATTGTGATCATGTTTGAGGGCGGTGAGTCGATAAGGAAGCATGATCACACTTCTTTTGGTTACCTATGGTGATAGTTTCTAGGGCTATTCGAGGTACCCTGGGCCTCCCAAAACAAATGTGAGTTTGCTGAATAATTGCTTACTTTTTTCATTGGACTTGCCTGGCTTTTATAGCCTTAAAACTTACGTAGAGATAGAGATGAATCCTTCTTAAAACAAGATAGGATCAATAACAAGAAGATAGAAATAAATCCTAAGATAAAGATTATGCTGAAATAAATCTGCAACAAACTACCTACGAGGATAAGAATTCCTCTTATTGATAAAAAGATAAATTAATGGGATAATACCTGTAACGACACATCCCGAGTTGGCTACCTCCAAGACGGTGTCATCACATTTTGAAAATCTCAGCACGACACATATATGCAACAATAAAAATAAATAACACCAATAGAAAATTTTACATCAATCCTTAACCCTCAACATGGGAGTTACATCAATCTGATATTTAAACATTAGATACAACGTAAAATACATGAATATTTACAAATAAATTTTTGTTTTGTTTTCTCATTAGTCTGAGGATGTTGACACGTACGTAACTTACTAGATAATGATTTCATCTGAACCTCAACTTATCAAACTATTTGTCCTGCTTGCTACCTGAAATCATTGTACAATGAGGGATGAGCTTCACGAGCTCAGTGAATTAAATTTACTAGAAGTAGTCAATCTGTATAAATAGTCTTTCAATATTTTATCATTTATATTTCATACAACTTGATACTAACATTCCACTAACACTACACATATCATAAGTCCCATCCTCTATCAATCTCGTCTTCTTATTTATTGGTTCACCTCAAGACCATCAATTATCTCAACATTTCCTCGTAATGAGGTTCACATCATAAAATCTATCATTTAGATGGTTCTTATCACCATATCTGTCTTTCTGTGAGACTCATTCATCTATAAATAACTTCACAATAACACTTGTCAAAATCCACTAATTTCATCCCAAATCACATCAAAGCTTGTCAAGATCCACTAAATTTCATCTCCTCATAATTCGTATCAAAACATCAACCATAGCTCGCCAAGAATTTATTTATCACCATCATTATTAAATCAACTCATTATTCTAATAATATTTCTTCTCACTTAATAATTTTTCTACATGTCCAATATTCATATCATATCTACCAACCAAATCATTATCTATCACCAAAACATAAGCTAATAATTTATTTTAATATTATCACTAGATTTTTCGTTTTTGTTTAGATTACTTAAAGTAAATCAAACTCACCACGTAGCACTTAAAATTATCAGTGAATCACCTATTTGCCTTTCTCTTTCCTCTAAGAAATTTCTCCCGGTTGCTGATTGTCAACACCTAACATAATATTTGCATGAAATTTCTAATTATTTCTTCAATTCTTCATAAACCACACCCTTTGAAAATTCTCACTTTGAATTTCGGGAAATTTCATGTATTCTAAAAATTCAAAAATAAATACTACATTATTACCTTATATTTTTCTGATAGCTTCTCGTGATTCTCTATGAAATTTCGCAGTAAACTCCTTCAAAATTTTGCTCTTTCAACCTTTCTTTCGGTCCCAAATGTTTAGAGAAAACACGTAATGAAATTCAAAAATAAATACTATGTTATTACCTTCTATTTTTCTGATAGCTTCTCGTGATACTCTATGAAATTTCGCAATAAACCCCTTCAAAATTTTGCTTTTTCAACATTTCTTTCGGTCCCAAATGTTTAGAAAAAACACATAATGAAAGAAAACCAAACGAATTGGTAAGTGTAATTTACGATTTCATATAAATGTATATATATACTAATATGTAACTTTACTTTGCAATTTAACAAGCCTCCACATTTCAAAAACGTGGAGGACAAGCACCATTCCATGCAGGTGGGCTGCCATGTTTTGGCCTGGTTGCTGATTGTCAACCCTTGACATAATATTTGCATTAAATTTTTAATTATTTCTTCAATTCTTCATAAACCACATCCTTTGAAAATTCTCACTTTGAATTTCGAAAAATTTCATGTATGCTAAAAATTCAAAAATAAATATTACATTATTACTTTCTATTTTTCTGATAGCTTCTTATGATTTTCTATGAAATTTCACAGTAAACTCCTTCAAAATTTTGTTCTTTCAACCTTTCTTTCGGTCTCAATCGTTTGGAGAAAACACATAATGAAAGGAAACTAAACGAATTGGTAAGTATAATTTACGATTTCATATAAATGTATATATATACTAATCTGTAACTTTACTTTGCAGTTTAACAAGCCTCCACGTTTCAAAAACATGGAGGACAAGCACCATTCCATGCAGGTGGGCTGCCGCGTTTTGGCCCCCCATTTTTTTAAAGAGATTTTTTTTTCTTTTTTTATCTCCAAAAACTTGGACACGTCTAGAATTTATTTATTTTTCATTTTCTTTGTAATTACGTCACCATGCATTTAGTTTTTTTTTTCAAAATAAAAATTTTATTCAATGCTAAATCCTTCGCATAAATATATTATTTTAATTTCATGTCATATTTATTAAATTACTTATTTACCCTTGCTTTACGATTACGGCTATTATAATATCCAACTTAATTCTTTCCGCTGTGCGGGACCTTATCAGGTTCACATCCAAATCTGCCTAATCTCTGTTGATTGCAGATCATCCTCCTATAGTTTTCATTGATCTGTGGTCATGGATACAGTGATTAAGGTGCCCTCAGAAAATTAAAATGTGCTTGTGGTTAGTATTTCATAATAAACAATTTTCTAATGAGATGCGCGTTGATAGAGGGATTAGCTCCACTGCCCAGTGTGACAGATGTTAGTGCCCGCTTGAGACAGTTCTGCATATTCTTCGTGATTGTGATTTGTCCTTGCACGTTTGAAAATCAACTATTCCTTTTCCACTTCAACTATCTTTTTCTCTTAGAATCTGGTTGATTGGGTTCTTTGGAATGTTCGAGATACAAGCAAAGTTTGAGGGAATAATTGTGGGGTCTTGCAGTTTCTTGCTCGATTATGGGTGTGTTGGACTGCTGGGAATCGGCAAGTAATAGCAGGTCACTATCTGAGCTTCCCCTTTCTGATCTTTGAGATCTCTAATTTGGAAAGGGACATGAAGTTTACTTTTCTCATGGTTCCTTCCAATGGCAAAGCGTCTTCTTTGAGACAGGTCAGTTGGTCTCCCTCTTTTTTAGACATGATTAAAATAAATACTGACGGAAGTCGGGATAATCGCACAAGTACAGCCTCTTGCGGAGGTCTTTTTCGAGATCATTCAGGTCGATGGTTAGAAGGTTATACCTTGGGTCTTGGCACTTGTGACATCTTAAAGGCCAAATTGCTGGGTATTCGGCAGGGGCTTCTGATTCCCAAAGAAAAATGTTTGTTTCATGTGGTGCTCGAATCAGACTCAGCCATTGCGGTTCAGTTGCTTAATAACAGTGACACTGAGTTTCACTAACTTGGTTCGATCATTGAGGACTGTAGAATGATGCTTTATAGTTTCTCCTCCAGTACAGTTAATCACACTTTGCGTGAAGGGAACTGTTGTGCAGACTATTTGGTTAGTCTGGGATATAACCGAGATGATCTCTAGTCCTTTGTAAATCCACCTTTGGTTTGGGTTTGTTGTTATTGGAGAATGCGATGGACTTCCTTTTCTCCGAGGCTAATCTTCTCTTATAAAAAAAAAGGAAAGTTAGAAAATATTTTTTTTTGTTTCTTAATTTTTTTAATATTAATTGTTTCATAACCTTTTCAATATTACGTTGAAAAGAGAAATGTTTTCAAATTATGATAAAAATGTCTAAATTATTAAAAAAATGTTAAAAAAATAAAGATGAAATGAAAAGCACCCTTGGTTTTTCTTAAAAGTAAATTTGTTGAAAGAAATATTCATTGTTATTATCTAATTTCATTTTCAAGACTTCAATTTCATGCTTACAGTGTAACTTTTTTTTAATCATTATTTGTAAATGAAAAAAAAAATTATTTTCATGTTACTAGATTAGCCATGTCCGATGGAGCCTTCATATACATATACACAGCGAAAAAGCAATTCAACTTGACTGCAAATTGAAAATATTTTAATATAATCTTATCTAGACATCACTCGACTCTAATGATTTGAAATCCAAAACGATTCAAACTTTAAAAGATTTGAACTTGGCTCGACCCAAAATAAAAAAAACTCAAACCAGAAATCCTAGACAACCCAAACCTAAATCAAATCTGAAACCTTACTTTAACCCTTTTTTTAAAAAAATAATTAGTTGTTCATTAAATTAATGATGGTCAAGTAAAACATATTGTCTCGCATCATAATCATAAAGGAAATAAAAAAAAAGTGAAAAATAAAAAATATTTTTTATAAGGAACTTTCCAACATATGGCTTCATTAGCTATTAATCGACTACATATCCAATTTCAGTAAAAGTCTTCGTTAATTTTGATCATAACTTGATAAGTTATTAAACGAGCATTGTTAAATTAAATTTATACCATATACTTTCGGTGATGGAACCAGTGCATCACAAATCTTAACAATCTTATAAAAGTAAAAAAAAAAAAAATCCACGTTAGATAGAAAATATTTTTATATATTTTAGAAAGCACACTATACCAACATTATTCTCAATAAATTCATAAAATAAGAGTTTGACTTTTGGGTTTTATTACAAATGTACATTGAGTTTATCAATAGACCATATCTAAATAATTTTACAAGAAAATTATATTTATAAATTTATCAATGAGTTAATCAACTTCATTAACTCGACGGGTCGGCTCAATGTAACATTAAAGTGCATTTTTTCAATTTATATATTTGAGTCGATAGTAAATAAAAATTAAATCACTAAAACTGGAAAACAGAAAGAAATAACAATAAACAATAAAAATTGAGGGAACGTGATAGATTATTAATTCAAAATTCGTTCAAAACCCAAAATATTCACAACTCGAATAAACTAATCATGAAATAACTCAAATTAGACTCTAACCTGAACACGGCTGAACTCAAATGAAATGCAAAAAAAAATTAGAATTGTAAATGAACCAAATGAGTTCGAACAATGCAAGTTTGGGTTCGTGGACTAAGTTTATTTTTTAAAATATAATATAAAATTTTTTTTTGGAGGCATTATCATGGAAAATAATGTTTTTTTTTTAAAGAAAGCTCTGGTTAGGTATGTGCGGATATCAAACGTCTATTCCCAACTAATTATTGTCACTTATCAATAAAACAACTAACACGAATTTAATGGTGATCATATACTTGTCTTAACTGGTCATTATTGATGTCGGTGTCAATGTGTCATGCTCAATCAATTTATTATATATTGGTGCAACTTTGTTTTACTTTATTAAGTATTCTAATTTTTATTTCGATGGAGAGAGAGAGAAGTGTGACTGTGATGGAGCGTATGGATCTGAAATTAGGTGGCTATGGGTCAACACAGATGTCTCTTCCAACCCAATTGAAATTAGCTAATTAAGAAGCTTTAATTTCCTCTCTCTATATTGATAATTGCTTTGGTAATCAGTGATTTTGGTACAATGTGGAACCCATGGAAATATCCTGTACTGATAGAATAACAGCTATGGATAGTTTCTCAAATTATCTTGGGAAATTCAAATTCATCCCAGATTAAACTTTTCTCAATTAGCTTATCCAATTATTAATAAATTAGCAATAATTAACTACAAAGAAGTAAGTGTATATTTTAAAAATTATGTGAAGTAAATGTAATCATAAATAAAATTTAGATAGGTTAATGTAATTTTTCCTTAATTTTTTTAAATTAATTGTTTTAAGTTGATTTTAAATCATTATTAAACAACGACATTATCATTTTAAAAAAATTACAATGATGTAATAATTTAATTATAATTTAAACGCATAATATTATTAATAATTTACTTATAAATTTATAATATTGTCATATTAGCAATTTAAAATGAGATAAATAATTAGAAAATTAGACAAATAATTCATATTATTGAAAATAAGACTTAAAATTTTGTGATTCCAAAATATTAATCTTGAACTTTTTATCATTAAATCAAGCAGATAAAATTGAAAATTTAGGAACCTAAATGCCAAAATTAAAGGTTTAAAATTTTAAATGCAATGTAATAAAATTTCATAGATTTTTTATGCAATTAATTATAGATTTATAGTTTAGAATGAAATAGTTTTTACTAGTGATGTTTTGGTTCAAATCTCTTTATAGGCGTTTGTAGGTGTAAAAAATTAGGTTTTCATCGCACATGGTGCAAAGTGGTCATTACTTTCGATCCTAACGTCTACATGGTGTAAAGTAGTCTTTACAGTAAAATACTGAGATCTAATGTTTTTTGACGGGTATGTAGAATAGTCTACATGGTTATTAACTTAAAAAAAATATATTTTACTAGTATTTGATCAATAATTTTTATATTTTGATTTTCTTAATTTTAAAATTTTTTTTACACATATTTTAATTATTTTTTAATAATTAAATTTTAATTTAAGCTTAAAGATTACTCCCAAAATTAAGATAATCCAAATCCCTAAACTTTAGTGATTTAGTTTCGTGACAACCGTCGGTGACAGTCGAAAAGGAAGAAAGATGCTTCTCTTCAACATTCTATTTTCAACCTTTTGCTGAGTCCTGACGATTAGTCGGTCGTGACTGGTTAGTATAATAGAACCACACTGCCTCCTAACCGCAGCCAAAAACTTTGATAGTGCTTTTCTTTTTCCTTTTTTTAAATGAGACTTTGCTATTATTTTAATTTTTTGATAAATTGTATAATAAGTCTTTGAATTATTATCTATTAACATTTAGATTTTTGAATTATGAATTTAATATAAAAAAATTTAAATTTTTATTTAATTGTAATGTTATCATATTTATTTAAATAATATATATTTTTTATTTTGAGATGGTTGAATACACTAATAAGGGTTACAATAAACTCTATAAAAGAAATGATCGTAAACTAAAAATGTTTTGTTACCATAACCTAAAAGGAAAAATAGAGAGATCAAATTAAGCTCGACGAATTAGTTACTAATAGCTAACAAAGAAACAAATAAAAAAAATATAATAAGTATAAGTAGTTGTGAAATTGTGGTAACGAGTACTGCATAACTGTTTAGGTGATTGTTGAAGACAAATAGCTTTTTAAACGAGTAATATGTAACTGCGTATATGGTTACTATAACAAATTGGTTTTTAAAACAGAAAATAATTATGCTGCTCTAAAAAAACAAAAAGAATTGTTATTAGGCAAATGACAAATGTATAGAGCTTAGTTTTATATTTTTATATTTAATAATATAATAAATATATATTAATACGGTAGTATTTGTAAAAGGTTAAAAAAATATATATCAAAAAAAGAAAGAGAAGCTTATAATGGTAGGTGAATCTAAGAAATTTTAGCGAAAATGAAAATAGAGGAAGAAGGATGACAGCTCACCTCACCTTCAAAGCTCCCATAGTTCAGCTTTTTTCCTTTTCTCTAAAAACAAACTTCTTATTTTCCTCTCTCTATCTTAAAAAAAAAAACAAAAAGAAGAAGAAAAAATAAAAGTGAAAAATATTACCCACTTGATGATCTCTCTCTCACTGAGAAATTTTCACTTCCAAACGGAGAAAAGCTGCGTCTCCACATACCACGCCATTTTTTTCCACCTCATTTCATTTATCTCCTTTTGTCTTGTTTTCCTTTGCTCTCTCTCTCTCTCTCTCGATTCCTCTTTCGTCTTATATTCTCTCTCTAGATTCCTGCAAATTCCCTTTTTTCTTCCAAATTCGTAGTATTTTTAATTCATTTTTTAGCTTACAATTTTGCAACTTTTATGCTTGAAATAGTTGTATGAATTGTGTGTTGATTATTGGTTATTGCGAGAATTGAGCGAGGGGGTTTGTGAGAAATAGGTAGAGGAATCATGCCACCAGATGCAATCGAGGAGGGAATGCAGAAACCAGCCAACTCTGTCGTTTCGCAGGGATCTCTGCTAGGGAATCGTTGTTTCTCCAACCTTAGAGGCGTCCAGTGGCGCATAAATCTCGGGATTTTACCATCTTCCTCTTCTTCAATTGATGATCTTCGTAGAGTCACTGCTGATTCTCGACGAAGGTAGTTTTATTTACCTCGATTTCACTCGTTTCTGTCTCGATTATTTTCTTTTAATACATGGAGATTTTCGGTTTGCTGGATTCTGTAAAGGATTTAATGTTCCGTTGACAAAGGAAAATGTTCGATTTTCTGTTTCCTTATTTTTATTTATTCTTTGTGTTTTGTTGCGATCACCTTTTTCAATTTTGATTCTAATGGTGATAGATTCCATTGCTTAAATCACATGCGATTTTTTTTTGGTTTTATTTAGTTTGGTTTCAATTCTGAATGACAAAAGAAGATTATTTTCCAATAAATAGGAAAAAGAAAACAAATTAGGTTTGATCATTTCATTGGTTGATATAACGTTATGGAAGTTTTGATTAGCTATTGTACTTCAAAAAATTAAAAGGAAAGTAAAGTGATCTCTTGGTTGTTGAAAAGAATCTGGTAGTCGTCAAAGAGGATTTCATGGAGCTGCTTTTTGATCTCAGTTCAACTCGTATAATTAGAGTAACTTTGGCGTCATTCAATCTCTGTGCCTATTCTCTCATTCTGAGTTAAATGTTTTTGCTTTGTTAGATATGCGGGTTTGAGAAGGCGACTCCTAGTTGATCCGCATATGCCCAAGGATGGAAATAATTCTCCGGATCTTGTAATAGACAATCCACTGTCACAAAACCCAGGTAACCCTTGTTGTTTCTTGTGCGCACTGGCAACTACTTGTTGACTGCTCGCATCCTTGATGCACATTTTTTCCATCACTTTGCTTGTTTTTTAATTTTCTAATTATTTTTTCTTCTCACGGTGCTATTATTGTTAGATTTATGTGCCTAGCCTTTTTTTTTGCTTTTCCTTAAGGGGTTGCATCTTGATTTTCTTTTTAATGGTTTCCCCATCAATTTGAAACATTCACATGTGGAATAACTATGCCAATTGCCGATTTGATTGCTAGTTGACTGATCACATGCCAAAGAATGTTTGCAATTTTTTGTGTGGTAGTATTCCCCTATCATCCTCCTTGTGACACCGTTGGCTACCTCCAAATGTATTGATTAAATCGTCAATTATCCATGCAGATAGCACATGGGGTCGCTTCTTCCGGAATGCAGAACTGGAAAAAACAGTTGACCAAGATTTGTCGCGATTATATCCAGAACACGGGAGCTACTTCCAGGCACCGGGATGCCAAGGCTTGTTAAGACGAATATTGTTGTTGTGGTGCATTCGGCATCCAGAGTTTGGTTACAGACAAGGTAAATTATATTATTAATATCATTTTATCAATGTTGCTGTTGGTTTTTATTTTTCAATTGACTAGGATAATTTGTGGGTTAGCCCTTTTTGCACTTATCTTTTGCCATGTACTCTGCATATATATAATTGTAAATTTTGAAGCCTCACAATCTGGAGTTCAAGAAAAAGTGAAGTGAATATTGCTAACGTAATTATTAATGTTCTTCAAGAATTGGATTTTTAAACTTTTTGTTCTCATGATATTATTGAAATGCTTTTGAGCTTAGGAAATGCCGTAGTGGACCTTTTTTTTCTGGAAAAAAAAGATAATATGAAAACTTATCTAATTCACATTGCATAGTTCCAAGCTAGTACACAGAGGCATGGGTGTCAAATTTTTGCATTAACTCGGTGAAGGAGTCTAGTTGGACTTGATCATGCAATTCAACACTATAGCATGCAGTGAGGATGTCACTGAAGCAGAACACAGACAGCTAACTAATATATAATCCACATCACATGGCTAGAAACGGTGCCACTGTAGATCACAGAGTATAAGGTTTCAGGCATCTGTTGAAATGGAGGATTTTGTAGGACTTGAGTATTTGACCTTGCTACCTTCCTTGATTGTCATTTTGTGCAGAGTACCATGGTTGAAAGTCCATTTGTATACTATTTGGATTTTGGACCCTTTTTGGGGTGGTTGTTCTCTCTCTTCTTGTTCCCTTTAATCTGAGAAAATGGTCTTTGGTCATGTGTGATTTCTTACTAATGAAGTTCATTTCCATCACCGGTTCTCACAATTTGGACTAGTAATGCATAAACTTTATGTAACATTGTCAATTTAAAGTGCATGTGAACCAAGATACCTTGAAACATTTTTCTCCCTTTTTGTGTAACCGAAGGCTCTGTTTGTAGCGCCCAAAGAAATGGAGACGAAAGAGAAAAGATAAAAGAAGACCCATTGATGTAGAACAGGATAGAAAATAAGAGATAGAAATCTGGCTACCTTGGCATTGGAAGAGAAGTTAGGTTAGCCGGAGGTTGAGAAGAAATTGATACCCAATATCAATAAATTTTTTTCATTCAAAGCTATTTAAAAATTAACATAGGGATCTCTTATATAGAGATTTTTAGTAATCCTAGTCCTAATCCAATACTGTAAATAAAGAAATTCAATACTGATAAAATATTATGTTCTAATCCTATTTCAAGAAATTAAATCCTAATCAAATACTAGGTCCTAAGATCCCTACCAAGATATAATTCTTTCATGATTACAATTACAAATTTGTCCCCATACCACCTATCACCCATAATGAAATTTCCAGAAATGGAAACGTTATTGTTGTGGACTTGCCTCCAAGCTAGATCCCTACACAGCAATGGTGACCATTCAGGAAAACTTTTCTAACTTGATGAGGGAAACATGAAATTTTTAGAACGTCTAATCAATGTACAAACCTTTGGACTGTTGGATACATATAAGCAAAATTACTTTTTATTTTTTATTTTTTTTGGAAAGTCAGCAAACTGATACTATGTTGTTTACATGGTGCCAATTATAGCCTATATGAAGTTTTATTCTCTTCTGACTGTGGGCATGTGATTTTGAAGGCTCTAAATTCCAAATTTCCATTTTGCTTTTAGATGTAATTTTAAATTTTTAAATCTTTAGTTCATCAGATTTTTTTTTGCAAGGTTTTTTCGGGCATATAACTAATGGAAGTTTTTTTTTTTCTTCTGGATTTTTGATTAACTGTCTTTATTTGTCTCTCTTTCTGATTTCTTTTTAGGAATGCATGAACTTTTGGCTCCTCTGCTATATGTTCTTCATGTTGATGTGGAGCGTCTTTCTGAAGTGCGGAAACATTATGAAGACCATTTCACTGACAAATTTGATGACTTATCATTTCAAGAAAGTGATGTTACATACAATTTTGATTTTAAAAAGTTTTTAGATTCCATGGAAGTTGATATTGGCTCTCAGGGAAATACAAAGAAAATTAAGAGTCTTGATGAGCTTGATCCTGAGATACAGACCATCGTGCTGTTAAGTGATGCTTATGGGACTGAAGGTGAATTGGGTATTGTCTTGTCTGAGAAATTTTTGGAACATGATGCTTACTGTATGTTTGATGCTCTTATGAGTGGGGCTCATGGTTCAGTTGCCATGGCAGATTTTTTTGCTCACTCACCTGTTGGTGGGTCCCACACAGGCTTACCTCCTGTCATTGAAGCATCTGCTGCATTGTACCATCTGCTGTCTGTTGTCGATTCATCTCTACACAGCCATCTTGTTGAGCTTGGTGTTGAACCCCAGTATTTTGCACTTCGCTGGTTGCGAGTTTTATTTGGTCGAGAGTTCTCACTTGATGATCTCTTAATAGTATGGGATGAGATATTTGCGGCAGACAATAGTAAATTGGACAAAGGTGTTGAAGATGATTTGAGCTCCAGCTTTGGGATCCTTAATTCTCCTCGGGGAGCATTAATCTCAGCAATGGCAGTTTCTATGATACTTTATCTGAGATCTTCCTTGCTTGCATCTGAAAATGCAACTTTGTGTCTCCAAAGACTATTAAATTTTCCAGAGAACATAGATATGAGAAAACTTATAGAGAAGGCAAAATCTTTGAAGGTTCTTGCATTGGATGCTAATATCACATCCGTGTCTCCTTCATTTAGTGGGGCTTATAACCGGAGTAAATCTGTGGTGGTCAGAGGTCATACTCTTTCATCTGATTCTATTTCTCCAAATACTTCTTCAAATGTCGTACCTGACAGCTATTGGGAGGAGAAGTGGAGAGTTCTGCACAAAGCAGAAGAGCTAAGGCAAGGTAGTTTAGGAAAACAAAACCCAACGCGAAAAAAAGGGTGGTCAGACAAACTAAGATTGGGTCTATCTAGAACTGAATCTGACCCATCTCCTGCTAAGGTTAAGGGTGGCAAAAAGGATCCTAAGTCCTCTGTTAGGCGAAGTTTGCTTGAAGATTTGTCTCGGCAACTTGGCTCTGAGAAAGATATGGAAAAAGTAGACTGTCAGGAAGTTCCAAACCAGAAAGATCATCACTATCTAGATGTAGACAGTCATGAAGTTCAAAGCCAGAAAGACCATAATTCTGTAGAAGTTGAGGTGGAGAGACAAAATGGTGTTAACAAGGACTTCAATTTTACTGGTGAAGAGAGTTGTTTGAGTGGAAACACTGGCAGTGAGGAAAACTCATCTATATTTTCGGACCCAACTAGTCCTGTCAGAGGTGCTAACGACCATGAAAACGACTCAGAAAAAAGTAGCGTTGCATCAAATATATCCCTGTATGAAAATGATGATCATCTCCAAACTAGCGTAGAAGGTTCACCTGTTCCAGTTTCCCATCCTCCCGCCAATGTCCCTCCAGAATCTGAATGCAACAATAATTCTACAGGGAAATCAGTAGCAGGTTTGAAGGAGAGGAAGCTTCTGTCAGGCAAATTCCAGTGGTTTTTGAAGTTTGGACGGAACACTGCTGGCGAGGAGAGTTCTGAGAAAGGAGGAAGTGTCCTTGAGGCTGCAAAATCAGCCAATTGTGAAAGTATTAAGAGTAGTTCGACGGGCTCTTCTACTGCTGATGGTCCAAGTAATTCATCTTCTGGCATCCAAGGAGATATGGACCAGAATGTGATGGGTACCTTGAGGAACCTAGGGCAGTCCATGATCGAACATATTCAGGTAACAATCTGATTTTTGTTACTCTCAAGGAACTTAAGTTCTTGAAGGAATTTTGTTCCAAGTATTGAATAAAACAATCTGGTTTGGCCTATTTAGATGCTTTGCTCTGAGATTATGGTTAGAAACTTCATATGTATACTATTTTCATGAAGATATGAAGCTGGAATGTGAGAATCTTGTATGGAAATCTCATAGACTTATAGATAATTTTTTTAGTAGATGAGCTTTGCGCATTTTAACTAACCTTGGAATAAAATTTTTTTTGGGCATTTAGGAGGATAACTATTGGGAAAGTAATGTGATCTGACATAGAAAACATATCACTTCATGCATATTTGAAATGGTGATTTCAAGATTTGTTCCCCAAATTTTTAGGTGCTTTCAGATTTATATCGAAATTGTAAACTGTTCACTCCTATATAGAAAATGGGGCTAGGTAACCTGGAAATGTTTTCCTGTTAACCGTGAGAAGTGATTTCTCTGGCATCTTCACAAAACACCTTTTGGAGATGGTTTTATTTTGTCACTCGCTCTGACCCATATGATTGATCATGTTTATGTCAGGTAATTGAATCTGTTTTCCAGCAAGATCGGGGTCAGGTAGGCTCATTGGAGAATTTCTCCAAAAATGTATTAGTTGGCAAAGGGCAAGTTACAGCCATGACAGCTCTCAAGGAGCTTCGGAAAATCAGCAATCTGTTGTCAGAGATGTGAGGTTTCCTTAATTCCTATATACCTGTATATACATTTTGTAATTATTATTTGCTAGTGCAGAATAAAAATGAGTTTCGTCAGCTTCTCATCAATTCCGTATCTCCTTCAGTATCTGAATTTTGGCTAGTATAAAAGAGACCGACTTGTAAAAATGAGTTCTGCTGCGATCTTATGAATTTAAGCGTCCGATGATGTTGTTTGAGCAGCTCTCTTTATTTATTCTTGTATTATTTCTAGCTTCTTCAAATGTTAAGATGATGCTTAGCACCCAAAATGGATGTGATTCAAGTCGCAGGCCTGGATTTCCTAGGATGCATTTTTCAAATTACTAAGAGAGTTTTCTTAGCTTATTATTGATTTATGTGGTTATTGGAGGCCTTGGAAGATTCCATGGAAGTTGAGATTGGCTCTCAGGGAAATCCAAAGAGATTTAAGAGTCTTGATGAGCTTGATTATGAGATACAGACCATTGTGCTGTTAAGAACGGGGATGAAGTTGAACTGGGTACTGTCTTGTCTCAGAAAATTTTGGAACATGATGCTCATGGAACATTTAGGTGATTGCTATGGTGCCTTGTTATGCAATTTGGTTTATCCTTAGATTCTGTGGTAAGACGATAAAATTGCTATTTCTTGCTTTTACCATTAAAAATATAAATTTACTATAAAAAATGTGTTTTACAATGAAATATATATATCAAAACACTTTAAACACCACCTAAAATTTATTTCAAAAGGAAAATTAATTCAAAAACCACCTTTCCAGATTCCCAATTGTTGGTTCAACAAGCAAAGTGCCCATAAGTATGAACTTATCTGTTTTGTGAAAGATGGGGAGAAGTAAGTGATGAAGCCGAAGACTATCATCTGAATCTCCTTCACAATTCCCCACCATCGCCTCCACCAGGTTCTGCCGCATTTTATTTCTCAACTGCCCGTTTACCATCCTCAACATGTCGATTCTCATTCTCATTTTTATGGATGTACTACAGAATTGAAATTAGTTTAGAGTGTCTATTATTCTATTGTTTGATTTAGTTTAATACTTAACACTCTTATTTATACTAATCGAGACTAAACGTGTTCATTAATTGTTTTGTACAAGAATTGGAGAATGCTACTGTTTTGAGAACTTTGTTCTGTATAGGTTTGTGAGGTGTCAAATTTAAGACCAAAGTTCCTTAATTTATCACTTTAAGATGACGAATTAGGCAAGTCCGTGCTTTTAGCGGATTGGAGACGTGAGCAATGGTAATTCGCGGATTTTCATAAACAAATTAGCGTATCACCAAAAAAGGCTAAAAAACCTTACACAAACAAAGGGTTCGAAGGGACCTTGTTTGTGCACTCATGAGCCATGAAACCATTCATCAAACTTGTATCTGTTGGGAAATAAAATCATCTATACTATAGTTAAATGTTCTGAGTAAAATATAACACATTTCTTTGACAAAATAAACACCAATAAATATTAATTGAAATAAATATAACCCATTCCTTTTCTGAAATAAACACTGATTAATATCCAGTTACATCAATCACACGTTGTGTTCCAGTTGTTGGTTCAATAGACAGTCACTGAAAAGTATGATCTAATCTATATTATTGTGAAAGGCAGGGAGAAGTGAAGTAATGAAGCCAAAAACTATCATTTGAATCTCCTTCACAATTCCCCACCATTGGTTCCCACCGTTGCCTCCACCAGGTTCTGCAACATTCTCATTCTCAACTGCCCGATTACCATCATCAACTGGTCGATTCCCATTCTCTGCTCCAGCTTCTCCCTCTGCAATGAGTTATTAGAGAAACTTCAGTTGTCACTAAGACACTGGTCATAGATATATAATGAATGCTCGGTGCTCCTCTCGACTTAGATTTAATCTTTCCCAGGAAATTATAGTTTGATTGTAATGACAATCATTAAAGAGTGGGTATGACTAAATCAGATGCCAAGGAAATGAATATTAACGGTTCCACAATAAATCTTTTTGAGTTTTCACTCCAGTAACAAGCCCATACGTGATGTTAGAAACAAGTTTTATGATGCAGTGCATACAAAATTGGTTTACCCACAATGCCACCCAGAACGGGAAAAAAATCCCTACCATGCAAGCTACAATTGACAAGGTTGAAGTAACAATGAGCACAGAGACATGAGAGTTAAAAATTAAGAAAGTACGCAAAGACATCCCTTTTCCCATCACGTGGTACTGAATCCTTTTCCCATCACGTGATACTGAATTCTCAATCATATCCTCTGTACTGCTGAAGTAAATTAATATTAACCCTTCCAAAAAAAATCAAAAATAATAATCTAACCCCACTAACATATACTTCTGTAAGGATGGAGTTTGCTTTCTTGGTATACTTGGTATACACAGGTAATAGAAAGTACCTCCCAAAGCAGCATTCTCATTCCCTTGCCTTGCGGCAGCAGGATTATTATCAGCCACGACAGCAGGCCTAGGTGGCTGAGGAGGTGCAGCCGCCCTTTGCATGCCTTGTGAAAGCCACCGTACTAATGGTGTAAGAGCTCCAGTTTGATATCTGCAGAAACCCACATCTATAAAAATTCAGCTTCAACTAATCTATATTATCTATACTTTTATATTATACATAGATGTATGAATGTGGTGTCAAACACTAGTTGGTCAAAAATGCCCTTGCTTGATATTATTTATTAGATTAGTTTTTTTTCTTTTTCTCATAGAATTAGGATGTTTTATTTCTTGGACTAAAAAACCCGTGCTGAATAATTGTTTTCCCTCATAAAATTAAAATTTTATTTTACTCTAAATAAGCAAGTTTTATACAAACAATTCATTATTTTAATACACAAGTCTTACACAAACATTTCATTACTACGTAATTAAATCCATTAAGTTGGGGCTAAAAAAAATCCATTAACTTGATAATATTTGTTTTATTTTTAATATTTGATTAGATTTTTCAAACTAATAAATTCATCGACATATTGGATTTTGTGTACATTATAACAACATTGTTGTTTCTTGATATTCTTAATTTTGAGACTTCTATTTATTTAATTCTTATAATTTATCATAGTATGTTTTACTTTTATTTTTCTTGTTACATATAAAAAAGTAATAAAACAATTAAACACAGTCAATTCCTATTCTCATGCAAACGCGCATATAACAATAGCTAGTATTACTTCAACCATTAATAGACATTGAATTTCAACAAAAATAAAACTTGATTTTAAGAGGTTAAAATTGAAACTCTACATATCAGATTAACTTAACAAAAACATAAAGAAACCCTTAATTGTTTTTTACTACTTCATTTTCTAAACCTAAGCATCCAAATAAAGCACAAAATGGCGAAAGCTCTAAGCTGCACGTCTCAAATTTAAAATAATCAGATGTTTAGATACTTACAAATAGACAAGTGAAGCTAATAACACCAAAACGGCTAGCCTTTGTCTTGATCCATCTTGATTGAACAAAAAGATTACAATTGCAAGCTTTAATATAAGCAACAAATCGATCTGAAATGCAATTTGGAATCTCCTTGCAACAACTTGTCTTTGAGGTGCAGCTTGTTGCTGTTGACGCTGTTGTTGCCCTCCCACTCGCCCATGCTCCTCATCTGCTGTCCCAGCCTCAGGATTTCGTCTTCTGTTGTTATGACATATGAAATCATATCTAGGATCTGTTAATGCTTTTATCATAATTGAGTTCGCTAAATAGATATATCTTCATTACTATATCAGATATCACCATTATTAGTATCTATAGATTGATTTGAGCTACAACTACAATCAACTCAATTAAGCCTTGAAAACTACTAGATGAGCAGGGTATGTGGATCCTTTTGAGCAGATTAAGGCAATCACTTGTAGCAACAAAAAACTTATGTCCATAATACTTTCTACACTCAAGAGTGGCTCCGTTACATAATGGTGTTTCTTTATGTATGACAGTATATCACTTCCTAGCCCATCTTTGCTAGAAGGTATATTGTTATCATCATCGTCATCTCTAGACTTATCCAAGCACTTCAACTCAACTACGCTAGGCCTTAAGCCTACTAAAAGGAAGTGACTACATGAATCCCCTTCATCCCTCCAGATAAGAGGCAAATTCCTCTAATACATCATTTGCAACCACATTATCAATTCGCGCAACCATGTCCTTATTGTTGTGATTTATTAGATGATTGCACCGCTATAGTAAAGCCAGGTCTGAATACGTGTTCAAAGCATATGGACATGTCTATTAGGCTATGCGAAGAACTAAATTTGTTCTAAAAGTCCTTGAAAAAAGGATCATAACACGCCCGGGTAGGTTGAAATAATGATGAAGACATGAAAGACTAAGCTTAATAGTATTAGGGGTTTTTGTTTCATTGTCATGGGTACTCTGGTAAGTAGGGAGCGATTGCAATTTTACAATTTCCAGCAATTAAGGTTATTTAGTAAATATAATATACTCCCTCTGCCCATATATTTTGGCAAGTATTCCATTTTGAGATGCCCTATATTGTTTGTCCATTTTGAAAAGTCAAAGTTCAATTTTAGTTAAGTTTCCTAAATTACCCTTAAATTTAGATTTTTTAGATAACTCTAACATAAAATCTAGGTATTAAATAAATGTATTTTTGTAAAGTAAGTTATAATTTAACGAGTTTTAGTATTAATTATTATCTCCATAAAAAATTGAATTTTCTATACATACCAATGTATATGGGACGAAGGTAGTAGTATAACATGTTCTAGGAGTTTCTAAATATACTAAAGTTAATTTACTTGGAGTCCAAGTTGGTTTTAAGGTCCTTATCTAGTAGAGGTGGCAAAATCTAACACACCTAGAAAACTTGAAGCCCAACACGATCCTAACCCAAAAATATGTTAAAATAATCTGATCTGAATCTTTGGTCCATTCTATAAGACATATGAGTCTCACATCTAAGTGATGTCCAATATAGTTTATTTTTTAAATTAAACACTTGAATTCTAACACTCAATTTATAAGCATAATCACATGTGAATTCTCAACTCCAGTCTACGTCTAATTTCATATAATCCGCACGTTCAATACTCCAATTCTGCAATCCGCAAATTGCACTTCAATTTGAAAGAAACATGCGTGAATTAGGTACCCTAAGATTTAAGTAATATAATTAGAGATTAGCAACAAGAATTTTATGAGAGATTAGTAAAATTGTATTAACAAAGCAAGAGGATGCAATTCAAGGCCAAAGGCTAATTACAAGAAAAAAGTTCCACAAAATCTAGGAGATCAAAATCATTTACAAAAAAATTCACTTAAACCAAAAATTAAAAGTGTTAAACCAACTTTCTCTAATAACTTCAATAGCGCTTTCTATTCCATCAAAAGCTCTACGATTACTCACATTCTACACCATCCCAAAAAAAAAGAATGGAAAAAACAAATAAGACTTTTTAATCTCCTTAGATGCCCTCAACCCAATCCAAGCCCATACTTCATCTTTCACAGAACCGACAATCACCCAAGAAACCCAAAATCCTATAAGTCATATTCACTTAGATTAGACTAATTACTTATATAACCTAATAATATTAATCATTTTAAAAAAAATGTTGTAGACACTAACTTGTTTTGTGACCCTAACCACATTAAAAAAGAAAGAAAAATAAAATTGATTTGATGGATCAATCTGAACCCGACCCTAAAACCCCATACGACTCAACCATAGTTACTACGAACTCGGTACGCCGTGATTTGCAGTACGGGTACGAGAACGTGGTACGTTACCCACCCCGTATGCAGTACGTTGGGGGTAGACTTAAATGATTTATATTATGTATAAGTATATGTATAAAATTAAGATATTAGATGTATTTATAAGTACAATTTAAATAGAATTTTGTGCATAATAATAGTTAAGAAGATATTAGAGTTTTGACAAAATAATAAATTCAACAAGCAATCAAACATAATATTAGAAAGCATAAATTTAAAAATAAAGTATGAACATTCCTTTAGATCCTTTGTGTCTAGAAATCTTTTTTTTTTCTTCAATTTTTAGCTAAAATCTTTAGAAAAATTTGGATCGTCAATTTTAGGGACCTGACGCGTGAATGCACTACAAATCGGACGTAATATCCGGATCGCAGTTCTAATGGGGTATATGGATCCCGTTAACTATGGACTCAACCCTACCGCTTACACGATCCAAAAATGATCCGGCCTGAAATGACATGACCGCAAGATTTCCACCTCAACATCTCGTATTACTATTTAAAAGTCCCAAAACCTAGCAAAGTTACGAAAGGTGGTCTTAAAAAGTCTTTATAAATACATCTTATTTCTTGGGCTTTGGATAATGGACTATTAGTTTTTGGTTATTTGGCATGTATACCTAGTGTGAAAATTTTTCACTTTGGTGCGCTATTTCTTCTCTCTTCTCTTTCTTGGTTACTATTCTCGGATTACTATTAACAGCAACAGTAACGAGCATCTAAACTTCTCTTTCCATCCATATTTTTGCTCATTTCATCCACCAATACCCTATCACAAACCAATTATTACACAATTTCTAGCCCTAACCCACCACGAAACTCGTTGAAAAATTCATTCAAATCTGTCCTGCATCTTGGTATCAGAATATCAGTTTCGAGGCTTTCCTACATCACTTGTGTTTACTATATTATTTAGTTTGGATATCTTAACCATATCCTGCATAATATCTAAAAGTTTGAAAAGTTTACCCCTACCGCCAAAGATGAAGGGTCAAATGGAAAACCTAACCTCAAAAATCTATTCAAGTTCACAAGAAAAATGATTAGTTTAAATTTACAAATAATGTAAATTTTCTTTCTTAACAAAAAAAAATGTCCATCAGTATATGTATGCGTGTGTGAAAATATCGGTTTTCTATCGAGTATAAATGTATGTGTGTGCGTGTGTAATTTTCCTTAAGAGTCCTAACTGTATGAACAAAATTACCCTCTTTAATGGTGCACTCGTATTTTGATTACAATAATATGAGGCTATGATTGGTTGGTAGGAGAGAAATGTAAGGGAAAACAAAAGTGAGAGAAAAGAAAAATGAGAAGAACAGAAAATATTGATCTTTCCATTATGTATTTGATAAGGAGGAAAGAAAAGTGAAAGGATAGAAGAAAAACAACCAAAAAAAGATTACTCATTTTACTCTCCATTCTCCAATCGTCTCAATTTTTAGGAGGATTGTGATTTTTACATAAAGGAGGAAAACCTCAATCTTCTCAATTTTATTTCCTATTTCGTTTCTTTTTTCCTAAAAAAAGAAAGAAAAGTGCTTTCCACTCTCTTTTCTTTCCTCTAACCTAAGTGTATCATAGGCATTTCACAACATACAAACAATTGACATGTTAGCCATAACAAATTTTCCTTCGCTCCACTCTTTCATCTCCTTTTCTTTCAATTTCAATTGCAACATAATCTAACATCAGCTTTTCCTTTTTTCTATTGAACCCTTTTCATTTATTTTTTAAGGGGGAAACAAAAAAAGAAACTACACCCTTGTTTTCCTACATTCTTCATACATATATAGTTTTATTGTTTAAGAAAGAGATTAAGATAGAAATTAAGAAGAATGAGAGATTAGATTGACTAGTAAGAGAAGCAAAAGCACAGAAGACAGCAGATATAGGAATGACAACAAAACAGGAATTTTATCGTATTTTGTTTAACGTCCTCTATGTTCTATAATTTGAAACACAAACTGAGTAAGAAATGCAAGCTTAACTAGATGCAAATACATGAAAAGGCAGTGTTTGCAAAAAAAAAAAAAAGAAAGAAGATAAGGTCTTAATTTATCTGTAAAGAAAAGGGGAGGGGCAAAAAATCTGATGTAAGCAGTTCAGTGGGAATTAAGTTCCCTTCATTTAATTAACAATGTGCGAACAATGTGAGTGCTTAATGAACAATATATTCATGAATTAGAAGAACGGACATGCATAATAACATCACACTGAGGAAAGAAAACTTGTATCCCACAGACGATGTACTGGGTTCCAATGTGTGTGACAAGTGATAATATACCTAGAAGCCTCTGTATCTAACCAAAGTCAAACTAACACCATAATCTAATTAAGACTGAAAGATGCATAGGGACCGGAAAATATAGATAAATTTGAATGAGAGCAAAACAGAATAACTAGTCACAAATTCTATCTTCCATTATCAGCATAAATAGCAGATTTACGTACGTGGGTATATTGTAGGTAAGAGGAATAAGATTGTTGGATGGAAGTCCAGCAACATGCCCCATAAATGGGAAAACGGGGACAGCATATATGCCCGCTCCACGGTTCATCTGTTCCTGATTTTGTAAAGGAGTAAATCCAGGAACAAGTGCAGGATACATGATTGGATACATCTGAAAATCCCCATTTGGATAAGCTGGGAAACCAGAAAATGCTGGTACCTGCAGTACACGGCCAAAAAGAGATTGAGACAAGATTTAAGACAAAACTGCCACCATAGTGCATTGCAAAAGCATATGCACATTAACGTGCATCTTTCCACACTGCAAAACATTAACAACATCCTACCCACTGCCCTTTTTATTTTCTCGTTTTAAATAAATCCTAAGCTCTAAGAGGAATTCTGGTATAGGTTACAAATATTCAGAGACCCTCTTTCACTACGGATGCCAAAATTGTCAAAAGAGACCATCTTCCCAACATTGCCAAACCTATACTATTAATTCTTATCAGTTACCACTTGCCATTCACAAAGCAATTTCCCAACACCAAATATGGAAAAATCCATGCCTATACATCCTTAAGTCTATGAGGTGGAGGCTCCAGCTTCTAAATTCTTTAAGACCCTATTCTGCTACCAGATGCACCACATAGCAGAAACGAGACTATCTCTCAAGTATATAACACCTCTACTACTATTCACAAAGAAGCTCCATCATTTTTCTGATAAGTGCTGAATTCCACTTCTAAGTTCCTTCCCCCACTCCATAACACAACAAACTTATTCTTTTCTTTCATTTCCTTTTAATTAATTATTTTTTTTATGAATATTCTTTTAATTAATTATTAACTGACACACCAAAAATAAGTGGTGAAAAAGATAAGAAAACACAACATATAAAACTTGTATTTTCAAAACATGTAATCCTTAAAACATATTACTCAGTTCATTAATAAAAAATATATATTTCTCAAATCTTTATAAGAATTAGCTCACATATCAGCTATCCCAGATTCATTTGAATAACCATATTAAACTTTAATGACGGCACCAACTCTTTTGCCCGACTTGTCTTCTCACAAATATAACCTATCATCAATATTGCAATCTGAACGATAAATAATATAGTACAAATAAATTTTAATTGGCCCTCTTATTTGCAACAAACTCTGATATATTTTTCATCTATTTATATGTAAAATTTCATTGTTAGACTCCAGAATGAGGTCATAACAAAGCTTATAACACTAGTCTCCCCAGCTACATAAAGTACAGCTCCAAAGAAAATTCGAATACATTCTTTTCTGGAGCCTATGGCTTAACTGAAAAAATCCATTTGAATTCTGAATTCTTTTTTTTTTTTTTAAATCAGCATGTCAATGCCTTGATATTCGAATGGCTCAGCAATAATGGAAGAAATGCACTGGGCGAAATTGTAAATTAAAAGGAGAATTCTTGTCAAACACATACATATAATTGCTTACCAACCAATATTAAAAGAAGTAGCAGATAAAACTATCCCCCAACATACAAAGAAAAGGAAAAAAATTACTTCTCGTGTGTTCCGCAATATTAAAAATCCAGTATTCCCCATTATCATCAACCACTATCCCTTCAACCTACTAATTATGCATTGTCAAACCAATTGTCCAATCAAGTAACCTAATTACACAATCATGAAGCAAACTTTTGAAACTATACTCTATTTTACGAGTTAAACATACACACATACACAAATAATTTGGGCTAAAATATATGACAAAATCAAAAGGAGAAAGGCCAATTATAAGAAGTAAAAAAATACCAAAATACACCCGAAAAGACAGATCTTTAAGGACCCCAAACGGCAAAAAAATAAATGACAATTTGATAGCACGATTGACCTAGTATCATCCCAATAAAAAAAGTAAAATGGAAGATAAAGAAGCCCTTTGAAAAAAAAGAACTGAATTCAATGGAATATATTAATAGGAGACCTGCGATTCTTACAGTGTGTTGATCGCGTGGTCTCTGAGTAGAAGATTGCTGTGAGGCAGAAGACGTCGTTTCCGGTTCTTCAGCCATTACAGCGAGATCAAAGTTTCTACGACCTCTCTCCGTCTCTCTTAGAAGTCTATTCTTTTTCTCGCTCTCGTATTATATATATAGTAGTTTTGAGCAAAATTCAAAAGAAGAAAAAAAATGGAGAGCTGAAGAAGGGAAGGAAAAAAACGGGGGTATTAGCATTATGCGGGTTAAAATACCATTGATTATACAATAATATTTATAGGCCAAAGCATTTTTAATAATTCAAATGGGAATAATATAATTTAATAAATACATATATTTAATTTTTTTATTTTAATTTTTTTTAATAATATTAAATAAATTAATAATCGAAAAAGCTCACTTTCAATTATCCTTGATAAGCTCTCGTCGAGATCAACCCTAATGCGTCGTTAGCAATCGCATCCCAAATGAGGAGCATTTTTTAAATCTATACATCTCAAAAATAAAATCATTGTCGAGCAAATAAAATTGAACGGCATTACTTTAACGGAATAAGGCGTGTGAGCTTTGTTCCAATTAACTTTTTTGGATTTTCTAAATAAAATTACTAATGTAACGTTACTTTTTTGTTGTATTCTACTCATAAAATATTTGTGTAAATTGCTAAATTACAACCATAAGTATGTGAGTTAGAATTCATTCTCTCTCTCTCTCTCTCTCTCTCTCTCTCTCTCTATATATATATATATATATATATATATATTAAAATTTAACTCTTATTATAATAATTATAAAATAATCTTATTATATTATGTAGTTCTACTCCTTTTAAAATTTGGTACATTTGGACATTTAAGAAAGTAAGTTATTTGTAAGAGATGGCTTATAAAATTGTAGTTTTTTTTTTTTTGTAGTTGTTGGTGAAATTTGGGTTTGGAGTGGGTTTAGAGCTTTCAAGAAAATCAACAAGGCTTTAGAGTTAATTCCGTACTTTATTTGATGGATTGTGTGGAGATAGATAAATGGAAGGGTTTTTGATGGAATAGAAAGACTTATTGTAAATATTAGAGTTAGTTGATTTAATACCTTAAACTTTCGGTTTAAAGAGAATTTATTTGTAATAATGATGATTTTCTAGATTTTGTGTCCTTTCTTCGTTATAAATAACCTATGGTTTTAAGTTGCACCATTTTGATTTTTTTAATAAATTTTTTTTACCTATAAAAAAATTGAATTAAAATACAACCCCTTTGATTTACATAAATTAATTCAGTCCAAAAACAAATTATACACACAAATATAGTTATTGAAAACATAAAAAAAATTATTATCTAAAAGAAAAGAAAAATCAAGAAGTTCTCTTTCAGTGTTTTCAGTTCACCTCGTCATTATCTGCAACTCACCACCTTGAAAACATTTAATGTAGTTTAATGTTGCAAAAGATTTTCTCAGGAAACGACTAGTTTTCAGTTTTCCAAATCTAGATCTTGTGGATTATTTCTTGTAACAGTATTTTCCGTATCTTTTATTCTCGTATAAAAGAACGTTCCAACAATTTCGTGAAACCATACGACACCGTGTATGGATTTTTTTAATAGACCTAATTATATATCTAATTTTTAAATTTTTTTATTTAAAAAACACCTTACGTCAATTGAAGAAAACGCCCGCCGTTCTTTTCTTCTTTAATCATTTCACCAACTTAGGTAATAGTTTTCAATTTTTAGTTTTAAAAAACAGTTTTTGAAAATGAAAATTAAAAATAATTTTTTAATATTTTTTGAAAAAAACATGTTTGGATAACTGTAACTCGAAAACTGTTTCCAAAACAGAAAACAATGAAATGTTGTTTGAATAATCTTATTTTGAAAACTGTTTTGATACACTTTGTAATTATTTTTAGTTTTGAGTTTAAATTTAAAATCTATATTAATTTTATTTATCATATTTACTAAATATTTAAAAATAATTAATATTATTTTATTTTTAAATTTTTTTTATATATAATGAAAGAAGAATGAAACTATGAAATAAACACTGATTTTAAGGTTATTTTTCAAAAATTATGTCAAAAAACATTAATTTAAAGTTTTCAAAAAATAATTTTTGAAAACAAATTTTTTTAAAACTGTTTTAAAAAATTACTTTTAAAAACTGTTTATCATACATTAAAAAAAAAACTTTCAAAAACTGTCTTTAATTTTTAAAACTGAAAACAATTTTCAAAAATTGTTTCCACACAAACCCGAATCACAAAATCTGCTCTTTCTACCTCTCTTGACAAGACCAGGGTACAGTTTAACCTTTCTTTTATTATGAATAATAACCTTTATAATTTTGTTTGGTGCTATGAGTGGCATGTGTAATGTTTAATGTTTTAGCATTATTCGATAATAGATTTATAATTAAAAACTATATTAAAATAAAAATTATTTCCAATCCATTTTATTCAAACAACAAGTATTGGTTTTTGTTCTTCAATTTCTTTTATTTGATAGGTTCTTGAAAATTAATTATTATCCCAACGTATTCTCAGCATAAAGAAAACAGCGAAAAAATTATCTGTTCTCTTAAAAAACAGTCCAAAAAACAGAGCAAAACACGACCAATGTTATCACCTTAAAAAAGCAATTAACATTTTTTGTGGATTTTGTTTGTTCAACAACAACGTGAGAACTTTCTTTGCCTCCAATTCACAAACAAAACATGGACAAAGATGCTTATCAAAGACGTAACTGTAATCCATTGTCCGACATTCCAATACAGACTGCAATGTGTGATGGACATGAGGCATTACCAGAATGGTGCTGCCGCAGTGAGAATCAGACACTGATGCTCGTAAGGCTGCATAGATAGGCGTAGAGATGATGAAGAACTTCAATAGCATACCCGCCTTTTCGAATTAAAGTTTGATTAGTCCGAATGAATCAGAAGGGAAAATCCAACTTGTAATTGTTTAATACATACAGATGACAACAACTAGTCAGCCATCAATCAAAATTTAGCAACACATAATTAGGATTAGCTTCCACAACAGAATGGGTGAGTTTAACAATTGCAAAAGCAGTGTACCGCAACGAATTTTCCACCCAAAACTACCAGGATTGCATCTGTACAACATTTAGTTTACTTGCTTTACCTGCTCGTCTTCCTTCAGCCAGCATTTCCTTTTCCATTTAACAGAGCACGCCTATGTACACCAACCATTGTCAGTTAACATATTTACGTGGGCATATTATCAAAATTTGCAGAAACGGAAGTTCATATCTGAACAATAGTAAAACTCTTGCCCCCCACACTCCCCCTCTCACAAACCACGCTAGGAGAAAGTTGAGTTTTCGACCACCTACCCAGCCACGCACATACATACACAATGTGCATGAGAACAAACAAGAGTTACGCTCAAATCAAAGTATGAATGTGCAATTATAGGAACTAAAAAATATGATAGTGTTGAGATTCCTATTCAGGTTTAGGTTGAGAGTCCTAATTAGGTTTCTTATTATGTGTTCTAGTAGGTTTTTTAATCTTACTTAGTTTATGTCTGTCTTATTTAGTTGATGTCTCATAGTCCTATTAAGTTTGATATTCATAAGTCTATATATAGAACCGTTGAATTATATTTAGATAATCAATTAATAATACAAAAATTCTTTTCAATTCTTAATTTCAACAAGGTATCAGAGTTCAAAATTTGGATTTTGGAGATGATTTGAGATTAACACCATGTGTATATATATATATATGGATCTTTTCCGGCGCAACCCAAAACTGTTTTAAAAAAAAAACTATGGATCTGTTCACTGGTACTGTTCATAGGTATTGTTCACGACACTATTTTCCTGAATTATTCCCAAGTAGTAGAGAAAGTTTGATAAATAGATTTGTACGAAAAAAAAGAGTGAAAAAAAGGAGTTCCCCCAAACAAACAAAAAATTTGTTGTTATGTGTTCTTGTGTTTTTAGTTCGGAAGAAGAGTTCAAGAAGAAGAAGAAGAAGAAGAAGAAGAGTTCCTCACCTCGATGTTAATACTGTTGACCCATGCATGTTGATGTTGTTAATCCGATCCAACCTGTGTTGATGTTGTATCCTCCTGACTCATTGATTGCAGCCCATTCAAGTCAAAGTCAAGGTCTTGTTGACCCAATGTTATCGGATCTTGTCTTGTTAGGTGACACCGACGTGGTGAGCTAACTATTTGTCGTGGGTGTTATTGTAAATTATGAGTTTGGGTTTATTTGTTTCAGGTTGGATGAGGTTTGTTATTGGTATGGGTTCTTTGTAAAAAGTTAGTGCATATATATGCTCTAGCTTAAGGGAGAGCATTGAGAGTCCTAATTAGGTTTATGTTGAGAGTTTTATCTAGTTGATGTCTATTAGTCTTATTAGGTTTGATATTCATAAGTCTATATATAAGACTATTGAATTGTATTCAAATAATCAATTAATAATACAAAATTCTTTTCAATTCTTAATTTCAACGGATAGTAACATCACTAATCAAAATCATGAGAAATATGCAGCAAAATGATTATGATACACCTCTGGATGTGAAAACTCTGATCTGTCTCCTGAAATAAACAACCCAGTCTGAAGGAAATAAGTTGAACCCACCTACTAAAACCTGGTACTATATTTAAGGTTCATGAAGTCTTCTAGCGACCGATTAGGTATTAAAATAAACTTACCCTAAAACCAGATATGCATATCACTCTTCCTCATCCTCTGGTTCAGATACATTCTCTAAACTTGTCAGCACCTCCACCTTCACCTCCACTCCCTCTTCCTTTGTGACACTAAACTCCAAACCCACCTCCACCGGGTGGGTAGATGCACTATCTGCAGTTACAAATGAAATGTATAACTTTATATATGTAAAATTAAAAACTTAAGATGGAATAATATCTTTCTATACAATATTTGAAAAAAATATATAAACCATTTTACTCCAAGCTAGAAAAGAGTATGCTCCAATTATAAAGATCCCTAAATCATATATGATTCCTCCTAAGAGTTGTAATTCTTGTCCAACTCATTCAAGTTTGTTGTCATAAACCATAAACGTGGTTGTTTCTATGTGGTCGCTGGCTGGGAAGATGTGCCCCAATTTCAAATGAAGCAGGGAAAACCACAAAACAAGATAAGGTTAGGATTTCAACAATGGGCCCACAATCCACCTCCAAACAAACTTTTTTTTGGATGTGCCAGCGAGCATATAAGTATTCACATGTAAATATACACACACTGGCAGAGAACTTATTAAAAAAGACATATATATATATATATATATATATGTGTGAACAAAGATCCATTGTTATAAAGTGTAAGAATAACGAAGTCTTGCACCACTCTAATATTTTTTTTAAAAGCCAATCCTTGCATTAAATCTTCTACTCATGCAGGTCATACACGCCAAATTGAACCTTTTAACTCCATCCAAATATAACAACATAGATGAAACATGTATAAATATTTGATTGATGTAAACTTTGGCGTGCATTATACATGAATAGATGATTAAATCCAACAGTCGCATTAACAAATAAAAGATATTAAAAATCATAGTGATGTAAGATAGCCATTCATATAACAAGTGTCATTTGATCCTCTCTCTCTCTCTCTCTAAATATATATATATATATGTGTGTGTGTGTGTGCACGCGCGAGCGCAGGTAATTATATAAAAAAAAATTAATTACTCTAATCAGCTTAGTAACAGATCCTATCCCACCACTTTATTAACAAAAATCCCACCCTGAACAAGACCGAAAAATCGAAGCCCTTCTGAGCGGGTTAAATTGCAATCTCTACTCACTGATGTTGACATTAATTATACGTAATTCAACCATCACGGTTGAATTAAGCTCATCTTATAACTAACACTCTCCACACAGAACTCTTGTCCTACGTTATCATCATTTAGAACAATATTCAGTATGAAGCTGCACTTTCTGTTCTCTGTGTTGAAATAGGTAATGATCAGTTACTTTAAATCTTGCTCATTGGGTGTTTTGGTGTCTTAATTAGCAATTAGTATGTTTTATATGATATCGCGATCACCTGTATATAGACCTTCTATTTTGAGTTGTGTACTTTTTGTGTTGGGTAAATTACACCTACATCTGTAATTTTTTTTTTATGCAGTTACACATCAGTTTGACATTTTTCTGAATAAATTCCCTTACCATCTATGACAATAAACTAACATATGTTATACCTGGTTCCTAATGAGCTGCTAATGTGTTACTATGTGACTACCACGTTATGGCCTCCCCCTTCCCTGCCTCTCCACACTCATCAATATCCATCATTCAACAAAACCCCACCCCCAAACTATTATCCGTAACAAGATCTATCTTTCTGCTCATCAATTGCACTTGGACTCTTATAATTAACATAAGATAAAAACCACACTCATCAAAATCCATCATTCAATAAAACCCCACAACCCCAAACTATTATCCGTAACAAGATCTATCTTTATTCACATCAATTGCACTCGGATTCTTATGATTAACATAAGATAAGAAATTGTGCTAAAGATGCTGATGGGAAACATCAAATGGAAGAGTTGAGGGTGATAAGTAAAATTGTATTAAAAGAAAAGCACACCAAGGGGGTGCAACCCATGTACAAAGACTAAAATTCTATTGGACAAGTTGAGGGTTGTAATTGATGGCTCAGTCGAATAGAAAGTTGAAGAGCCCTATGTTTGGGTTGAAGGTTGAATCATATCCTTTTTTAAGTCTATTCTTTCAATCCAAAGGGCGAAGTAGAAAATGTCATTTCTCCACCACGGGGTACAGTTCCTGTCATTGCTCGTCACCCTGCTTCTATTTGTCTAGAATTCTAGATGTGATCCAAGCAGGTTCAAGTGCATCCCAATGGTTTTTGGTTAAGTAACTGATAATTCGTTTGACCTTCATCAGGAATGTAATTGTAGTCTAATCTAATGATTTTTGAACAATTCTTTTATTAATATAGAAAGTCCTAATAATTTGGCTAAAAAAGATATAGGGCCAAAAATTTGGAATTTGTTTGAATATCACTTTCCAATGATGGCATAAATTCTCTTAATACAAGATCTCTCACTTAGTCAAGATCCAAGGCCTTCAAAAGGGGGACAACCCTATAACGTTAATGGGGTAGAAAATGCCACAAAATACTTAGCATGTCCTAGCAACTAGTGAAGAGTGTTTTTTTGTTTTTGGATAAGCAGTGAAGAGTGAATTTTTCAAGTGAAGAATCTCCATTAACACCGTTAGTTGAAAGGATCAACCATTTGAAAGATTAGAAAAAAGAAGAATGTTAGATTCAAGTTTATTGTGGCCAAAAGAATTCTATCCCCTTCCTTCAACACCCCCCCCCCCCCCCCCTCTCTCTTTCTTTCTTTTTTTAGCTATTGAGTTATCTATGTAAAATCCCATCGTCAAAATTCTTTTTTGGTGCAAGAACAAATGCCATGTTTGTCTAAGACTCTAAACCCCCAACAGTTTAATTTTCAATCTTATAACCCATATTATATGGAGGTAGGTATGGGCTATGGGTACAGCTAAACGTCCAGGTATCTAGCAAGCCTAATGCTTAAAAGTGCAGGACTTTACCTAAAATTGCATATGGGCACATGAATAATTGAATATGCATATATGCACTATGCAACCAATTCCAATTAAAAATTTCCTACATGTACTGAAGATCATATTATTTCAATACATACAAACCCAATTAGAAGAAATTTTCAACTCGTCACTCGTTGGAAAGAAATAGTGCACTCAAAAGTGCCAGGGGTTGAGAAAAAAATCGTGATACAAGCATTCAACAATATAATCAACGATTCCTCACTTATCAAAAAATATAACCGACGATTCCTCTTTTTCTCTCTCTCCACTCTTCCCTTGGTTTAAAGAAAACTTTATTTCGGGTTGTTGTTTTAATTACCAGAAACCTTCTCTCACCCACCCTTTTAGTCATTAAGCCTCATAGTTCCATCCACAGTAAATTTACATATCCTACCTCCTTTCTACCACACATAAAAACCATAAATTCCATAATTTCTTTGATCTATAAACCACTATGAAGCCATTCAATCTATTCCATGTCAGTTTTGTAAACTGTCCTGCTATAGAAAGATGGCTATGATGAAGAAGGACCCATAAGCAACCCAATTAAAAAAGCTAATTACAAGAACCTCCACAAAATCTATGAGACCATTCTCCTTTACAAAATAATTACCCTTGAACGAAAAAGCTTTTTTGTTGCTTTACAAGAACCTCCACAAAATCTATGAGGCCTTCCACATTTCAAAATAATTACCCTTGAACCAAAACTCTTTTTTGTTGCTTTAAGCATGTTCTTTTTTGAAAATTTGCAAAAAACTTGGTCGAATCAAACCAAACCAATCCACCTGTTAATTTGGTGCTTTAATTGTTGTTTATATGTAAAAGAAAAGCATTGACAGATTTCATTTGGCTATATTTTTTCTTTTTTGAAATTTTGTTTTAGAAAAAAAATCTTCTTTTGCCTTGAACACAAGAGGTTCCTTTTCCAACTCTCACCTCAATAAATAGAATAAAGACAGTCTCTAAGAAGTCATCTTTGTTTTTGTTCTATTGTTCTGAAATTTCCTTCAATTTTACATTTTGCCCTATGAGCACACATAAACCAATTTAACGTAAGAAACTCCATCACATAACTTCCTGTACAATTGCAATTCCAAATATAATAGGTTAACTTTTATCAACTGAGAATCAGATAAGCTACATATAAACATGCCCATAGAGACATATAATAATAAATTGCTTTAATAATCTGCTGACCGCACCTTGGATTAAGAAAGAGGAGCAAGGCCAGCCGCGAAGAGTGGAGAACGAAAGAGACTCCTCCTCAGTCAACTGATTGGACCATTTATCAACCAAAGCGATGATCTTGGCGGACTCGCGCTGAGGTGGGACCCAGAAGGAGGAACCAGGGACGAAAGGGAGCCAATAGGGTGTGGACTTATGCACGATGCTCCTTCGGATCATGTCATCCAACTTCTTTATCGCCAAGAGCTCGCCTTCTCGGCCACCGTCCGATGATGATGACGACGGCGATGAAGAAGAGGAGGAATCGAGGTCGATTTCGATAAGTTGGGCCTTCGATGAACGGTGGCAATAGAAACAGAGAGGGATTAACGGTGGGTATTTGAGGGAGTAGGGATGTTGGACTGTGGCACGTCGGAGTAGGGTTTGGGAGAGCATTCGGGCCATTTTACGTAAGCAGAGGTGGAGTTGGTAAGAGGAATTTATATGTACTCCGTACAGATGAGCGAAAGCGAGGATGTGGATTAGTGAGGTGACGGGCTGCGCACGTGGTGGACTTAGATAGGAGGTGAAACTCTGAAACGAGCCTAAAACTTTATTTTTGCATCATAAAAATATTACTGATAATTGTTTTATTGATTTTATTGATATTATAAATAATAATTACAGAGATGTTATCAATAATTTTTTTAAATTAATGTTTTACACTTGTTACAAATAAATATTTCTCGAATGTGAAATATCAGACTAAAATATTGAATTGTACATTGACTGAATGAGAATGTAATTTTTGATTGAAAATAACTACTTTTTTTTTACAATTTTTTTTTAAAATTTAAATTAAGTGAAAAACCGGTTCAAATCGAATATTCAAACTTTACAAAATTGAATTCGAATCAAATTTTTGCCAAATCGATAATTTTGGATTGGATAAAAAATTCAGATGTCGGAGCATTGCACACCCCTACTAGGTAGATTCTTGTGTTATGTGCGGGTTTGTTTAAAATATTTGTTTTAAAATAACAAAATAGATGATTATTTTCAAATTCTCTTCTTGTAGTTACTCTAACTCAAATAAAAATAAAATACTAATAAATGTTATCAACACAAAAGAATTGAAAAAATTCTTGAAAAAAATTCATATTGATGAATACATATGCTACACAAATAATTTTGATAAAGCAAAAAAAAATGAGCAAATAAAAGAAAAACAAAATAAGTTTATCTAAAAGATCTTCTCCAGAGAATTTTTTTTCAACATTTAATAAATATCACGTCAATACTATAGATGACGTAGTATTTATCAAATAGTGCACTTAAAGAAAAATTTTCTTAAGTTATTGGAGAGGATTCTGGTTCTTTACAAAATTATCCTAACATTTAGTTGAATAAAAAACATATCTTTTAGAAAAATATATATATTTTTTTAGGAAATCTTTCAACAGTAAAATAATCAATTAAATGTCACTTTACAAAACACTTATAAGGTGGAAAAAAACGACAATAAGAAACAATTTTAACTTACCAAAAACAAGAGATCAATAAAAAAAAAAAATAGTGGATACTTAGATAATAACATAAATTGAGCCATGATTCCCTTGAAATTAAGGTAAAAAATGTAAATGCATTTCTGATTTTCTTTCCTAATCAAGAATATCACATATTTTGAACTTAACGTTTTCCACATGACATGCTTTCTATAAGAATCTCAGCTTATTTTCTACCAACTGTTGCTGATCCTACATTCCTACGAATACTTGACGATGAAGCCTAAGAACTTCAACCTGGCCGAGGTGTAAAGCGCCAAGGCATATCATACTTTCATTTATTTATTTACTGCCAGTAATACTCACAAATATTTACTGAGTAGATGTTCACAAGTTTGTTTAATTAAGCGCATAACATAGGTTTTGGGTTGAATTCTTCATTGAGCACAAAAACCTCTTTACGAGTCCCTTTCATAAAATTTATTCTGACTTTCATTTCATAATTGCAGATCATGTTGTAATAAATTCACATCTGTAGACCAGATTGATATTCTTTAAAAAAAAATATTTGCTGAATCCAAAAGGAAGTCATATCATAGATTTTATTTATTTTTAGTAAAAGAGATTAACACCGGAGTTAGCTCTCGGGCAAAAGGATGCTCTGAAAGGAAAGAGAGACTAAAAAGATGCGAATTTTAAAAAAGTGAGAACGGATACCACTTTAAGTGCAAATTTCGTAGCTTTTAGTCTGCCGCGATATGAAATGTTTATGGTGTTCTTTATCTATTGAGGGGCTTTTAGTGCAATTTGAGAGAGTTTTTCCTAATTTTGCTTGAAAAATTATGTATTGTGGTGCAGTGAGTTTTAACAACTTTTTTCTATCCAAAAGTTATAAAAATAGTAAAATAACGATTAGTTCGTAGACATAAACAAGAGAATTTTTGTTTTATTTTCTTTTTATTTTTGTTATTGTGATTGCGTAAATATTTTTTAATGTCTTAATTCTTAACTAATTCTTCATTACTGCTACCTACTTAATCATTTCAATTTTCATTACTGTAATTCTTAAATCATGATCGTGATCTATATCAATAGAAAGTACAAACTTGATTATATATTAAGATCAACCCATTTACCCAATATGTTGATGCTCGGTAGGGCTTTGTTTTTGGAACCTTAACCCATAACACACAATTAATTGAGCATTTAATGCTAATCAACGGCAATAATTTATTTCTGATGACTATTTTAATTGAATCTATTAATCCTGCTATTTAGATTGATTTTGATAATAATAGTAAAAAAATATTAATGATCAATAAGTTCAAAAAGAACCTAAGTTATTATAAGGTTGATAAAAGATTAAATATTCAAATTTACTAAATTAATATACTTTATTTATTAGGCGAATATCCCATCAAGTAAATACCTAATAAACCTTGTCATTTGATCTGTAGAACAAGGATGATGGTGAGATCAGTATTCTTAATATTAACAAGATTATTGCACACTGCTCTATCATTTCAATTTTCATTATTGTAATTCTTAAGTCGATAATGGTCATAATCTATATCAACAGAAAGTGCAAACCTAATCATATATTTGAATAATTCTATTTATCAAATATATCGACAGTCGATCAAGATTTGTTTTTATAATCTTGACTCATAGCACACAAGTAATTGAGTATTTAATGCTAATCAATGGCAAAATTTTGTCTCTAACGACTGTTTTAATTGAGTCTGTTAACTTTACTATTAAGATTGATTTTGATAATAACAAAATATTGATGATCAATAAGTTTATAAAGGATGTAAGTTATTATTAGATTGATAAAATATGAAATATTCAAATTTACTAAATTAATATAATTTATTTATTAGGAAAATATCCCATCAAGTAAATTAGAAGACATTTATAACCTTCTTCATATAAGTCTAGCGAAAACCAAAATAAAAACTTTATTTGATTCCACCACCTTGTGCTCTTTCAACTTGATGTCCTAAATTTGTTTCCTTCAAAGAGGTTGAGTGGTTGTTTGAGCAATCACAATATTTTTCTCCAAAAGGCTTGAACTCGACACATACACCACCTCATGCAGTCTGCATCACTTTTGCATTTTTTTATTGTAACAACATTTCTTGCTTCTGCTTCCATCAACAAAGCTGCAGCAAATTTTCACCATTGCTTACCCTACCATGCTAATCATGAAGCTTAAGCTTTTCAATATAAAAAGTGAAGTGAGATCTCTCGTGGGAATAGTTAGGCAGATTCAAAAACGAAAAAAATATTACTTTAAAAAAAATAGTCGAATTTGCTAGCAACAAAATAACAGAGGCTAAATTCGAAATTTGATTAATATCCATTATGCATAGCAATTATGGGTAAATTAGAAATATATTGAATCAATTATTTTTCGCATATACACGCAAAAAAAATATATATATGCTTCATGCAATTTAACAAATAAAATTCTACTAAAAAATGAGACAAAATTAAAACAGATACAAACCGACCAAGTTAAATATATAAAATCAAACTATGTAACACAACTATTAAGATTTGAGTTCGTTTTTTGAGCGGGATATCAAGAATATGTATCTTTACCGAATAAACAATTTCTAATATATGACTGATAATTCATTTGAAAATTAAATATATTTAATTGAAATAAATAAAAATAAAAAGACAAAAAAGAGACTAACAAGATGCGATGACTAAAAAAATGAGAACGAATGCCACTTTGAGTGTAGGCTTCATAGCTTTTAGTTTGCCGCAATATGCAATGTTTATGGTGTTCTTTTTCTGCTGTGGAGTATTTTAAATTTTGGGCTCCTTCCATAAGCTGATATTTATAGGTGAAGATAATTCAGCATCTCCTTGATTCTCCTTAATTGATAAGATCGGATTTTGACAAAATTATCCTAAAATTTAGTTGAATAAAAAACATACATTTTATGAAAATATCACCGTTTTTCTGGGAAATCTCCCTAACGTAAAATTAATCAATTACATATTACTTCCTAAAACACTTACAAGGTAAAAAAAAAAAACTGCAATAGGAAACAAATTATACGGAAACAACTTTAACTTATCATAAACGAGAGATTAGGAGAGAGACAAAAAAAGAAACTATTTTTCCTTGCAAACCACCAATTTTGTTAATTATGATTTGATGAGATTCTGCTGAAATTACGGTAGAATTGTTATTTGAGATAATCAATAAAAAAAATTAATGGATATTTAGAAAGAATGTAAATTGAGCCTGATTCTGCTGAAATTACGGTAAAAAAGAAAAATAATTGCATTTATGATTTTCTTTCCTAATCAAGAATATCACATATTTTGAATGTAACGTTTTCCACATACCATGCTTTCTTTAGGAATCCCAGCTTATTTTCTACCTCACTGTTGCTAATCCTACTAATACTTGACGATGAAGCCTAAGAATTTCAACCTGGCCGAGGTGTAAAGCGCCAAGGCAAATCATGCTTTCATTTATTGATTTTTTGCCACTAATCCCCACAAATATTCACAAGTTTGTTTAATTAAACGTCACGCATAATATAGGTTTTGGGTTTGAATTTTTATTGAGCATAAATAACTCTTTAAGAGTTCCATTTACAAAATTTATTTTAATTTTTATTTGATACGTGTGAACGGAACAATTTGTATGTACTTAAAATTGATCGGATCAAAAGTTCTGATACGTCTGTCACTCAAAAAAAAAATTTTATTATATATAATTAGTTTTACTATTCACGTAAAAGTGAGGTATCATGTCTCCCTATATACTTTTTCTAATAAAATTATTTAGTGATAAAAAAACTCATAATATACAATGATAAAGCAGCACATTCGATAATAAAAAATTATCATTATAAAAATACCACAAAATATATTGATTTTATCATTAAATGTATATTTTTTTCATCAGATATATTGTTTTATAAAAAAATATAAAAATGAGGTCGATACTTATTTTTATGTGAATTATCATATGATACACTATAATTTCAAACATACTTGAGTCTAATTTGGTATGTAGGAAGGATGAGGATGAGGATGAAGATGAAGATGAAGGTGGTATCAGTATTCCCGATGTTAACAAGATTAAGTTATGCTAACTGCTCAATCATTTCAATTTTCGTTATTGTAATTCTTAAATCGTGACCTGTATAGTACAAACTTAATCATATATCTGGATCAATCCATTTACCCAGTATGTCGAGGCTTGATAGGGCTTTGTTTTTGGAGCCGTAAACCCCGTAACACACAATTAATTGATCATTTAATGCTAATCAATGACAAAAATTTGTCTCTATGACTATTTTAATTGAATATATTAATCCTACTATTTAATTGATAAAATATGAAATATTCAAATTTACTAAATTAATATACTTTATTTATTAGGCCAATATCCCATCAAGTAAATTAGAGGACATTTATAACCTTCATATAAGTCCAGCGAGAAAAAAATTTATTTGATTCCACCACCTTGTGCTCTTTCAACTTGACGTCCTAAATTTCTTTCCGTCAAAGAGGTTGAGTGGTCTTCTGAGCAATCACAAAATTTTTCTCCAAAGGCTTGTACTCGACAGATGCACCACCTCATGCAGTCTGCATCACTTTTGCATTTTCTTACTGTAACAACATTTCTTGCTTCTGCTTTCAACAAACCTGCAGAAAATTTTCACCATTGCTTACTCTACCATATTAATCATGAAGCTTAAGCTTTTCAATAAAAAAAATTGAAGTGGAAAGTTTAGTTTTTGGATTTTTAGCCTATTCTGAGATCTCATGGGAGAATAATTTGGAAGATTAAAAATAAAATAGTGGAATTTGCTAGCCAGAGGCTTAACTATGCAGCACAATTACTAGGAGCCGGGTCTTTTTTTGAGCGGGATATCAAGTGTATGTATCTTTACTGATTAAATAATTTCTAATGATTGATAATCCATTTGAAATAAAAAAACATATCTAATTGAAATAAATAAGAATAAAAAGAAAAGAGACTAACAAGATGTGATCACTAAAATAGTGAGAACGAAAGTTAACTTGAACAGAGGCTTCATAGCTTTTAATTATTTTTATGGTGTTCTTCTTCTGCAAAAGTATTTTGGTATCCCTTGTAAGCTTATTTTTATAGGCGAAGGTACGTGAGTAATAAGTAGATAATTAAAATCAGTATCTCTTTAGCTAGAATTACAGATTACATAATATCTACAAAACATAATTGCAGATCATCTTGTATTAAATTCGAATCTGTAGACCAAATTAATATTCTAATAAAAAAGAATATTTGTTAATTCTCAAATGAAGTCATATCATACCTTCATTTTTTAATGGTATTTTATCATACACACCTTGCAATTTTAAAGAAATACCAATTTTGGCCGTAAACTTATATACAACATATGTAGAAACTAAGAGAACCCACAAATAGTGACCGAGATACCAAATTAATGAAATCCATTGTTCATAACAATTAAGGAAAGACGAGATACAAATTTTTGTTTCATTTGAGTTGATGGTTCTTCAACTCGAGGAAGGATAAAAATGGTAAAAATCATGTTCTCTCTTTTTGTTGCCACTCTCAATTTTCTTTTTAGGTGAGGATTAAAAAACGTGAGATTGGATATGACCCGTCTTAATGCATGTTGGGTAAAAAGGATCCTCCCTTACCCTCCTCTTCCATTCTCTCCTATAAAGCAAAAAAGATGAATATCCATTCTACGATTAAAAAAAACCTTAAAATAATTTGCGCACAAGCACACCAGTAGCCAATATGCAACATATAATGTAACTTTCAAATACTCAACTAAGCTTAGTTGCACAAAAATGTGAACTTGTTTCTTCCTTCTTTTTTTTCATAAGCTGCACAAGCATTTGTTAAATAATGAATATAGTACACCCATTGGCCTAGAAACAAGATCAATTGTTCCCAATTGAAAGAAAAAAAAAAAAGCATACATTTATGATTCCCGAGAAAAAAATGAGTTTCTCAAGCTTCACAATAAATGAAATGAATTTGCTACTTTTAAATAAAGAAAGAATATAATTAAATTAATGGAAAAAACACAGATGACCTCTAAAGTAGCATATAGTTTCCCTGTTGTTGCGATGAGCTTGGTGCTGGGAGGCTGAGGAATGGATCTCCAAAAGGATTAGACTTCATCTGTTGTTGAGGAAATTGAGACTGTTGAGGATTTTGTGGTAGATATTGATGAGGTGACATCATCATCATGTTTTGTTGTTGCTGGTTTTGCATCACCATTTGCTGTTGTTGATGATGTTGCTGCTGTTGTTGAGCCAGTAAGGCCATCTGCACATTGGTTGGGGGTGCAATGTTGTTTGACATCATAAATGGATCATGTTGCTCAAAGGGGTTTTGCACGGCCATGCTACCATATCCATATCCTGCATTTGTCATTTGTATTTGTCTCCTTGCAGCTTCATCATCATACAAGCTATCAAGTAATAGGTTGTCAAACCCACCACCCTGACCCAAGTAACCAAACCATGAATGTGATTAAAAGGGAATTAATAATTTCATGATTTCACGCAGTCCAGTAGCAAAAGGATTCAATTTAGGACTGGAATGCAAATTCCCTTTAGACAAGAATGGCAAGCTGAGCATTAAAGTACCGAAGCAATTAACAAAAACCTTTATGCAACAGTTAGTAATTAACCAACTCAATCTAAACCAGCCAAGGGTTGGCTTCCTCTTTTCTTTTCTTTTTTTGAGGTGGTGGTGGAGAAACGAGGTCCGCTTCAATCAACTCAGTTACAAACTTATGACACTGTCCCTTTTCTATTATTATTGTACAAAGGAGACAAGATTAGCTTTAAATCTTTATATTCATTATTTTAAAAAAAAAAAGCAATCTCACACTGAACCAGGCACAACCAACATGACCTGAGCAGACAATCAAACAAGAACTGTCCCAATCCAAAAGAAAAAGAAACCAAAGTGAATGTCAGTTTACCACTTGATTGCCCACATTGATCACATCAGTATTCACATCAAGCAAATTTTGCGTAGCATTTCTCTAAAAACTGAAGATTATCATAAATAAAAGCTTAGCAAAGAACAAAATAAACTAACCAGTTTGGTTTTTACTACATTGCCTGTATTGTTACTTGGTGCAGTAACAAGCGCTAGTTCCCATCCTGAACCACTAATTTCAGTTAAACCGCGATTTGTTGAAGACGATGGATCACTTCCTACATAAATGTGAGAAAGAAGTTAGTACCATATTTCAACCAACATACATTGTGATGGGTTTTGGACATAATTGAAAGAGAAGATTTCAATTCAAAGACCATGTAGTCTGTTCTCCTATCATTGTAATGTTTCAAAAGGAAATGGACAACCATAAGCATTCAAAACAAGACGCACCATGATTTTAAGATCTAAAAGCTTTTAAAAAGTATATTTTGGACCTAAAACCACTGTGCATTTGGATATCACTATTCTTCAATCGACTGTCACTCTGTCAGAACACTTTACCTGACAGAAACTTTTATAATGTATTTTATCATTATAAACTTACCAGGTGGAACTATTGCAAGAGCCAACGCATTGCTTTCCTCGAGCTCTGCAGCTCTTGGATTTATTTCATTCAGACCCTGCACCAAAATGAGCAAGTAAAATTATATATAACAAACTATCCAGACCTACATTGAAGAAAACATGACACAAAATGTAAAACTTACAAGCAGATCCCCAGTATCTTCGGTTGATATCAATGGTGGAGGTTCAACCACCTCTTCCTTAGGCTGAGGCTCTTCCTCTGTAGTTTCCGGAGGTGTATTCTCTTCAACATTTTCAACTTGCTTTTCAATTTCTGCAGGTTCTTCAGGCTTTGGAGGCTCTTCTTCTCTCTCCCGATATTCCTGTTTCAGGAAACATACTAATCACAACACCAGTAATTGACAATGAATACTTATCATAAACATATTTTAGGAGAAATAAACTCATTTGGAATTAATGAAGCCAAATTACTAAACTGAAAAAGGTTCAACCATTCTTTTTTTTTTTGTCCTTCCCAAAGATGGTTTCTTTTTTTTTTTTTTTTTTTTTTTTTTGTGGGTGGAGGGTGCAATCAAAGGAATTATCAGGAAAGAACACATCTTTAGGAACTTGACAGTTATAATATTTCTTGTACTCAATAATAAGCTGAAATCTCTGGGAATGGTTTAGATCTTGCATAATTAAGACCGTAGTGTTAAAAACTTCGCCATCAATTGGGAGATTATCTACACCCATCTGCCAGAACTTGTATATAGATAACCACAAAACACATTTGATGGTTAGCCAATCCACATTTCACATCAACCTTAATCTGCTCTATCTAATGCATAATCAAACCCATGACAAGGCCCTGGTTGGTGAATTTGTATTTCATTCAATAATGCATAATCAAACCTAAATATCACCTGAGCCACTTGCTCAAAATGTTCCATTTGACACCTCTTACAATGGTCAGGATGACTGCAGATTTACTAAATCACATAATCATAAGAAGCCAGATTTGATTATGAGGGTCTGTCACCTGCTTTACTCAAGCAGCATATTGAAATCCAGGGAATCATTGAACAACATTATGTAGTTTGAACTTTCATATCCTTATCAGGATTTGTAGCGATGTAGGTACAGACAAAATATAAGTATATGAACAGACATATAAATGCTTTAAAACCATATATGATGAAATGAATTTTCTCACCAGTCTATTATGTACAGAACCTGTCTGAGGCGCCTCTTTAATATATTCTTCCATTGTTGCAAGAAAAGATGGAGGTGGCTGATTAGTTCAGAAAACAAAAATTGTAAGACACCATTGTTAGCATTGACTAATTCTTTTCAGTTTTAGTGCAGGACCTGTCTCAATGTTGGAAACTGAAAGTTCCTAGCGAGTTCCAGTCCTTTGCAGTATTCATAAAAATCAGCAAGATTTTCAGCCTGTATAACAGGCAAATCTAAAAGAGTAAGTCCAATAAGAATATATACAGAAAATAGGGGCATACTGGCTCTGTTCAGAAACACATCCACACTCTATTGACAAACAACAAGAAAGATTTTCGAAGAAAATTATAGTTATAAAACCTGTTGGCCAGCCCTTTTGTAAACGTTGAGAGCTTTAACTGCATCATGTCTTGACATGTCAAAGAACTGCAGGAGCATTTTAACATTAGAATGAAAATGCAAAGATATCTTAGCTACACGGGATTCAATTCAAACAGCACTAAAGTAATGGGTTGTTGTAGAATTGTACCATATCCACAAGATTGATGATTCCATCATTGATGGCACAATATATTTTGAAGCTCTCTTTTAGTACCTATATGAAAAACACAGATGGAACTCAGAAGAGTTAGATTCAACACAATTGGTAAAAAATTGTAAATATTATACTTTTACATGAAAATGTTGCAAATTGCATGAAAAAAGGTGAAAATAAATTACATGAATAAATTATCTCTTGAAGACATAAGTAGTAATGAAAGTAGGTGTTGTTCTGGTAATGAAACTAGGTGGTGTGCCATAAATTAAGATCAAAAAAATAAATATGAGAAACTTGCATATATTGTACCATTCTGGAACTTTATTGAAGCAAAGGGTGGGTGCTTATAAATTATCAAAAAATCCATTTTTTTTCCATGGAGCAACCAGGATGCTAACATGTTAGGCTTCAAAGATTGTACATCTCAACCAAAAAAAGTTTTCTTTTATTTATCAAAGCATGCAAGGATAATATTTAAAAGTGTTATTCTTTCTTAAGTACTTTGAAACATGAATAAGAAACTCTTTGCCTTTCCCTTGTGTCTCCAAGAACCAAACAAACAATAGAAGCCATAACTAACAGAGTTTCACACTTCATTTATTAACTTATGACACAGTCTTAGCTCTTAAATAATAATAGAGATAGTGCATATGATTAAGAATTCAAAAGAAAATAATTTTAAGTTTTAATCAAAACCTGATAAACTACTAATTACTAAACTTCCATTTTCGGTCACATATGCATAGATGTTTATATTATCTGTTAAAGATTGCAACCACCCGCATAAATCCAACAAACAAGTATTCAGCTGAAACTGCAGAAAGTGCTACTGTAAGAAATATAGAGATACATCACATACCAGGGCCAAGGCATATTGTACAAGATAATTGCTATAAGCGGCTCCTTCGGGCTGCAAAATTCAAGGCAAATTAAAGCCTATTTTAGGGACAAGAAAGAAGGTAACTAACTAATTCAATGGGAAAAATATGTATCAGTTCAAAATCATAGGAAGTTCAACATTCAGTAAGCGAAAATACATTGGAAATGTCATATGAAAATTACCTGGCAACCAATAAGGCGGTAAAGCAGCTGTTGCAATGCAGGTAGTTGATCCAACAGCTCATCGCTAGACAAAAGCCGTGTTCTACTATGTGCCTGTGAGAATTAAAAATGGTATCTTAGTCGATAATGAGATGTATTATGATCGTCAGCAGCATATGATTCTTAATTATGAGAATAAAGGACCTTGCTAGCTGTATGCGATGATTTTGTCAAACGCTCAGCCTCAATGTCATACGTCAAGACCCTGAAACACTCAAGTCTCTCCTCCAGAAATAGTGCATATGTTCGAACCCATGCAGAGCAGTCCCAGGCTGCACATAAAAATAAAGATCTAAGAAGGAAGTGTTATTACATACAAACCACCCCGAGTACATCCACAACAACATATAAAAAAGTTTCCAACTGTGCAATATCTGGATAGAAGCTTTATACCAAGAGGGCTTGAATCATCTTTAAAGTTGGATATTTGAAGAATATGTCCTCTATGTGAGTAGTTTAGAAGTTCCTCTCTGAATGTAGGATCAGCCTCTCTCAATGCCCTATGAATGACTATCAATGTTTTGACGGCAACCTGCAAATATTCATTATATAAGACACTTTATTTTAATGAACTGAGTCTTTACCATTACTATTGTATAAAAACAGAAAATAAAAAGATATTTTTACAACTATTGATCCTATATAGTGCATCCCATTAACGGATGTTAGATGGCAATCCAGTATCATAACAATGCCCCACCTCGTGGTGAACAACGGGTAATCAGACAGCAACGCTTATGTGGCCAAGTTTTAAAGGACTTGCCGTAGTATCTCAATAGATTGCTACTTCATGATTGTCATCAATTGTCATATTTTACATTGCTTTAACTATAACTTTACTACATCGCATCTCTTCTGTTCCATGTCCAATGTTTTCTTAATACTTGCTGGGGATCCATGTCAATCCTCCCACCAGCTCTAACCCCATTCCTCCCACCCCCACCCCCACCCCCACCCCCACCCCCACCCCATCCCATAGATAAATGAATAATGAAAAGTTTGAGTTCTCTAAAATGGTTTCTAGTAATTCCTACATTGAGGTACCACAGAGAAAATTAATAATAGTTTTTTAGGGGGAGAAAAATAGGAAAGGAATAGAGAGGATCTGAGAAGAATTACAATCCAATTTCCCGTCTTGGATAATCTCTTGGCAAGTGCATGAATGCAGTATGCCACATCTGCCCGGGGACGTACTACCGATGTTGCAGAAAAAATTTCTGTAAAGATTAATTAGAAAAATCAACTAATATGAAATTAGTAATATTAGATAAATAAGAACACATTGCATCCAAATTCGATGCCAATATGATTGCATCTTTGAAATCAAAACCAAAGCAATTCAACACAAAATTTGAATCTCAATCGAACCTCAGAAAAATACCCAGCTTCAGATTTCAATCTCACATTCATAACAACAACATCATAGAAAGACCCAGATTGACAAAACATTTCTTTTTATACAGATCAATAGCTCCAACCAAAATGTATATGTATCTATATGAACTTACTTCGAACATGACGTTCCTTGGGAGGACATTCGACATGATTGGTGGCTTTTACGATGGCAATATCCAAATCCTACCGAACAAATAATCGAACCACACCAGAAACTTCAAATGTTTAACAATTTTTTTAATTAAAAAGAAATTCAAACTCCACATTAAAATTATATATAAATAAATAAAATCTGACCTTAAATTCGCTGTTGACCTTCGCAAGGCCAACCGTGGTTGTGTCCTTGAGCGCCCCATAGGCTTTCCTAAAGCTCTGGAATGTCCCCATTGTTGTTTCCTTTTTATTGCCCCCAAAAAATTAAATACGGACTGGTTATAAAGGAGATTGATTTTGGTGTTTGATTTTGGAGAGAAAAGAAGAAGATGAATATGATGAAGATGATGATTTGTTCTTCTTCTTTGTAACCGTATTTGTTTGTTGTTTTTGTAACAAACTAAAATAAACAACTCTCTCTCTCTCCCCCCGAAATTTGTGGAACTAAATAATTCTTAAGATCATTTTGGTAATTTCACAGCGTGGGGGCTAACCAATCAATGATTATTTGCTTTGATTATGGGAGGAATGAAAACAAATCTATCAACTGATTTGTAAAATAGAGAAAAGGCGGGTTTTGTTCAGTTGTTGACTGAAGTTACTAAAATGCCCATGGTTAGTTTTGATATGGCCGGGGTGAAGAATGGGTGATTTGGACATTAATTCGGTATGTACTTAAAATGGTCAAATGGCTATTTGTTCGTTTCCTTTTTATTTGAATTACCAAAATGCCCATCTTTATTGCTGGCTGAATTTGATAAGGGATGGGTGATATGGGGCATTAAATGGGATGTGGATCATGATGATCTGAATTCTGACCCTTGCAGGGATTGAGGGGCAATCGCTGCATGCAGATATTCTTTAAGTAATAGTGGTAATGTCATGCTATGCACCATTTTGTTCATATTGTTAATTATAAAAAGTTATACATAAAATAATGATAAAATTTTAATTATTTGAAAATAAAAAATAATTATTATATATTATTATCAACATTCAATTTATTACTACAAAATTTTAATTATTATAATAATATAGTAACGATTAATTATTTTGTATTTAATTATGTATTTTAATTATTAAAATGATATTTATGGTAATTTAATTATTTTGAGTTTTTTTTAAGATAATTGTTTTGCATTTTGAAAAAAATATTAGAAGTAAAAGTAAATGTTGTAAACCGCGTGAAAAAGTAGTAATAATATATACGTATATAAAAGACTATTATTAGAGATAAATAGAGAGGAAGAAGGAACAAATATTTAATAACAAAAAAAATGTTATGGGAGTACTTTAAATGACATTCACCATAAGTAGCCATTTACAAGCTTACAATCTCTTGATCAAGGCTAAAAAAAATGTATTTTGACACAATCATAAAAGTGAATGATTTTATTATTATTATTATATATATATATATATATATATATATATATATATATATATATATATTAGATTTTGGACAGGAACTAGTGAGAACCAATGAAGAAATGAGAGAATCATTGGTTCCGAATTTCTCTAATACCTAGATACTTAGAAAAATTTGTCGTAAACTATAATTGTGTGACATAATTTTCAATATAGTGTATACTTTAGGGTTTTACTAACTTGTGCCCACATTTTAAAAGACAATATTTTGATAAATTAATATATATATATATATATATTAATTATAATAATATGTCATGTTGTAACAACAATTTAAAAGTACCTCACTTAACAGTGTTTCATCTTCAAAAGTATTACATGTGTTGGATAATTTAAGGTTTTTAAATTTTTGAGTGGTAACAAATAATTTTGATAATCAATTGTATATGTTGTAACCCTTTAATTATATACGACAACTTAAAATCTTGCAGGCAAATTACATGCCAGATTGTTGGGGATATTCTTTTTAACTTAGATTTGTAAGAAACATTTTCCTTAACTTTCTTTTACTTTTCAAATTATTTTGAAAAATCATGAACTTACACTTATTGCAATTGATCGTTGCAGAGATGAGAATTACAAGTAAAGTCTCTTTCATCACAATTCATACTAATCAGTCCTTGCATCATACATCATTACTCACGAGATAACAGGAGTAGACAAAGATTACTGTTACAATCTAATGATCTATTACAAGTCTTATAAAGAAAATATATCTATTACAATAAAATTTAAAAAATAAAAATATATTACAAGAAATAAAGAAAAGATTGGGTATGACCTCATTAAAACCCAAGCTCAAGTCCAAGTCGAAGTCCAAGATAGAGATTAAACCCTAAAAAAACCCAAGTCCAAAAAGTTTGTGAAGCCCAAAAATAAAAAATAGGCCCGAGAAACGTCCCAATAATATTATACTGCTGAATACTCTGTCTCTCTCGTTCTAATCAGGAAGAGTTGAAGATCTCCTATTTCTAGGGTTAGGGATTGTACTGCAATCAGATCAAAATCAAGGTCGAGAAGCAATGGCGATGAGGAATTTCTACAACGAGATAAAAGGGATGAGGGTGAAGGAACTGCCAAAGTACGTGAAGCCGATTCTATCAATCGACAACGTGAAGAAGGTTGCGCAGAGAGGGTTGGACAATTATCACGCAAAGTACATACAGACGAGCTCCATCGACCCTCTCTTACACGTATGCTTTGGGGGCATGATCTTTTCCTACCTCGTCGCTCTTCCCGAGGAACGCCGCCATCTCGCGCATCAGCAGCACGCCAAGGATCATGGCGGACACTGATCCATCTGTTTCATTCATCTCTCAATAATTCAGGTATTTAAAATTCAAATTCGGGTTTTCTCATTCTGGTTAGATTTTGATTGTGTCAAAATACATTTTTTTTTAAATGGGTGATTTTTCCTTTCTTGATTGATGTTTATTTGATTTGAATTTTTTTGGTATATTTTGGTATAAATGATCAAGGATTTTTGTTGGTATTTTTCGATTTTTAAGGAATTTGATTCTTGGTCCTGTTTCTATGAATGCGAGATCTAGTAAGTTGAAGATGGTGCGGTTTGGATGTTTGGTTGTTGCAAAGTGGTCTTCCTATCGATTTTTACTCTGTAGATTACGTCTATATGGCTGTGTCTTTAACAGGGTGGGGAGGGTTTTGATGTTTTTTCTTGGAGGAAGTTCAAGTAGGAGATAATGTTTCGTATTTTTTTCTAGTGTATTTAGCTGCTTTAGTTTTCTAAACAGGATTTCTATGTTTGTCTCCACATTAAATATCACCTGAATGATATATGCCTATTTGGGATCATTTGGGTATGATGTTTTCCAATGTTCATTGTTTGTGGGTATTGTTCGTTTTGCCAAGGTTGTTCATAACTGGATTTAAATCCATTTCAGATTTGTAAATATTGCTGGTCATTGTTAGTTTGTGGAGTCTAGGCCTAGTTGAATTGAAGAAGGTTGCTACAGTTGGTGGATACTGGTTGTATGTACCTACTTAAAGCTGCTAGCAAAAATTGAATTTTAGTGAATGTTGTTTGGGTGGTCTATATTGCCATGCAAGTAAACATAGCATTTGAAGAAGCTGATACTTAACTCCTTGAGGATATAAAGTTCACTTCATCCAGTCCACACAGGAAGAATTAAGATCTACATCAGAGAGTAACACTGACCACACCTATCCTATAGAAATACTCCCAGTTTCTCTGGAGATGAAGAAGTTGGGTTTATAAAGATGGCTTGACTGTGGATTCTAGTGACAGAATTTTGCTATGAAGGAAATGGTGGCATAACTTATGCGTCTGCTGTTAGGACTCAAAAGTGATGCTAAAATAGTTGTGGGTAGAAGTGTTGTGGAGTCAAAAAGTTGTTTAGCGTTTGGTAAAAATTGTGTAAAAAGTGCTGTCAAACAAAAAAAAAAATTGGTGTATTTGGTTAAGTTAAAAATGCTTCTAAACGTTACTTATAAAAAAAAGCTTTTAAATGTTGAAATTACCAAAAGGGTATATCAATATAAAGTTTATTATTTGGATGCACAAATGGCTTTCTTCTAATCAAATTGACTTTAGTAATTGCACAAAAAATATTTATTTAATAATAATAATAATCTTAAATGATAATATCACTAATTTTAAAATAATGGTTGTATCCTTGTAATTGCAATTAAGATACTCGGTCAATTGACCTTTTATAGTGACGAGGGAGTAAATTCCCTTGCCATCTAAGGTTAATTTAGTATTCACACATTTTATCAAATTTGATTCTGGTTTAAGCCACAAAAGTAGCTTCTTATTTGGCGCAAAATCAGATTATTTTAAGCTGTTTTGAGCTTCAGCCTAAAGCACTCCCAAAAATGGGTTTTTGGCCTAGCTTATGCTTCTTGACAGCAGAAGCTGCCTCGAAAGGCAAGCTAGGCCAAATGGTGGCTTAAGCATCCTATTTCTTATGTTTTATATGTATCACGACTAGACTAATAAAGTATCATTTGATGATGTACTATATTTAACATCTATTAAGATCTAAAACAATGAGAAATCGTAAAGTTTATTATAAAATTTGCTCTTTAGTTAAAGAGAGAAAGCAAAGTGGGGGAGTTAGATAGGGAGAAAAAGGGGGGAAGAGGAGGATTGAAGCATTTCATCCTTCTGGTTTCTTTATAAGGAAACTACATGAAAATCAAAGAGAATATATGTTCTGGCCGTTACATAGTTATTGGTATTCTACAACCTACAATTGTATTTACAGTTTTCCTGCTAGCTTCATCTACTTTACTTATAAATGAAACTTTGAAAAGCAATTCTGTTCTAACCTTTTTTTTCTCTGCAATTGTGGATTTAACAAACAGATCCTAAATATATAATGATATTTTCTTCTGTTCTATTCTATTGTCTGTTTTCTTTTCTTAATATGATAGTGTGGTAAGATTTCATACAAGTTTTGCATCACGAGGGGCCTATTCTGTGTTATGGTTGTTAATTTCTGGTCTTGTGAGGTATGAGTGGAGTATTTTTTTCAAGATTCCTTTTTCTATTACAATTGAAGTGGATTGATTGAATAATGAGAAGCTGGATGGGTTTAGCATTGTTGGTACCTAATTTTTTTTCATTTATATAATTCTAAAGTTTGATTGAAGGAACTCAAAGTAGTCAAATCTATGCTTGAGTTGAGTTGTGGACCCTAACTATCTGCTTCCTACCAGGAAGAGTGATTTTGATGAGTTTGGAAACCTTGGTTGGTACTAGTCTCATTTAGGTGTGTATAGTATAGTTGGTACTTCTTTCAGTAAGTTTTTATGTTGTCTTACTGAGTGATGTCTTTGTTTAATTAATTTTCTCTCTTTTCTAGCTTGTCTTGGAAAAGGTTTGAGGGCATTATCTTTAATGAGCTGAAGTTTAATGTTATGGACATATGGTTAACATTGTTGTGGTAACTTGAGTGAAATAAATGAAAATGTAGCCTGTGCTGCTTTTGCAATATTGTTTACATATTCGGATAATTTGAAACAAAGTAACAATTTCATGGCCATAGAGGAAAATGCATAATTTAAGGTGTGTGAAGATTACTTATTAAAAGAAAGGTGTTTGATGATTGATGGTAGTGGATATGGATGCCTTCTTATGCTTATCAAAAAAAGATATGGATGCTTTCTTATGGAGACAGTATTTTGTCATGCTATAAATATGTATGTAAAAAAGAAGACTAATTTTTGTTTATTTTAATTGGATCATATGGGTCAAATTGAAGGAAGCACATTCATTGGGTTTTAACATGGTTGTTCTATTATTTCATCTCAATGATCTCTCCCTCAGTCTCCTTTCCCTCTAATCCTACCATTTTCTTTTTTGTTTGAACCTATATTTCTTTTCTGGCATTTAAGCGTAGCGTGTTGTGATGCTTAGCACTCTGCTAGTATTTTTCATTACTTCCTTTTCATCCTCTCCTATATAGATTTACCGTTACCAGTCACTCACTTGTGCTGGTACGTCGACAGATCTTTGCTGCAAATGTCTTTTCTTAATTGTTCATGCATTGTTTTATTAGATAATTTAATGCTACTCCATTTTACTATATCCTCATTCTGCTACGCCCACTAAGTAAGCCTATAGCATGTGTCCCTTTCTACCCAATGTACCCTTTTGATACTTCAGTGTTTCTTTTGTTTCGTCCCTTTCGCATGCTTCTTTGTAATGGTTGATTCAGCTGGTTATATCTTATGAATTTGATGGATTTACTTTTTTCTTTTTCCAGGATGAACCTGCCTCCTTGGGTTGATTGGTGAACATCGGTTTGCTTAATGTTTTTGGTTGTAATTTCTGGATATTGTAGGTGGGAAGATACTGTATTTTCCAACGCATTGCAGCATTAAATGGTAAAATAAAATACACCTGGCCATGAGTTTCAAACTTTTTTACGTTTGTTATCTTATTTAAATGAAGGCTTTAAGGGAAATTACATTGATTTCTGGTTTGGGTTGGTTTGGTTTATTTATTTTTTTTGGATAACGGACCATTACGACCGCCCCACAATCTTTGCCCTAAGATCCTGTGGAGAATATAAATCGCAGGATGTGCAGCGCAATGACAGGACCCTGATGGTTTGGTTTATTTTATTTCTGATTAGGATGAACTGTCGTGCTAGCGTAATATCTTTGTTATGGTAGGATACGAATCAATAAGGTGTCCTTATTTATAGCTTATCCCAAGGGGGTGTTTGAATAATTTCCCCCTTTTTTACAGTAAACGGAATTTATTGATAGATTGGAGAAGGTGCAGAAATTAAGTCTCTAATGACAGTAGGCACTAGAGTACACAGTTATAGAAAACAAAGCAATAAGCAACAAGCAAAGGCAACCCCATATACTAAATATCTTCTTATGGCTATATGGGCTTGTTTGGTTGGGGAATTAAGATGAGATTAGACTGTATTAGTCTCATGCTAACGGTTAATATCATGTTTGGTTGGAAAGATTTACTATTTATGTGAAACAAAATTAGTATCAATCACATTATTTTTGTCCCACTTTTTTTATGGGACAGAAATAATCTCATTTTTTTTTCTTTTCATTTACTGTTTACATGGAATTAAATATTTTTTTCTTCCTATTTTGCCCCTTTCAACAGAGACTTCTTCCTTATTCTTCCCCTTCCTTTCTCCTGTGTCAAAAAAATTGTTATTTGAGCTTCTGATTGCCAATCAGGTTTTAAAATTTATTATATATCAAAAAAATTTGATAATCTAAAAAAATTGTACTATATCACAAGCCTTGTTCCATAAAAAATAATTAAAATAAAAAAAAGAGAGAAGCCCCAACATGCTAGAGCTATACACCACAAGCAGGCCAGGATTTCAGCCACCAGGATTCTATCCTCTCACCCATCAGACACTGCATGGTGAGTTGAGTTTTCAAGCCCATATCTAATATAAAAGGGTTTTTTTAGTGTAAAAAGATATTTAATCTACTTTGTTTATTTGGTAATGAAGGCTAAAAGTAAAGAAATTACACAACCATACGAGGGTACAAAACCAAAGTCTGTCAACTACATAAACAGCAGAAATTAAAACAAGAGGATAATCAAAATTCCGTAAGGTCTTCTCTACTCAAGCAACCCGCTTTAGCCAACCCATTAGCAAAATTGTTCCCAACCCCACCTTGCATAGAGCCGTAAATATTAAATTTGACGAAACCATTTGGAGGTGGGGTCCAAACAACCTGAATACAACTTAGATTTGACTGAGAACCAGACTTCTCACATAAGGCATACCATTCCCAAGCACTGAGTGGCTGAAGTAACAGGGTCCAGGTTTTTTGGGGGGTGGATTAACATAGGATTTTTCTTTTTTATTTCCCACGCACCAAATATTCCAACACAGAGACGAGAAAAGGACACATCTGGGAAGACTCAAACGGGTTTTTAAGTTGTAGGAAGACTTCTTAATAACCAAGGAAGATCAGTTGTATAAATCAGTATTTGGTTGCCACAAGTCTAAAATACGACATTGCTGCAGTTTGGATATAAATTTTTTTTTATCTAACACAGTATCATGAAAGATACATAACATAAGAGTTCATCACATCTTTAAATAAAAATAAAATATTTTTTTATTGATTATTTTCTTACTATTTAACAGTGTAATAGACTTTTGTACAATATTTCTCTTATAACATTGTATCAAAAAAAAACTTCTCCTTAATGTAATTTTTCATTAGCTTCTTGATCACTACATGTCTAGATAATGATTCAATATAAAACTGTTGTTTGAAAATGCATATAAGTGGGTATTAAAACACATTTGTTTTTAAAAACTGTTTTAATCTTCTACAACTATATAGCTGAAAGGTTGCCTATAAATACTACTACTCCATCACTTGGAAAACGAGAACTTTTTGTACTCTCTCAATCGCAATCTCTCACTCAAACCTGCCACCCATCTCCTGGGATTGCTTTGATCTCTCTTTCATACTTGACGCCCAAGTCGGATCCCTTTGATTTTTCCACCCGCGCCACAATTGATTCCTCCTTCGACCCTCATCACTTCTCCTTTTGACTATATGACCCTAGAACACTTGGCTCATTGAATTCGAATTCCATATGATAGAACTTAGTAATAAGTTACATTTGTAATATCTGGATTTAAAATCAAACTCATTAGTGGGCATTTATTAGTATTGTAATCTTTGCATGGTTGCACATTGATAATAACTGCGGTGATCTATTCATCGCACTTAAGATCTAGTGATGATTGTTGGTGCAAATTAATGCGAGTGAGATAATCAATTATTTTTATTCGTTTTCACTCAATTATTTTTTTAAAATTTTGTATTTCAAACATAAACATGTTTATATTATCATCAATTTTTTTCTATTATCTTTTAACAACACAAATTATTTGTTTTTAATTTATGCATATTATCAAATATTCAAAATAAAACATGTACCTATAAAATAATTAAGAGTATAATTGATATTTCGCAAAGGAGGTGGAGGTGGATGTACAAGTGGGTGAGACATTGAATACACAACCCCATCATTTTTTATCGGATTGGTAATTTCGTATCTGCACCTGTCCCGACTTAAAAAACTCACATCTTCTAAAGTAAATGAATCGAGTATTTAGATTTAAACATCTTTGCATATAAAAATACAAAAACTAGTTCTAAAACTATTATAACCATGTAGTGCGAAACACATGGTTTAGAATTTTTTCAGTTCATAGTAAAATTAGGTCCAACTTATTGGCATACACAATGGGATGGTGGTGCATGTGCTGTAGTTGTAAGCCAAAGTTTCACATTTGATAATTAAATCTTTAATTGATTTTGAAATGCATGTATTTATATTTTAAATTAATTAAAAAAAATTAAATACCATTTTAAAATAAAGTTTTTATACTAAAATCGAATTCATTCTATCATTAAATTTTTTAAATTTGAAATATATAAAACAAAATTAATATTTTAAATTCACAAGTTTTTTAAAATTTAAATAAATTTGTGATATTAAAAGCTTCTTAAACTAATTTTAAATGCAAATATATGTAGTTTCAAATTGATGTTTCCAAATCAATTAGATACTCATGTAACACAACCTAATATGAAAAAAAATCTGAGATTTGTTTCTACGGGATAAGTCATGTTTCAAAGACTTGCAACAAACATATCTATCATGTAGTAAGAACATTATGATCTAAAACTCATTTTTGTATTGTAAAAAAAAGAAAAAAAATATTCTAATTAGGAAGGTGAAGTAAGTGCTAGCATATTCCAATGTACATTGGGAAAGAGAAATGGAGCAAAGCTTATTTACTAATTTTGAAATCATGATTATATGATCATGTGAAAATTTCCAAAACGGAGAGAGATTTTCTATGATTGTAGATATAAAAGTGACGCCCGACCGTTGGATGGAACAGCCCATTCGCCGTCGGTAACTAACCAAAAAATCGCATTTTCAATCTTCATTAAATCCCTCAAATTTTCAAATTTTAAATCTTTTATTGAGCACTAAATCCAAATTAAAGCAAGTGAAATCAATTTAAGACTCGTCGATTTCACTATATTTATATAGGCATAGGAGCTTAAAAGCGCTTCAATTTCAAGATCTTCCTCAATCTTTCTTCACTTTGTCAGGTGAGTTGTCAACATTACCTTCTATCAATCCTTCTCATGTTTTCTTTGTTTATCCTTCATGTCCTTGTAAATTCAAGGCTTTGTTCAGCATGATTACCTTCTGGGTATTTGTTAATTTGCTTCTTTGATGATTTTATTGTCTTGTTATGTTGACTTCATGAATGTAAAGAGATGGCCTTTTAGCTTTCTGGATCATCATGGGTGATAATGATTCATGCTTTAAAATGCATATATTAGTTCAGTGATCAATTAGTCTTTTTTTATGCCATCGAAAACAAAAAATTAGTCTTTTTTCAACTTTCACATTTTTAATTTAGTTTTGGTTCCAGTGATCTTGAACTGAATTGATTTCTGATCACGTGGATGTCTTTTAACTGAATGTTGATTAGGCTAGTTTAGTTCTTTGATTCTCGTTTATAGAGAAGTCAATTTTGATTTTGTAAATCAAAAAAGAAAGCTGCACAAGGATCTCATGGTGATTAGGTTATAGTTATTCTGTATTGGAATTCATTATATATATATATATATTTCACGGGATAAACATTTCTTCAAGTAGATTTGTTAAAGCTTTCAATGTACTGACAGTTACATTGAATCAAACACTGAAAGTTCACAGTACTTCTAATTAGAACTAGAACTTGTAAAGTACAAAAAGGAAAAAAAAAACAATAATTGTTAGCCCTTTAGTTCTGTCTCTGTTGATGAGCAATTATCAATGTTAGTTAAATTCTTTTACTGGATAACTTTTTTGTACTTACTTTTATGCTAAAATTTTCAGTTCTGAGACATCAGAAATCGATATGCATGGTACTGGAAAGAAAACTATACATCAATCTGGCAAATCCTGTTTTTCAAAGAGAGAGACTGGCTCTAAGCCAATTGCATCATTACAGTTCAAAAAAGGAAGCAAGATGTCCCGTAGCAGAAAGCACAAACCAAAATCTATATCTCATGTAAAGACAATTAGTTCAAACCGGTCGAAGGGGAAGGATATTGATACAATGTCCTCCAAGAAGCAGGCTTCCTTAAAGCATCAAGGCAAGAAGACCCCAATTGTTAGTTCTGAAGGGGATGGAAAAGATACTAGTGGGGATGTCAAAATTAAGAAATTAAGGACGGGGAAGAAGAAGAAGAGGCAAAAGGAGAAGGCGGAGCTAGATGAAACTTCACGTTTGCAGAGGAGAACTAGGTACTTGTTAATTAAAGTGAAGCTGGAGCAGAATCTTATTGATGCTTACTCTACAGAAGGTTGGAAAGGTCAGAGGTACAATAAATTTCTCTTAATATATCTTTTTATTAATAACGAGACTACTCCTTTTTTCTAAGTTAGCTTTTAATTGCTCATAGTTTCCATGAAGGAAAAATGTGTTGCTTTCTTGAGGAAATAATTATAACTATGAACACTTGATTAAGGAAGTTGTTGAAAGTTTAAGCATTCAGTTGATCACTTAAATTTGTATTGAAAATAAAAGAGAAAAGTAAAATGTGACTGACATATTTACTGAATACTACACATTTTCATGAAGATTCAGATAAAAGAATAGTTTTACCATCATTATTATTATTACAATTTGTCTTAAACATTCTATTGAAACTAAAGATACTTGTATTTGGAGTGTATTGTTCATTTGTTAAGCATACTGCAGTATGTAACTAAACATGTACTGAAAATATAGTCACTCTTACACACACAAAGATACACTGTTATTTTTGTGAATGGGATTAAAAGAGAACAAATTCTATCTCAATATAACTAGAAAATAGGAATTATATAACTTCCATAATTTACTAAATACATAAAAACTTTATTTTATGAATCAAATGAAAAGACTATAAATTATTTCTCAATACTAGGCTTTTGCAAAGTGAAGGCAACAACTTGGCCTTTATTTGAGTGGGTTCAAGTGATGGGTTAGTGAGAGGAGGCAAAAATGTGTCAAAACTGACAACAAACATCAGGATTTATATTACGTTGCAACTTATTTTTTGATAGGTTATATTACGTTGAAACTTCAAAAGAAAAATTCTACTTTTTTATGACATAATGATATTTTAATCCAGGTTGAGTTCTGGAAGTTAAATTCCTCATCTTAACTCTTTAAGTGGGTTATAGGTAAAAGTGGAAATAGGTACAATAGTAAAAGCCAGCGATCAAATGTCAAGAGATCAAAACGAGAGCATGAGAAAAAGAATAAAATATCAGTGTTGCATCTTATTCACCAGAAGAGAATGAAACACTAGCACATATACATGTCATGTCAGTGTTATTCATGGAAGTAGATGCAGATATATCCTTTTAATATTGTGCTGATTGCAGCTACTTGTTTTTTTTTTTTTTTTTTGGTTACGAAATGCTGTGCTTTTTTGGTATTCACAGTTTGCCTCAATGCTTTATTGCATTTCTCTTGGGAGCTAATGTATGATCTTCTTTGCCCCCCCTCCCCTCACCCAAAATAAAGGAGATGAAAAAAGATTGCTGGTGAGACGGAATTTGAGTGTTTTAGAGTAGCTCTTTTCCTAGTGGAAGCATTTCTATTGTAAAAGGCTTAGCACTTAATTTTTTTATCCCTAATATACTTTTTCACAGTCGAGAAAAGATAAGGCCAGAAAAGGAGCTACAAAGAGCAAGGAAGCAAATACTGAAGTGCAAGCTTGGAATACGTGATGCAATTCACCAGTTGGATTCACTTAGTTCAGTGGGAAGCATTCCAGACACTGCTATTGCGCCAGATGGCTCTGTTTACCATGAATATGTAAGCAAGCTTGACCAGTTCTGATAAATCAAGAGATTTACATACCTTAGATCAGAATTCAAATTTTTTTTTGGATGAATTCCTTTCCTTAGAAATGAAGGGCTGTTTGAATTTCCAGATTGTGCCATTTGTTTTGAATAAGCATGTTCATTTTGCTACCTCACTTTGATGCTGACTAGGAATGTGGAAGTTTCCTTATTGCTTAGCCAAATGGATCAGTTTCAACTGGGAGGACCTGATTTGCTTTATCATATCTTATGTTTGATATGTATACTCTATTCATGTTGGACATGCGGATTTGTAACCTCATGTTTCTGTTGTTTTTTATGTCTAGATATTTTGTGCAAAATGCAAGCTGCGTGAAGCTTTCCCAGACAATGATATTTTACTTTGTGATGGGACATGCAATTGTGCATTCCACCAAAAGTGTCTTGATCCACCATTGGACACTGAAAGTAGTAAGTGTTTTCCTCGTGAATATTTTGTTCTGATTATGAATAATATGACTTTTTTGTTAGACTTTAAGTTTAATTAATAATTCACAGTACCTCCAGGAGATCAGGGCTGGTTTTGCAAATTTTGTGAGTGTAAGATGGAAATTATAGAAGCAATGAATGCACATATTGGAACGCACTTCCCTGTGGACAGCAATTGGCAGGTTACTTTTTCAATCTTATGAAGTCTTCCCATCCTCGTTACCATCTTTATATTTGAAATGAGTATTTCTGCTCTATTTGTCAAAATAATAAAGTTTTTGTCATGAAATAGGATATTTTCAAAGAAGAAGCTGCTTCGCCTGATGGTGGAGGTACTTTATTAAACCCAGAGGAGGAATGGCCTTCAGATGATTCTGGGGATGATGATTATGATCCAGAAAGGAGGGAATATAGCTGCAGTATCAGTGGGGCAGGCACTGATGATGATGCATCAGATGATATAAGCAGTTCAACTAGCCTGAATTGGTCTTCAGATGGTATAGCCTTTTCAGGATCTGGAAGGTGGGAACAGGAAGGTGGTTGCGATAAGAACTTCTCAGTTGACAGCATTGAAGATTCTGATGGAACCAGCGATGGGAAAACTATATGTGGCCGTAGGCAGCGAAGAGCAGTTGATTATAAGAAATTATATGCTGTGAGTATCTCAAATTTCTTTCTGCAATAGTTGATTGACTAGCTTATTGGAAATCTAAGAGGAGATGTGGAATGAGAAGCAATCATAAGGGTGCTTTTTTTTTTTTCCTTTGGAGGATGGGGTGTTTGAATGATTCAAGCTGCCTATTACTGTCCTTTATTTAAGGAAAGTAAATGGAGTTTAAAGTTTGCTTGAGCTTGAAAATTGAACTTGAAGCAATATCATACTTCAATCTACTTGGTGAACTCTCAACAATTAGAGAAAAGAGAAGGAAAGGGCAAAAGAAAGATTAGAGTGGTGATTGGTTTCTTCTGGAATTCGAAGTTAATGCTTGGACAGAATCTTCTTTGTTTCTGATTTGAAAGTTTTAAGTCCAAACTCTTTTTTTCTTTTTGAAAGTTGCTTGCCAAGGCCAGCCATTGTATTTCACTCTGTTGGGGTATATGTTATTTATTGTATATATTGTTTTGTTTGCAGTGAAAAAAGTCGGCCTTTTCATATTTAACTCTTAAAAGCTATATCATGGTAAATAGTAATTTAGTTTTTTCATTTTACTATTATTACTGCAGTATAATCTTTGAGGATTAGTTCAGATTCTGTGTGTAATATTATGTGATTTTCCCCTCCAAATAGGAAATGTTTGGAAAGGATGCTCCTGCATACGAGCAAGGTAGTGAAGATGAAGACTGGGGTCCTCGTAAAACAAGACGGAGAGAAAAGGAGTCGGATGCTATAAGCACCCTTATGACTCTGTATGAAAGTGAGAAGAAAAGCCCAAATGTTGAAACCATAGAAGCAAGACAGAAACTTCCTCTAGACCATGATGTTAGAAAGCCAATTTTCAGAATTCCCCACAATGCAGTTGAGGTACTAAAAGATAATAATTGTTCATACAAAACAATTAATTTTCTCCCTCTTCTCTTTCATCCCTCCCCTTTAGATATTAAGTTATGTATTTTGTAACATGCTTATTGTGCCTTTTAATTATATTGTGCTGTACCAGAAGCTTCGACAGGTGTTTTCTGAGAATGAACTTCCCCCTAGAACTGTCAGGGAGAATCTTTCAAAGGAGTTGGGTCTTCAACCGGAGAAGGTAATAATAACTAAAGCTATTAGACTGTGGAAAGAAAAAGAGTGAAAGACTTTAGACTTTAGGTCACAAAAAAAGAAAAATTAAAAGAACATATAGTGAACCAGCTCTTTAAGACGTGAGAACACATTCTCTCATGGGGGCCAAACGAAAAGCAAACAAGGGTGGGATCTCTTTTTTCTCGCCAGTGCGTGTACCCCCCTCCCAGTTGACCCTCTCCCTCTGCCACTGGACAGCACATCCATGGATCTTTAGTAGTATCTGAACTGTGTGGATCTATGTGAGCCAGTGTTAAAGGGTGAACAACAAGAAAATGTACTGAATTAATTCAAGCTGACAAATATATAATTTACCCAAGTCTTAAGAAGTGGGGTTTAATGTTGCGTTCTCTACAGAATTTTCTGTTCTGTTACTTGTAGCTCTTTATGTCTTCCACTTTCAGTTTTCATGCTTAAGTTGCACTTTCCAGGTCAGCAAATGGTTCAAGAATGCTCGTTATACATCACTAAAAGCCAGAAAGGTCAGTTCTGCTCTGCATACTACTTTAAATACCTATGATCAATTTCATGCAACGTGGTGTTGTCAAATACAATTGTACATTTTTTATCTGATGTAAGTGCAGATAGTTTCTTCTATATATTATTAATTGCTACAGTAATATTTAGTTTAGATTCCCTCTTGTTGTGACTCGTTGACTGAAGATTCTTTGTTTTGGGGTTCATATGTTTCCTTGAGAGTTGAGAATTTAATTGCGAGTCTTAAGGATTTTATCTGGGTTTTGGTAATAAATTTGATGGATTCATTCGCATAACAGGCAGAGAGAGCTAAACAAAATCACTGCTCTACTCCTAAATGCTCCCAGGAATCTGGATTAGAAGCAGTGAAGAAGAAAAGTGCTAATGATGTGGTACTGGAGGACACCCCAAGAGGGAATGTTATTTGTATGACAAAGATCCATAAGGGAAAGAAACCAAATTCCTTACGCAGCACTCCGAAGAAAAATCAACAGTATGGTGATGCTCTGGGTTCACTTGCAAATAGCAACAAGGTATCTTCTGCCTGGAAGCCTTGTTCTTGTTTAGCCACCTTCTTTCTTTATTTTCTTTTATCTGCTTGACTCACACAACATTTTGAAAATTAGAAGCAATTTCTGGAGACTATTATTCTTAATGGTAACTACTGCAAGTTCGCTTAGAATGGGTGAGAGAGTAATATATTATTTTATAGCACCATTTTTATGGTGGTCTTTACAAAAAAAAAAAATGCAATCCACATTTCTAGGGAATTTTGAGAAAAGCTTGTCTTAAGAGATTGAAAAAGAAGCCTTATACATATTATAGACACAGAAACAGGAGATTCTTTGGAAGTGAATACTATGGTATTTTTTGAGTGTGAACTATCATTGTAATAAGGATGTTGTCCCCGTGTAATGCATGAACTCAAGTTTTGCCAAGTTGCTTTGAAGGCTGGTGGGTATTGGGTTGCCAGAGTGCAAATTATCATCAGAGTTCTTTTGGGTTCGATGATTGCTGAGAGCTATGGTTACCAATCATATGAAAGCATAGTAAATAGTGATTGTTTAATGAAATTTTCATGGTTTTCATACATTTGTTAATATTTGTCACCTTCAGGTTAGTGTTGAGTTCAGTGATGACATGAGCTTGAAGAAGCTATTAAAAGTGAAAAAGAAGAGGGAGAGCAAGACGTTCAACACTGCTGCTGCATGTAGCTCACAAGCATTTGAGGCAGAGATGGAGAGACTTTGTAGGGCCAAGGCTAGGATAGAAAATATGAAAGAGACATTATTAAGACTTCAAAATCAGAAAGCTAGGAAGTCAAATAAATCTCAATTACTTGAAAAATCTGTGATGTATGTTCCGATAGCGGAGCTAAAAGAGAAGGTCTGATGTTGTGCGACCAAGTTATATTTTTTTGTCAACAGTTTTGCAGGTATTGCTTCTTTGTATATATTTTTACTTCATGCAATGTCTTTCAGCTGAACCTAAGTTGCAATGAAAAATTAGTGCTTCGTTTTGTCCTTCTTACTGGTTTTATCTATCGACTTTCATCACAATTCAGAGAAAGTGGTGCTTAATGGTTATTTCCAGAGTTCTTTTGGTTGCAATTGTGATTATTTTTTTCAACAAAAGAGTGTACTTTTTCATTAAGTCAAATGTGACGGTTGGGCACAAAGGCCCAAACAGGTCACTTTCGACAAAATTAAAGGGAAGCTCCATGAATCAAATGATTCTCATCTTAATTTCAAACGGGTAGCTAAACTTAATTTCTCATCTTAATTATCCCGTTTGACTTAATGGTAAAAACTGTTTATGAGTTTTAAAACTGTTTATAGTAAATCGAATCGAAGTAATAAACTATTTTTTTAAAATATAAATTTTTAAAGCATTTTACCATTCCATGAAAAAAGGTGTTTGAATTAATTTTTATTTATAAAAAGGGAAACCATTTCATGAACTCTACAAAACAGGTTAAGCTCCATGATTATCATCTTAATTTCCACCAGGTTAAATGAGAAAGTACCTCTTTCAATTGTTTTTTTCCCCTTCATGCACTAAATTCCTGTTTTCCTACTTATGGAAGCACGTACTTTTGCTTGCTTAATGTTTCACACTACATTCGCCAGATAATAAGCCAAAACTTCAAGAGGTACACAATAGTTTTTAATACTGCCGTAATTGAAAGTCAAAATGACCTTAATAAATCTCACAATTTACTTTTAAATGTGAATCTGAATCAAAGCAGGCCTGAGGCACAAAAGCCAGCAGCTCATAATTTTCATAATGATTCTCCCGATTACAACAATTAGAATACAAGTAGACTGTGATGAACGGTATGTAATTCCAAAATTTTGAGACCTTTGGATTTGTATGAATGTACAAAATATATTTCAAAGAAAGCTGTATGGATCCATTCGCTAAAATCGTCAAGCAGATGAACTATGTATTTGTCGCATCCTTCCGAGTTTCTTGTGAACCACCACTCTTCGTGCGATCCAATTTTTGACGTTTAGCAGTTAACCGAGGCCTCAACTACACAGAACATGAAATGTTAACCCCCTAAAGATAACTGAAAGCAGACCAAATGTTAACTCCCATCCTCATGCATAATGGAAACTTTAAATAAAGGGGAAGAAAATGATAAACCCTGATCCAAGAGAAAAACTAGAACTCAAACTTGTCTACTGATTGGTAAGAGACAAATGTAGAAAGAAATATAGAAAACGGGCGGATCTACTTTTTCTCTTCAAGTGATAATTGTCAATCCGCCCAATTTCAGAAGGATTAGAGAGTGAATGTAAAATGAGCTAAATCTTTTCATCTTTCCTTCTATTTTTCCATCCTCTCTACCAAACACGTAGAGGAAAGATATATCTTTTCTTTTCTTCCCAAGTTTCTTTCCTCCTTTCTTCTTTTCTCATACTTTTCCTTCCTCTCACATTTCTTTCCCAAAAGCCATAGCCTAATTGAATTAGCAATTGACCCTATACATATCAGTATTTTTCTCTCTGAATAAAACTTTGGCATTTGTTCAAGGAACAACTGTTGCTCCTCTTTTGATTGGAAATCTAACCCATGCAATGGAGATGAACTGTGCATGCAACCTCACCCTTTCATCCTGTCCTGATGGGAGGCGGAGATGCCATTTGACCTAAAGGCCATTAGCAAGGAAAACTAGTTACTTGCTAAGATTTGTAGGACAAAGGAACTCCTGATTAAAAAAAATCCTTCCCAAACAACAAAAAGTTAATAAGTAAATAAAATAAAATAAAAATAAAAGAGGAAAAAGGAATCTGCCTTTATTCCCTGATCATACGAGAAGAACCCTAACAGTGACTATGATATGTTGAAATGAATTATAAAAGACCATAAAATGAGAGCACTGAAACTTACCATCTCAATATACTTCAGCTGCTTTAAAATTTGATCTGTTTCCAGCTCCTGAGAAAATACACAAAACAAGAAATTTGGTCAAAAGAGAAATGACCATGATCCTCTCCATTTAAGAATTGAAATGGAGGTCAAGTTCATGATGAGATTAAATGCCACATTGACAAATTTAAATTTGAACATTCTCCATTTAACGATGTGGTATTCAGTCTCACCATAAACTTGACTCCATTTCAATTTCAAATGGAGAGGATGTGATCCAAAAAGAAAATATCTTAGAACAAAAGAGAGATTCAATAAACATCTGTCTTCAATCAAAGATGTTAGCAAACTATTTAACTACAAATAACATCAAGTGCAGTGCTTTATATTTAGCTTTACTGAGAAACATGAAAGCCCAGTGAAGGCCAATTAATAACAGTGTCAAACAATAAAATTGATGTTTTTGTCATTGAAATAATTCAACTGTAATTTGACATCACTTCAATGAATATTGACTATACAAATGTAGTCTACCTCTTATCCCCCCCTCCCCCCTACCAAAAAAAAAAAATCAGGCAAAATTGGGGGAAATTTTCTTCTTTCCTTTAACTAGACAGATCATATAACTTGGCTTTGTGCTGCACCCTCTTAGTGCTTATTAATAATATTTTACTTATAAAAAAAAATAACTTCTGCATCCCCTTATTACATGACAGATTCTTTACACCTAAGCAGTATTACCACCTTAAACAAAAATATTCTTCACAGATAATTACAAAAACCTCAATTTTATACATAACAGCATAACAAAATGTTCCATCCCTTGATCACAAAACCTAGACAAAGGATGATACAGAAGGGCGAAAACCAGTCCTTAAACCAGTTCATTTGGGTCGAGTGATCATGATTAAAACGATAAGAAAATCGATATTTATCTTGTGTGCAGTAAGTGAGTGCATGTGTTTTCTGGTAACTTATAATCAAAAGTAATATGCTCATCAGGTAATATATGGCACTAGAAATTCTATTTGAAGCAGACTAATAACAAACCTTTGTGTTTCAATAGCTTTGGCCTTATTAGGCATGCATCAAAGTACATGTAATGAACTCATGTCATTCAAAAGAGACATCGATTTGAATGAATTCCTAACCCAATACCAATTACACAAAATCCTACCCCTTGTTAGTTGGACAGGACCAATTGAACTTCTAAAACAATTAATGCTTAGTGTTCACCACTTCGATGGTCCCATATCCCAAATCCTAAAATAGGTGTTCCATGATGCAAGATTCACAAACCAGATGGTCCCAAGTCCCAAATAAGATTTCTCCACAGCCAAATGCCCGAATAAAAAAAATCCACTACCAATCCATTATGCTATTGTTTCAATATACTTTCTCTTCAATGATGTATGGTAGAAATGCAAATCAAGTTCTAATAATTACTGCACATTATTCACTGTTGACCTTGCACAGCTCTTAGCATAACACTGATTGAATTGCATGTCCATGCCAGCAACTCTCCTTTCAGACATAGAATTTTAATACTTTCGAGGTGATATTTATTTTACAAACTCCTACTAAAGCTGCCACTCATGGTAGAATGCTTCCTCCCAAATGTGCCTTTACACTACATTAATCAAGATATGCAAGGATGCTACAGATAAGAGGAGAAATCTCATGACCGGATACGGCTATCACCTGCGGAACAGCACAATCTGCATGGAACGGATCCCAGAGGACAGAGCAAAAGCACTCCCAGTCATCAGTTTGGACTTCAAAAAGAGGAGCCCTGGAATATCAAATACTACTAGACGTTAAGCATCTTGAGCATTATCAACAAGGCACTCATTATTATATCTACAAGATCATTAAAGCAAACAAGTAATGACAATAGAAAGAGAAGAAGAAAAAAGCAAGAGAAAAGAAAAAAAGTTTCAAAAGAGAAATATCACATTGCTAACAACAAACAAATGAATGAAATACTTTTTTTTTTAAACTTATGACATGCTAAATTACTAAGAACACTTACTATCAACTTACCAAAACAAGCCAATTATAGTAACCAAATGGCTAATTATCATCATTAATATTTCGTTGCACGCAATGGCCAGTTAGAGTTTGCTAAAGCAGGGTCCTAGGAGGGATGGCTTCGACAGAATCCTACTTTGCACACAGTGGCCGGTCTCAAGACCTGAATCGATGCTTTTGTGCTTGTCAGCAGAAGACTTTAACCATCACAGCCAACAATTGTCCCAACTAAACATGAATAATACTCTCAAATTTAATTAATAGACTGGAATCCCTACAGTTAAAAAATTGTAGGTCTTCCCAAGACCAATGGAGGTCTTGGCTTGGATAATCTGCTTATTATATGTCCATTGAGGTTCCAAAGAGACCTGAATACTGCATTCTTATTCACATTAAATTTGATCCTAATGGATAACAAACCTGCCAAGATGGAGAATCATATATGACCTTGGATAGTCATACCATACCTCATTTCATCATAGAATAAGTTCAGGATCTATTTTGTTTAACAAAAATACCTCTATCTTTGGAATCCAAAACCATTTAAGAAAATGATACAATGGCAAAAACCTTGGGTAACCAGCCAAAAAACAGACAAAAATTCGGTGAACTCTAAAACTCTTCATTTATTTTTGTCCATTAAACCAAAAATTAGAGCATGAATCATCTATCCTCGATTTGGCAAGGGCCTTTTCTCTCCATAAAAAATCCTATTTCCTTTTTTTTTCTGACAAGTAATATCCCTATAAGCATCTATCCAATGATGTGCATTCCAAACAAAGGCACCTCCCAAATTAATCCACCAAAATTCAACGAAACACAAGAGTTAACCAAGACATCTTTATCCATTGCCAAAGCAAAGACATAAGGTAACTGTTTTTTTAAAGGGAAATCTCCACACCACACGTCATGCCAAAAGAGAACATTTACCCCATTACCAATTTCAAACCTCACCTTAAGAGAGAAATCATCCCACCATCCCACCCCCTTTTCTAATCCAGTTCCATACTTCCACTCCATAAGGCCCTCTATTCTCCTTAGGCATCCCACCCTTTTCTAATCCTTAGCTTTTTTATCTCTTATCTCTTTATTGCAAAAATTTTAGCATTTCTTTTCTGAACTTGATACAATTAGGACACCAATTCCACAATCAACCACCAACTACCTATACAGCTATAACATTTAACAACGTAGTATATATATTTCGCTATGTCTACAACATCAATGAAGAAAGAATCAAATCTTCCCATCACCATAAAAGTCACCCACCTGGGCTCCCTTCTTTCCTCTTCAACGAATACCTTCCAAAACACTAATTCTTTCTTGAATCATTCACCTAACAAAATTTGATTGATATCCAAAGATTCTCAACTACCAAGCCGCGGGCCTTTAGATGAGAGCAAAATTTCAATCAATATAGGGCAAGTGAGTTTACCTAAGATCAAATCTTCGAATTAATATTTTTGGCATGTCGCAGAAAAGCTGGAACTAATTACCATGACCCTACATGCAAATCAAAGATACACTTCTTTGTTTGGTCCCTAGAAAGAGAGGTGATCCGATTTTTTTTTTTTGTTAAGTAAAAGTGATGCTAGACAGTAGGAAAAATAATAGTAAACTGAAAATAAAAGATAAACTGGTCCAAATCACATGAGACACATTAACAACTCAATCACAGAGTGTTCGAATTTGATAATTTGATTTGTTTATTCATTCATTAGCTGATTGAAAATTAACATAGGATCTATATGTATCTTAGGAATCCTAATCTACTCCAACAAGGAAACTAAGATAATAATTCCTAGTCCTACTCTAATAAGGAAACTAACTAAGATAATAATTCCTAATATTGTTAATTACATAATTATCCCCATTATTAAAATATCGATGGTACTTAGATTAAATTTCCTAATTCTACTCTTCCTTTTGTACTCTATCAAAAAGTATATAGAGAAAAGCAATTTGTAAGAAAGAAACTCAACAAACTCTTCTATTTCTTCATCATTTACAAAAAAAAGATATATCACATAGAGAGATCATTATTGCTACCTTTTTTCATTGATAAGTAATATGATTATTGCTACATCATATTTTCAATAGTACTAACTTTCACCATCACAGAGTTAATATGAGAATTAACATCCCCAAAAGTCTGTTGGTTCCACTTTCTCAATTCGCCTATAAGTGCCTTCAGCTTTTTTAGCCACAATAAAGCTAGCAAAACCGCTCGCATTAAACCACTCCCACTTAACCTTTACAAAAATACCCAAACCCTCAACATTGAGACACATATTCTCGAACTAGAAAGGAGTAAACCCCCACAAAAAACTCCCAACAGCAAGAAGGATGGGGTGATGATCCGAGGCAATAACTTCTTAACAACATTAGGAAATTCTCCCAATCATCGGATACAAGGAACCTATTGATAATAGAGAAAGATGGTCAATCCCTCAGGGTTGTTCAAGAAAAGACACCACTCGAAAGTGAAAGATCAAAAAGGAAAAGACTCCACACAACATCTAAAAATTCACCTGTGCCAATGCTTTCCGAAGCGTCACCATTTCTTTCGAGAGGATACAGACCAGATTAAAACCCCTTCCCTCCCACTTTCCTCCAAGCTCCAACAATTCTCTCCCAAAAGGACAATCTGTCACTACCCTCCCCTCCCAAACCCCATTCCACAACCAGATTCACTATTTTAAAAACACAAGACAGTCCCACCAACTCAAGAACCTTCTCATTCCAAAGCACAACAAATCCTCTCAAAGCACCCAAGGAAGGGAGAAATCTCCACTCACATGCTCAACCCCACCTCCACACACACAGTCCTCACTACCGTACTGGAAAGTTCCTCCATCTTAGTCTCTTGCAAGAAAACAATGTCCACTTTCCATTCTCTAATGTAGTGTTCAATAGTAGCTCGTTTACAAGAGTCATTCAACATTCCAAGAAATAAATTTTCCCAACTATTTAACAAGATCTCAACCCAGCAACTTAGTCCACTCCACCTTTGATAGAACTAGACCCCCAGTTTTCATAATTCACATCAAACTCTAGTCTTTTAGCTCTCTATTAACGTCAACATAGATACTTCAAGCCGGTGTATGCTTCTTCAACTTCAAATTGCTTTCCTCCAATTTACTCCTTTCAATCTCCACAAAGAAACGAATGGCTTTGTCCTCTAGACCATCAAAGCTTATTGACTTTCTTCATGGTGCTCACCACCCAATCCGACATTTCTACAATAAGCGCTTCACCCTCTAAATCTTCCCAATCATTCCATTGAATCTGATCATAATCATCATCGCAAAAAACAACAGTAATAGCTCAATCCATACCCTTAACACTCTCCTCATCCAAAACCAACAACTCTCTTCCACTCTCTGCCACCCACTGGCCCCGAGTTCACAGCCACTTCCACTGCCTCACTATCACCAACAAGCACAAACTACTTCTGGTTCTCATCACCCTGACACTCTACCAGATCAAAGGTTTTATTCTCAATAACCAAGAACCCCTTGTTGTTGGATGAAGCCATATTCAAAAATCAACTGGGTACAATAATGGTAAAGAGAGAGAGAGAGACTTTTGAATAAACATTTTTGGCTGTAAATTCCACCCATAATTTTTAAAAAATTTCTCCCTGTTTGGACCTTTTCCAATCATATCTACTTTGCATTACACATATTCTTCGGTATGTATCAAATCATCAAATTCGTCTGATGAACAAATGCTTGGGTAAAATGAAAAGGAAAAATTATATACATGTTTGATTTTCTTCCTCTACAACCCATGGTAAAATGAACATAGATGTAACGATAACATAGCATGACCAACATAGGTACTTTCACTCATTTTGTTAAGTTAATGCAACAAGAGCAGATTAAGAGGGATAGTAAATTAGAGGAATTTTGAGCATGTTCTTAAGGGGACATAGTCCTCTATTTCATTGTTAAAAAAGACCTCCTAGATGGGTATAGTGTTGGCAAGCAGATGTTATTTATGTAAGAGTGATGCTGAAACAGTGCATCGCCTTCTGTTTGAGTGCCCGTGGGTTAGGCAGCTGTGGGAATTGGCGCTTTCAATGGTTGGTATATCTTGGGCAGTGTCTGGGCCTATTGAGGAGGATATTTGGGCATGGAGGAGTATTCACAATGCAAAAGAAAAAAGGAAAGTTCTGGCCTTAGTCCCACTTGCTATTTATTGGTTGGTTTGGTGGGAAAGGAATAAAAGAACTTTTGAAGGGGTGGAAATTGTTAATGAAATAGTTGGGTGACCAATTATCCCAAAAAGTTTAAGCTGATGGGAAAAAGCCTATCTATTCTTTTATACTCTAACATGCCCCTCACTTGCAAGCCGTGTTAAGATCGATGGCTTTGCAAGTGAAGAATTAATATAGAGCGGTTGAGGAAAGCGAGGTTCCCACAAATTGAACACAGGACACCTGCTCTAATACCATGTTAAAAAAATAGTTGGCTGATCAATTATCCCAAAAGTTTAAGCTGATGGAAAAAGAACCATCTATTCTCTTATACTCTAAGAGAAACCCTCATGACTTCCTAAGGATAGATGGTTAAATACCTTGAATTTTGGTTTAGATGAAAGATTAATGTAAATGAACTTGACATTCTTGATTGCTTTGAGATTTTGAGTTTTAAATGTGCCTTTTGTACAAGGGTGTCATCTCCTTGATGTCTTTATTTATAAATTGATGCAGAACAGGTAGACAAAGCAGAACAGATGGCCCTAGACTACCTAGAACGGTTGGATCGCTCCAAATATAAGGGTACGGTTTACATCGTTTTACGTGCCAGCCCGGATCGGGCCCCGAAGACCCTAGTCTGATTGGAAACAGGCCACTGAGCAAAACTGATTGAAATCAGCGTGGCGGTATTTTAGCCAAAAAACGACGTTTAGGCCTCCAATTTAGCAGTTTTCAGTTTTTGAGAAATTTCCTATTTTGTACTTGCCTAATTTCAATTTTCCTTTTCTTTTTACTTTAACCTTATAAATAAAGAGGCCATGTAATAGTAGGGGTTACTAATTTCTGAATAAAATTAGGGTTTTTTTTTCTCTTCGTGAGAACTATTGTGTTTAGGGTTGAAGGTACAGTTCTTCTTCCTAGTTCTTCTTCCGCTAGCGTTTTACGTCAATTGGTATCAGAGCCTTGTTCTACCCTGGTCTGATGGCAGGTGATGGAAACGAAAGCAACCACCTTGACGACGTTGATCGTGGGGTGCAAGTCCTATGGGCAGCCATAAATAATCACAATCAGCAGTTTGATGATCACAATCAACGGTTTGATCGTATCGAACACATGTTGCGGGAGATACAACAAACCATGGCTGGTTTGAGAATCAATGGCAACAGGGGTGAAGAACATAACCCGGATCGTGTCGGAGGCCTTGCTCGCGACCAACCGGTTGCTGAACGCGTTCCTGCTCCGCAGTGTAGGCCCCAAGCCTATGCCGCTTTATCCAGTGATGATGAGTTAGAAGTGCTGGGCGTCGAGAACGATGATGATGGTCGGCATGGTCGTAATCAGAATCGTGTTGGTCAGAACTGTTACAACCAGAACAGGTACGAACAGAACAATCATGATTTTCATGTTAAGGTAGATCTGTCGTGTTTCAATGGCCACCTCCACGTCGAAAACTTCATTGACTGGCTTTTCGAAGTGGAGGCTTTCTTTGAGTATATGCAGATCCCAGGAGATAGGCAGGTGAAGCTTGTAGCCTATAAACTGATGGGGGGGAGCCTCTGCGTGGTGGGAGTAGACGCAGAATAGTCGCAGGCGACAGGGTAAGCAGCCTGTTCGCTCCTGGTCCAAGATGAAGCAGCTGCTGCGAGCAAGGTTCCTTCCTCGTGACTATGAACAGATGCTGTACCAGCAATATCATAATTGCAGGCAAGGGGTGCGTACCATCAGCGATTATACGAAGGAGTTTTATAGGTTGAACTCGCGCAATGACCTGCAAGAAACAGAGGGACAACAAGTGGCTAGGTATATCGGAGGTTGCGAGTGTCCATTCAAGAACAGGTATCCCTCCATACTGTGTGGTCCCTGTCCGAGGCGGTCAACCTAGCCATGAAGGTGGAGTCACAACAGTCCAGGCACTCATCACATCCCCAACCATATCGATCGCAGCCATCACAAATTTCAGTGCCGCAGACTTCACCACAGCCGTTAACCAACAGAGTTTCCGGTACTGGTACTACCAACCCCACCAAGCCAACAACCCCCACAACTGGTGCCCCAGCACAAAACAGAGGAGTGCCCAGCAATCCCTATGCCAGTCCCATTCCAGGAAAGTGTTACAAATGTGGTCAACCTGGAAATCGTTCCAATGAATGTCCCAAACGTCGGCAGGTTAACATGGTTGAAACAGCAGAGGAGGAGAAGGATCCTTTTGGCGCAGATGAGGGTTATTCTGGGGAGGTCGATGATTACACTGGTGGCGAAGTAGCAGATGCAGATGAGGGTGTATATGTTAACTGTGTGGTTCAGCGTCTATTGTTTACGCCAAGGCAGAAGGATGACAACCAACGACACTGTATTTTCAAGACGCGGTGCACTATCAACCAGAAAGTGTGCAAGGTGATTATTGACAGTGGCAGCAGTGAGAATATTGTATCGAAGGCCCTTGTCGCAGCATTGAACCTGAAAACAGAAAAGCATCCCTCTCCATACAAGATTGGTTGGATCAAAAAGGGCGCTGAAACTCGAGCAACTAATATCTGTCGTGTTCCTTTTTCTATTGGCAAATTTTATAAGGATGAGATTGTGTGTGATGTTGTTGATATGGATGCGTGTCATTATTATTGGGGAGGCCATGGTAGTTTGATGTAGATGCTATGCATAAGGGTCGGGATAATACTTATGTTTTCTGGTGGTTTGACAAAAAGATTGTACTAGTTACTGCAAGTGAACGTAAACCAACTGTCGAAACCCCTAAAGCAGAGGGAAAGACCTTTCTTACAGTCCCTGAGATGGAGTTCGTTGAGGATGTGAAAGCAGCAGGGGAGTTCTATGCGTTGGTAGTAAAAGGAGAACCACCAGCCGAGTATCAACATATTCCTGAGGAGTTAAAGCCGTTAATGGCTGAATTTGAAGATGTCATACAAGTGGAATTACCTGAAGGTCTGCCTCCCATGAGAGATATTCAGCACCATATTGACTTGGTTCTTAGGGCTAGTTTGCCGAATCTGCCACACTACCGAATGAGTCCTCAAAAACACGAAATTCTACAAAATCAGGTTGAGGAGTTGATTAAAAAGAGGCTGATCAGAGAGAGTCTGAGTCCCTGTGTTGTACCTGCTTTGTTGACACCAAAGAAAGATGGAAGCTGGCGCATGTGCATTGACAGTCGGGCCATAAACAAGATAACAGCCAAGTACCACCTTCCCATTCCTCGACTAAGTGATATGCTGGACATGTTAGAGGGTGCCAAGATCTTCTCAAAGTTAGATTTGCGTAGTGGTTACCATCAGATTCGGGTCAGGCCAGAGGATGAATGGAAAACAACCTTTAAGACCAAAGAGGGGCTTTATGAGTGGATGGTGATGCCCTTCGGTTTATCAAATGCTCCCAGCACCTTCATGCGTATAATGAACCAGGTTTTAAAACCCTTCATTAGTAAATTTGTGGTTGTTTATTTTGACGATATCTTAATCTATAGCCAGGATGAGGTGGAGCACTTGGACCACTTGCGGGAAGTGTTGCTGGTTTTGCGCGCGAGTAAACTCTATGTGAACCTGAAGAAGTGCAATTTTCTCACTACCAAGCTGCTGTTTTTGGGATATATCGTGGGGGCAGATGGTATTCAGGTTGATGAAGAGAAGGTACGTGCAATTCGGGAGTGGCCAACCCCAACAACAATGTACCATGTTCGTAGTTTTCATAGACTGGCCACTTTCTACTGCAGGTTTATTCGGAACTTCAGTAGTATAGTAGCACCAATCACAGAGTGCATGAAAAAAGGCCGATTCCAGTGGGGAGATGCACAAGATACAGCCTTCGCAGTGATCAAAGAAAAGCTTTCTACAGCCCTGCCAAGTTTTGACAAGCTGTTTGAAGTTGAGTGTGATGCCTCGTGCGTGGGTATTGGTGCTATTCTGTCACAGGAGGGACGACCAGTAGAATTTTTCAGCAAGAAGCTCAACAATGCTCGCCAAAAGTGGACCACATATGAGCTGAAATTTTATGTAGTCATTTGAGCTTTGACGCATTGGGAGCATTACCTGATCCAGCGTGAGTTTGTTCTCTACAGTGATCACCAAGCCCTGAAATTTATCAACACACAAACCACCCTGAATCGAATGCATGCTTGGCGGACTACCTTCCTCCAGAAATTCAGTTTTGTACTCAAACACAAATCTGGGCAGTTGAATAAGGTGGCAGATGCGTTAAGCTGGCGCGCATCCTTACTTTTGACTTTCCGATCAGAAATTATGGGGTTTGACTGTTTAAAAGAATTATATGAGGAAGATGCTGATTTTCAGGAAATTTGGTTGTCAACGGAAAGAGGCAATCTCGGATTTTCATGTCCAGGACGGGTTTCTGTTTCGCGGTAACCAATTGTGTATCCCTCGCACGTCTTTGCACGAGCAGATTCTCCATGAGATACACAGCAGCAGTTTAGGGGGTCATGCGGGGCGTGACAAAACAATAGCCCAGGTAGCTGAACGTTATTACTGGCCACAGCTGAAACATGATGTGGGCAAATTCGTACAGAGGTGCCCTGTCTGCCAAACTGAAAAGGGCCAAGCACAAAATACCGGGTTGTACACTCCTTTGCCCGTGCCGAAAAACATTTGGGAAGATTTGACAATGGACTTTATTTTGGGGCTCCCGCGGACTCAGCGTGGGGTGGATTCTGTTTTTGTGGTTGTCGACCGGTTCACCAAGATGGCACACTTCATTCCGTGCCGAAAAACTTCAGACGCACCTCATGTAGCCAGCATTTTCTTTCGTAAGATTGTTCGCCTTCATGGGGTTCCCAAGTCCATCACCTCCGATCGCGATATCAAGTTCCTTTGCCACTTCTGGAAGTCACTTTGAGGCAGATTTGACACATCCCTTAAATACAGCAATACTTGTCATCCGCAGACAGACAGCCAAACCGAGGTGGTCAACCGGACCCATGGTAATTTGATCCGTTGTGTGACTGGTTCTTGGCCTAAGCAGTGGGATGTTGCCCTTCCACAAGTTGAATTTGCTTTTAATAGCATGTACAACCGATCTACTGGGAAGACGCCATTCGAAATTGTCTACACCAAAGCACCTCAGCATGCTTTGGACCTTGTTCCTTTGCCCAAGCCTCCTGGCCACAATCAGGTTGCTCAGAACCTAACTGAGCAAGTACAGCGCATCCATGCAGAAGTTCGCCAGAGTCTAGAGTTGGCCAACAGCAAATATAAAGCTGTCACCGATAAGTATCGGCGTGAACGTATATTTTAGGAAGGTGACTTAGTTATGGCCCATCTGCGTAAGAACCGTTTCCCTGCAGGATCGTACAACAAGCTAAAAAGCAGGAAGTATGACCCTTTCCAAGTGCTGAAGCGCATTAGTGATAATGCTTATGTGATTGAACTTCCGGATAACCCAACACTTTCGATGTGGCAGATTTGTTTGAATATCATCCACCGGACGAACCACTTTATCTTGACAGTAACTCGGGGTCGAGTCCTTTTGAAGTAAGGGGGAATGATGCAGAACAGGTAGACAAAGCAGAACAGATGGCCCTAGACTACCTAGAACGGTTGGATCGCTCCAAATCTAAGGGTACGGTTTACATTGTTTTATGTGCCAGCCCGGATCAGGCCGGATCAAGCCCTGAAGACCCTAGTCTGATTGGAAAAGGGCCACTGAACAAAACTGATTACAATCAGCGTGACGGGATTTTAGCCAAAAAATGACGTTTAGGCCTCCAATTTAGCAGTTTTCAGTTTTTGAGAAATTTCCTATTTTGTACTTGCCTAATTTCAATTTTCCTTTTCTTTTTTACTTTAACCTTATAAATAAGGAGGCTATGTAATAGTAGAGATTATTAATTTCTGAATAAAATTAGGGTTTCTTTTCTCTTCGTGAGAACTATTGTATTTAGGGTTGAAGGCACAGTTCTTCTTCCTAGTTCTTCTTCAGCTAGCGTTTTACGTCACAAATATCTGTTTCTCCCTCAAAAAAGAAAAAAAAAAGACCACATAAGTCAGGTACAATCCATGCCGATATTCATGAGTGCCCAACACAGATACTTCACAAATGAAGAAGTGACACTGATGAGAATGGGCTTCCCAAGTTTCTAAATCAACAACTTTATTATTTAGAAAATAGTATTTAAGCTAAGGAAATAAATAGCAACTTCAAACAAATATAAGATTACTTTTTTTTATAAGATTACTGATAGATTTCCCGAAAAAAGGGCCCACTTGCACTAACACATAGTAATATATAAACCTTGACAGATTGTAATAAGATACTCGTAAGATAATATGAACCCAAAAGCAGAAAAGCAAAATGACCCAAGAGAGCATATGCCTGATTATTTTACCTGCGCCACTTTCCACAGATAGTTCCATCGAAACCTTCTCCTACACCTTCTAGAACCTCTTTGCACTGGAGCCAATTCCCTATTGAGGAGAGTTTAGAAGGCTTGTTGGAATTCAACTCCTGTGAAGGACTTGTCAAATCTCTCCAAAATTCATACAAATCTAGAATGAAAAGGAAAATACTAAGATAAAACAATACAAATGTATCCTTACATGCAAATTAATACATTCTGAGGGATCCGCTTCCAATGGTTCACCAACAGTATTAACATCACTGCAACGAGACCAAATAACAAAAACATGTTATGATAAGATGAGATATATGGATCAGCAACGCATATAATAATACCATTTCTTTCTTCAATATTTCTGCTATTAAACACAAAAACTTCTGCTACAAGTGAAATGTAAATAAGCGGAGAGAAAGAATCCTCTACAAAGCAAGAAACAATGCACACAGTAAAGGAGATAAAACATAAAAGAAAACACTCATATGTCACTGACTAAAGTTCTCAACCCTATCAGCTATATTTTGCTTTCTGCAAGAATATCCATCTCAGCTTCGGGAATCAACAATGGAAAACTTTTCCAGGACCAAAAGAAAACTCTGATTGAACCCATGGACCCAGGGCCTAACGTTGAGGGTGAATACTCATAATAAAAACATTCTGAAATCTGAATACAATAAAAAGATCCACGATTTAGCAAAGTTCAAATGGCTAGGATTTCTTCTCTTCCAGCCAATTACATTAAGGACACACAAACAAGATCCGAGAAAAAGGCAGAATGGATCTTAATGAAATTAAATGAAGTTCTAGCCCTGAGGAAGAAACAAAAAATGGATAAGGACATAGTCCTACATAAACTAAAATTAGCAATCACCTTTGGTAACACTTTCATGCTTCTATAGGAAATCCCCCAAAGCCACTAAACTAATAGATCTCTATTCCAAGAGCAACATTACGCAAACACACTGTTACTACTTTGATTTAGCAACCCCAATTTAAAGGGATTGTGGAACCCAACATGATGTTCCAGCCCTTTTAGAATATGCAATATATTGTTTAGAAAGCTATCAATTCCTCCACTATCAGATCCCAGAACCTTCAGGCTAACCAAATTGTCTCCGAAATATGAATGCTGAGGTAAGTCAAAGACGAATCATGGCCAAAGAATGTACTAAAATGAGTACATACCCTATAAGACATTTTCTAGAACTGACTTCAGAGGCCAAAAGAATAAACTCAACAATAAAGATTATGTGGCCTATGGGTTTGACTAGGAGAGCTATAACAGAATATCTTTTTGATAAGGAGAGCTATAAGAGAATATCATGTGACCTAACAAATAGAAACCATGAGATTGAAAACCTAAGAGACCCTCAAACAGACTCGTAACGTCTAGAAAAGATCATTTGATTTCCTGTTCCACTTCCTAGCCTCCTTGATACATTATTGAGCAACGAATATAGCAACCAAAAGATTGAAACCTAAGAGGCCCTCAAAGAGACTCATAACGTCTAGAAAAGATCATTCCATTCCAGTTTCCACTTCTTAGACTCCTTGATACATTATGAGCAACGGATATAACATCCATAAATTCAATCCCCCCCCCCCCCCCTCTTTTCTGGCTGGACCGATGTGAAGATTTTCATTACTTCTCAGGAAAAAGGGGGGAAACTCTATAAAATGAACAAAAACTGGAATTCAAATTAATGTGCAAGGAAAAGATTCATGCAATGATCTTGTAAAGGATACTAACAATACTACGGGTCTAAAATCATTAGAAAGACAGGCCTTAGATCTTGAGCACAAGAATTGGGAGGACAGTGATGCACTGTTGGACAATGCCAATGACATTGTACTCATAAAAGGTTTTGTCAGGTCATTCTTGATGATAATCCAACAATCCTGGGTGAAACCAGCTGAATCAGAAACCTTGTTTCATCTAAAATGAAAAGTCCCAATTTCCTGCATTTTCCTCATAAGGATTTCTCCAGGAAGCCTGTAAAATATGCATTAATTGGAATCAATCACGAGCCACAAATAAACAGCTTGTCAATGTCATTGCAATTGAACCACCTACCCAACTACTAAACAATAACTTCATCCTTCCATCATTTTCTAAGCTATAAAATTTACATTAGCCTTTCCTACTCTAATACACACACTCTCTCCCTAAATCTAAAATATCTTTTTAACATAGCTCTTAGCTTAAAATCTATCGCTACTGCCTTGTCAAAAAAAATCACATCGAACCACTATAATATGTCAACATGTTCCTTGGATAGGTTATTCCAACTATAGAGAACATAAAAGAATCAACTCTCATGTACCCTCAGTTAGATCTCTTTGTAAAACAAATCAACCTACAGCAATTAAGATTTAGGCAGACTAGAACAACTTTCTGCACCAATCAAATGTAACTTTTTAAAGTTAAATGAGTTATACAACCTAGATAATTGCTTCTGTTGAGGAAAGTTGAGTGCCCAATTTTCTTAACATTTTAGAGGGCCCAACATTATATTTATTGTCTAACACTCCCCCTCACATGCAACCCAGGCTTGCACATGCCCTGAACACCCCCTGGAAGACTGGACTTAATGATGGGTACAAGCAAGAGAGGAGATTCCAGAATTTGAACTGTTGTGGAAAGGTGAGTGACCAATTTTCGTAAGAGTTTAAGCTGTAAGAAGAGGGCCCAACATTAAGTTTATGCTCTAATAGCTTCAAAAACTTAACAATTTGAAGATTTCTGGAAGAATGTACTTATCAATTGGACCCAACCAGTCCGGAACTTCAGCTTGGAACCCTTTGCCAATTCGAACACCTGTTGTATGCGGTTCAGAGTCTCTCAACATCAATCCTATTGGATTCACTTCAGCTTTAGACGATGAATTTCTAGATTTGCCCATTCCACTGGTGATATTTGTTGATTTTATGACAGTTGTCTCCTTGAGAATTTTGTGCTTCTTTTTCAAGCATGAATGACAAAACCACTCATCAATTGGTATTTTCTTTACGCGGGGATTACAGCAAGATGTATGAAATGCCTCTTCACAATTATCACAAATTAACATGTTCAGTGAAGTTTCTGACAGACCACAAATTTTGCATGACCTTGAACAGCTGCTACTACTGCTAATACCAGTGTCTTCCTCAGAACTATTCCTGGTAGACCGAGCTCCTTCAAGCACACCCCGGTTTCTAAGTATCGAGATGCATAGATCCTTTTCTGATAGATCTTCCCCAACGACCTCAACAGCTACTATACTAGAGGAGGAACATTCACCAGTGTCATCCACTTCAGTCTTCATGGAAGCTAAAGCAAGTTCAACATTTGACTTCGATGATGAGCAACTATCATTTATGCTCTCAACATCAATGGTTTTATGCAAGCACTTTTTGAGTGCTTCATCAGAAACACGCTCTTGTACAACTGAACATTCATTAGAAAATTTTGATTTCGAAGCATGTGTCTCTCTGTTGCATACAATAGAAGGCATGAGAGGAGCTTCAACAACTTCAGTTTCAGGCTCAACTTGAGAAACTCCATGATGATCATTCGCTGCTAAAGAAGGGGCATCAGAACTGATGACAGAAAGATAATCACCGCTTCTCTTTGCTTTTGCAGAGGCCTGTGCTAAAGAGGGAGCTACAGAGTTCCCTCGTAGCTTCCTTCGACTGTATACAAAAGTATGTGCATAACTTTCAGACATTGTACTGACAGTTGATAGCTGCGAACAACTTCTTGGAAGGTTTAAAGGACATGAATTATCAGCTTTCTTTTTCTCTGTGATGAAAAGAGCTTCTTCGCAGCCACCTCGAGAATGCTCATCACATTTTGAAAACATCTGCCAAGTTTCAGCATGAGGCATCCAATCACATAAAACATCTTGTTTCTCATGTATAGATACATAAAATAGAGCGGCTTCAATTGAACTAGGAAGGGAACTCTTTATCAACATTTCACCTGAAACACTCCACAAATATCTGGAGTACGTTGCTTTTCAGCTTCAAAATGAATCCACTGATTAACTACCTTTTATGTTTCAGTTGAGAACCTCAATTGCACTAGACCTCTCATCCATTTACTGCATTGAAGCTTCCTGATTGTGAAAGGAAAGACAAACCACAAGGTCAATATGTCAAGATAAAAATGTAGTTACCGAATATTTCACTTCCAAAGCCACAGTCAAGATATTGAAGGTTTGACAAAATCCCACAAAAACCTTTTAAAATAAAATTTTACAAGTTAATAAGTGAAGGAAAAAAATCATGAACTGAAATTTTCTTTCCAGAAATTTTAGTTGAGATTTAAAAGATAATCAATTTGTTAAAAATTCGATTTTAAATCAACGAAAAATGTCATTTCAGGTTAGAATCAGAGCAAAGGCTGTAAAAATAGTTAATAAAATTGAAATGAGATGCAGAAGTGAGTTTATATGCATGTAAGTATATAAACCTGATAAGATGAGAGAACAAACAAAGACCTCCACTTCAAGCTACGTATGCCATGAGAAATTAAATGTAACGTAATGGTGCATGTAGAGTTATCCTAAAATACAATAAACTATGGTTATCCACTTAACCCACTCATAACTCTACACAATCCTAGTGAAAAAGGTCATTACTCAATGTGATCCTGCCAAAGCATGGTCCTGGAAGGACAAAAGGTCAGAAAAATGAAAGCACAAGATGGTAACCAACCCGCAGTGAGCCTCGTTTTCATAGGGTTGTATTCAGTAATAGATTTCACTTTCTAGAAGATGCTTCAGTTTTTTATTTTTTTTTTTTTTTGGGGTGGACGGGTGGGTGTGGGTTCAAAATTCAAACTATTTTGAGGTCGAAATTCACATTCAAATGAAAAAAGAATTAAAGCACTAATTTTTTTAGAAATTCAACAAATAAAGCAACTAAGCATCCTCAAACATCCCCCCCCCCCCTTCACTTAAAAGACAAAAGGGGAAGGAAAGCATTTAAGCCCCCCCCCCCCCCCGATGCTTCAATTTTTTATTTTTTATTTTTTTTGGGGTGGAGGGGTGGGTGTGGGTTCAAAATTCAAACTATTTTGAGGGCAAAATTCACATTCAAATGAAAAAAAGAATTAAAGCACTAAATTTTTTAGAAATTCAACAAATAAAGCAACTAAGCATCCTCAAACATCCCCCCCCCTCTAGCTTCAATTCAAACAGAAGTCTCTTACCAACACGTCTAGCTCGCAATAAAGAGTGAGGCCCCCAGAAAGGCAAGTAAAGTGGGTCAGTTGGCAACTATCTCCTTTTTCCACAACTTTGCATGATCAGCAACTATCTCCTTACATCAGCATCCAATAAAAGAATTCTTGTAATTCTTCAAAAATGCCTCGGTGATGAAATGTTAGACAGACAAGTGTTACGTTCTAACAAGCATGAAGGTTTTAGGCGCAAAATATTGTTTACACTCCCTCTCTCTCAACCCAATGAAAAAAAAGTAACAAGAATACGCAAGTACACATTGCACACGACCCCATCCATCTATCCTTCTCTCAACTGATCCTCACTTATTGTCACCTCAGCCTTTGTATGTATTGGCATTTAACTATCTTATGTTGCATTCATCTTATGAACATAGTAGTTCGCCTTATAACTTAGAATGTCTATAACACTTATAAAAAAAACTTAGAATGTCTAGAGCAAATCAAGCCATCTCCAAGATCTTTCTTAGGCATGCCATTTGTTCCTTTCTTCAAAATCTATACTAATATAAAATTGGAGGACCTGAGTTGGTCCTGAGTTAAATCTCTATGACATCAGTTCTCAAATTTTCAAAAATACATTCAATTTTTTATTGAAACGATTCTATATAGAAGTACAATGACTGATTTGATCACAATATAAGCTCACAATACCGCCACATAACCCGGCCCACAATATTATCATAATACCCGGAGAAATAACCAATATATAATCGGACAAACAACCCACACATTGGTGGGAGTCGAACATCAGCTTTGGTCTTTTTACCAAAGAATTAAAGCTTCATTGGCAAAAACACATTCACTTTTAAAAAGTAAACTCGCAAACTGCCATTAGATCAACTCCTCATAACTGCATAAAAGGGGAGGACTGGAAGAAAAATTTCAGTACTGTATTAAGTAAAAAATCGTCAAAAAGTCCTAAAGATCACACACACACGAACATACTCATATTTCTAAGAAATATAATGTGTTCATGCCTCACGCCTGTTGGTGTTCAAATTATTTTTCATTAGTGTAGATATATGCCATGTGGTCCCAACAAATATACACTATACAGCACTATCCACTATCTATCAAAATCTATTTTTTCTACCAGTAAAAGTATGGATATCATAAATATGGGCACCAAGGGGGTGCCTACCCCTGTACAACTATCCTCCTTAGTCTCTCCACAAACAAGATAGACATATGTGTCTCTCCCTCCCTCTCTTGAATATCACATGGATAGTTGCAAGATATAATTATGATAAGATGCAAGTACACTGATACATCATTTCTTGAAAAACTAGGAAACAATTTGGAATAAATATACATAAATATGTCAATTTTTTTGTTAAAGTTACTGAATATAAACATGAGTATACAACAAACACAGTCATTACCATAGAATCATAGAAAAATTTTAGCCACACAAAAACTTTGCAAGGGGATCTGGCAACCTGATAAAAACTGGACCCACACATGAACATTTTGCCTGCGAAGCGCATTCAGCAGGTAACACGCAAACTGGTAAAGCAGGTTACAAAGTATCCTTATTTAGTATATGTGGTTGATTAGGATACTATTGACCTAAGGTACAGTTTGTTATGCAAGCACTACTCTATTAAATATCCTATTGCTCCAAGTTACAATAATTTCATTGATTCCTTTGCGCCCCATTCTAGGCGTGATACTAGAGTTTGGGAAGGGGATGGTTCTGTCATATTCTGTTTTTTATTAGCAAAAAATTTATTAAAAAGCAGCAAGAGGATGCATCACAAAGCCAAAGGCTATTTACAATGCAGGAAATCTACAAAATCTAAGAGATTATCATTATTTACAAAGAAATTTCCACTGACACAAAAATTAAGAGTATTGAACCATCTCTTATAGTTGCAATCGGACTTTCAATACCATCGAAGGCCCTCCGATTCTTCTCTCTCCACACTATCCACCAAATAGAGTGTGGAATTAAAACTAAAGCCTTTTTTACCTCCATGGAACACTCCAAGCCTCAATTTCATCTCTCACGGACCCCGCAACCACCCAAGAGACCCCCACAATTCTATATGTCATTTCTCACAAGCTTCTAGCGAAAGAATAAACCACCAAGAGATAAAAAACGGATTCGGTCTTCTCCTTGCAAATATAACATCTATTGACCATTATCTTCTCCTTCCTTCGAAGATTGTCAATAGTAAGAATTTTATCCCAAGAAGCCTCCCACACAAAATAAAACTAACTTTCTTGGGAACCCGGACGCACCAAATTTTCTTCCAAGGAAAATTAGGATGCTCATTAGTAAGGTTGTTATCAACAAAACATTATAAAAATCGTTTGCCAAAAAGCCTTTATCCGGTTTAGGCTTCCATCTCATCTCATCCTCCCTCCCCACCACAATCTTAGAAGAATATAAGGCGTCCAAAAACACCACAACCTCCTCAACTTTCCAATCTTGAACATTACAGATAAAAGGCACAACCCAAGAGACTCATTCATTGTACAATAAAAAAACAAGAGCTAACCAGCGTTTCTTTATCTCTCACCAAATTAAAAATACACGAAAATCTATCCTTTAAAGGGGTTCTGTCATATTCTCTTGTAAATCATTCATGTCAAATCTATTGAAATTTGTCCCTCTCTCTCCCTTCCCTTTGGACAAGGCTATCCGGAAGGCACGTAGTCCCTCTAAGATCAAAGATTTCACTTGGACTTGGGTACTTAACAGATCAATACTAATGACTTATTGCAGGTGCAGAGGCCTACCTAGGCACTTCGTCCCACTTCCTCAAATGAGACCAATAGCCATCTTTTTCTCCATTGTGAAGTAACTAAGCAGCTTTGGAATAATTTGTTTGGCATTTTTGGAGAGATTTGGGTTTGTCCATCTACTGTTGAGAGTATTTTGAAGATAAAAATTTGGAGTTCTGAAAGGAGTTTGGAGTTTTGAAAGGAGTAGGCGACAAAAGAATTTATGGAAATGTGCTTGGTTTGCGATTCTTTGGGTGATTTGGAAAGATAAGAATGAGCAGATTTTTAAAGATCGTTCCATGATGGTGCATCTGCTTTGGGAGGATGTTTTCCTTCTCTTTGGGCTTCAGCTACTGGGTATTTTGTTGAGTGATATGCAAATAGATTTAAGAGCTATTTTGATTTAGTCTCATTTTTTCTTTTAGGACGACTCCTTGTCCTCTTCTTTTGTACCTTTTTTCTCCCTCTTAACGAAGTTTATTTTTATCAAAAAACAATAATTTCATTAAACAAGCATTTCTGATTTATAAATTAATTAAAAATGCATGTCATGAAACCTTACTATGTCTACTAATTGTTATATGAGCCATATGCCAAGGGCAGTTGTGGGTGTCACAATTTCCCAATCTCGACAGCTTGTGCATCTCACATGCCACTCCTAAGCACAGACCCCACAGGAGTGCAAAAATGCACGAAGGTAGGTGATGCCAGTCGCAACTTGTGTGATTGCCCTTAGCATTGTGTGATTTCCCTCAGAATAGCTCGCCATTAAATTCCTTCTTAATACTAAATAAGACCAAGAAGCTAACATTCAAGGCCTGTAGAATACATGTCCAAGAATATCCAAGAAGTAACAAGTCAATGTATAAGTAAAGATTTATGAAGTAAAAAGTAAAGACTTTCTGTTTCAAATTTATGGATATATTTTAGAAGAATTTGCAAAGAAAAAATGGGCAACTTGTTTTTTACTTTATGCTACTTCTTTTCCCTATCTTTTCAAAAGTCCTCGCAAAGACCCCAAACTACCATTTAGATCTAGAAAAAAACAAAAGAAAAAAGAAATGAAAATTTATTGAAATCCCTCTTATCTCCTTAGCAACTCGGTTGTTCCCCTTTCCTTTCCGGACTAAATGAATCCTAAAGCTGTAAAACCTAAGAATTAGCCTTCAAGATTTTTTCCTTGTTAGGTGTTGTTATTTGCATCTTAAATCCAAGTTATGATGTTCTATGCATACAAAAGTGCAATTATATTGTTGAATTTATTTTATTTGCTAAGGTTTGTGATCCAAAATGTTATCTCAGAGATCTTTTAAGTTCAAAAGTTTACAAGTAAATTAAATTTGCACTTACACGAAACCCTAGAATAAAGATATTTAAACTATGAGCAAGGAATTGAAATGGCTAATATCAACATGCCCAGATAAAGAAAAACTTAATTATAGATAACAAAAGGCAATATAATCATAAATTTACAAGAAGAAGGCACGAGAAAAAGACAATTACCTGATCAAAGAATAATGGAAGGGCTTAGCATTGAGACCTCCCAAAAACAGAACCGACTTTCTTTTTATACCGCAGGGTCACAGGGATAGTTATATCGAAAACCACACTTAAGTACTATAGCAAGAGGGCTTGCATTCAACCGAAGCACTCTCTCTCTCTCTCTCTCTCTGCGGAACTTTCTGTCTTCATGTTTTGGCGTCCTTTTTATATTTTCCGTTTTGGGTAGCCAACATGTTCACCACTTTGAAATTTCATGTGTAGATGTAACTACGAATTCGGTTTTAATTCTTTTATCTTTTCTTTTGAGCGGAAAATAATCAGAATCAGTTTACAATTCCAATCATTCAGTGCTACAAATGCAAGGATTTTTTTATCCCATAAAAAAGTGAGCTTTTTTTTTCTTCAAATAGACCAATTAGACATATAATTCACGAATTTATCAATGCAAAGCTTAACAATGTGTTTTGGAGTTAAGGAATAGAATAAAATAGAAAGTAATGAAAAGTAAAGTAAAATGATTGGTTACCGTTCTTTCGTTCCGATGTTCTAAACAAAAGAAAGAGATGAACACAAAATTTCGTTTGGAATAAAAAATAAATAAAATTTATACAGAAATTAAGTTTTGTTTTTGTTTTTTATTTTAAATTGAATAATTTATTTGAATTCATATTTTTAAAATATTTAAAATAAATAAAAATTTCAAAAATGAGAGATAAATGTTTTTTTATTAATCTTGATAGAATTTACGATAAATCAACTCAATTTCATACTGAATTTATTAGAAAATAAATTCAATAGTTTTTTTTTTAATATGATAACAATAGAATTCGAAATAAATTTTATAAAAATTATTAAATTCATTCATTTAAAAAAAATGGAAAGAAAGTAATGGATGGAGAATGAAAATACATTGAATGCTTGAGTTTTAACGAAAAGTAGCATAAATACCATTTACAACTATTTATAAACATTAAAAGAAACTAAGTAAAAGTAGTCATGGTATTCTTTCAAAGACTTTTAAATGAGGAAAACTACGAAAGTTGAGTTTTAAAGTAAAGAAAGTTTTCAAAAAATCCTTTACTTCTACTTTTCTTCTTTACTTTTCATTCAATTCCCTTCATCCAAATATATTATATTAACGTCAATCAAATGAGTGCATCTTATGAGAAAATTTTGTTTGTCGTTTGTTGATATTTCCTCTGTTTCATAATTATTGTCGTATTTATTATTTAGTTAGTTAAATGAATAATATTTTTTTATTAAATCATTAAAAAATTTTAATTTTTTTCATATATACATAAATAGAGTTTAAAATTTTTTAAAAAATATTTTTTTATATTTTTAAAATAATATATATAATAATTAAAGTCAAACTTAAGTCAAAAAAATAATAAGTGACTAAAATTATAGGACAAATGTAGCATTAAATTTTTTCATTGGTTCATACTATATCACATCAAACTTTATCATATCAAACTTTATCATATGACTTTTCATAAGAAGAAAATCATTATTAAAAAAACTAAAAGATTTTTTTTATAAGTAAAAGTATATTAAAAACTAAGAACGCACCAAGAGGGTGCAACCCATTTACAACGAATTTCTATAGCACAGTAACTCTACAAAATCTAATAGATCTTTCTCATTCACACACAAAAATTCATTTTAAACAAAAAATTAAGAGTATTGAACTAACTATCTCTAATTACACCAAAATTTCTTTCAATATCATCAAAAACTCTATGATTCATCTTATTCCACACAATAAAAAAAAATTGAGAGTGGAATCAAAGAGTATCTTTCTTTAGATTCTTAGAAGTTCGAAGCCCACTCCAAACCCACATTTCATTTTTCACGGAGCCGATAAACAGACAAGAGACATCTAAAACACTATAAGCCATCTCTCACAAGCTCCTAGCCAAAGAACACTCCGTCAAAAGATAAAACACGGACTCGATGCAACTTTTGCAAATGAAACACCTATTAACCATCACTTTCTTCCTTCTTTGTAAGTTGTCAACGGTGAGAATTTTCTCCCAAACGGCTTCCAAGCAAAAAAAAACACATTTTTTTTTTTGCATGAGAGCACCAACTAGCTTTCCACGGAAAATTAGAATATCATTCAGAGGCAGCCCCAACGAGAAGAACCTTATAAAAAAGATGTCAACCCAAACCCTTTATTCGGACTATCCCTCCACTTAATCGAATCCTCTCTAGATAAGTCCATTCCAAAACTATATAATGCTTCCAAGAAACTTTGAACCCTCTCAACCTTCAAATCATGTACATTTTGAATAAAATGCATTTCTTAAGAGATTATATCATTATTCACATAGACGCACGAATAAATAAGAGTTTTTTTATCTCTCACAGTAGCATAGATTCCTGAAAATGATATTTTAAAAGAGTGTTCTCAAACCACATATCATGTCAATGCCGCGTACTCTCACCATTACCCACCAATACGGAAACACAAGGAAGCATAGCCTCCCAACCTTTCCAAATCCATTTTCACACCTCTATATCATAGGCTCCCTTCATTCCTTAGATATCCATACGTTAGGATCCATCCCAAACTTAACTTTCACAATTTTTCTCCAAAGATGATCTCTCTCCCTAACTATTTCCCAATGAGAGGTTTATTAAACAAAGCAAGGGATTTGAGACCAAAACCCCCTTATAAAAAAACTAAAAGATATTACATGGACAAGTCTCATTTTGAATGCTTTACACATATCATTGATCATGTATTTAATGTTTAGTTTTAATTGATATATTTAGCTAAGTTTTTTTTTTTCATTTATTTAGTCATGTTGTTAATGAACAAATTTACTTAATTTTTAAGCATTGTATGGAGAGGAATTAATATAAATTGCTTAAATTCTCCATGACGTATACGATAGTTCTCTTTTAATGTGCAGTGCACTCTTTCTATGGTAGTAAATTACCATTTTAAATTATTGATTTATATGAATATCAAGAAAATTGGAATCTCTAACCTTCAATATGTGGCATAGTTAAATTTCAAACTTGGGACTGACTATGATGCTTTGTTGCAAAATAAGATATTGAGGCCTTCATTATGATTTCATGGTAAAATTCAACCCAAATTTTCATCTTTAAATCACAAGACACGCATCTTGAGAAGTTTCATACCTAGAGATTTTCAATATACTCTACAAATACACAATAGCCCTCCGCAATGGCTCAGAGAACTTTAAAGCTCGGCATTTTGCGATTGCTTTTCGATTTGGCGTTTTGAGAAAGCTCTTACCTCTAGACGAACATATTTGCTGGAATTTAGCCGTGTTTGACTTGTGTTCCTAAATAGTGTGTTCAGTTCAAATTTTTTCTTGCATTACTTTCTGTTTGATTTTTTATTCTGGGTCAATTATGTTTGTTACCATTTTGGCTTTGATTTCTGGTGCAGTCTTGTTCTAATCATGTTTAAGTTCTAGCATTGTTGAGGAGAAAGAGAGTGTGTGTGGAAGTTGTAGCATCTAAATACTTCATATTTCTATTGTAGAGTGGCAAACAAGTGAAATTTTGGTACCCATCAAGCAATGAAAGCATCAAGAGAGTGGAGAGGCTGCTGTTAATGGTTCATCAATGATGGTGATTTGCGAAAATGGCGATGGCTAATTATTTGGTGGGGTGGTTGTAGTATTCAATTGAATATTAGTGCAATTTTGTCGTGTAGAAAAATTTGTTGTGGCATTGACAATATCGCCACTCTATTATTCTTAGTACTATCAAAATTAAATTTACAATATCATTGTAATCATAATAATACTTTTGTTAATGAAAAATTAATTATCTACAATACGTACATCATTATCTTTATTACTATTTATTGTATTAAAAAAATTACTTACTCTTAGAAATTAATCCCATGTAGAATCACTTTTTGTAATTGTAAATTAGGAGGGAACAAAGTTATGAAAAGTGACTAGGAAAGCTTAAGGCTTGTTTAATTGTGGGAAACATTTTCCATTTTCAATTTGTTTTCTTTTAATACTTTTCTCAACCATTTATACATTCTTAACAAAATTTAAAAAACATGACTTATTTGATATTTTATCTTTCTAACATAATATTAGAAAAAGTGAAACAAAAAAAATGACGTCAAATTATATTAAAAGATGAAAACAAAAAAGTGTTGTTTTTTCAAAGTATTTTAAAAATGTGCAAATCAATGAAAAAAAAATGTTAAGAAAAGTAGAGATAGAAAATAAAAAATGTTTTTTACAACTAAAGGGACTTAAATTCACAAGAGTGAGGCTGTAATTCAATGGTGTTCACACTAACTCGTTTGAGGTGGACTTGCTATCTAGTTATTGAATTCTGGGATTATACTTGTGGTTCATATTTTCTTGCCTTAACTTATCAAAAAGCATTACATTCTTTATATGGCTTTTGATGACCCTTTTTTTACGCCAGGAAGATGCTAATAGTGCATTGGATCAGCTCTAGCAGAATGAGATGATTGGGTTTGGAATCAGTCTAGCTCCTACAAGATTTTAAAAGACTGTTTGTTACATTTAGTCATTAAAACAACTGAATTTGGTTATCAGATTTAGCCATTAGAAGACTTTGTTTATCAGATTTTGTTCACTTTATCGTCTTCGATGTTTAGTCCATTGAGCTTATATGCATTTTTTTTATCACTGTTCATGTTAGTATTGGAAAAGTATGCTAAGTGTACTATGAAATTTTAACTTTACCATCTTTCTTTTCAATGTGGGAAAACACTGGTCTGCTATAAAATGTTCAATGTGATAGAAATGGTTGAGATCGTAAAAGTTGATGATGTTAGGAAGAAGAGACTGAATTCAAAAGTTCAGAACTCACTGAAGAGATATTACTGTTCTATGTTGCAATCGAAGATGTTTAATCCTAATGTGGTGGGAGCAGGATTTATATTTTGACCTGAAAATGGTGGTTTGAGGAATTTCTTGATTGATTGTGTGAGGCTTTAGGTTTGTTTGTTTCAGCTTATTTTACTATAAGCAGCACCTTAAGCACTCATTTACCCGGTCACTAAATGAAAAAGTGCTAAGATCAGCTTAAATCATCATCAACTAAACGACCTGCTTATGATTTTAAGTTTAAAATAAGCAAAACCAAACCAAGGCTTTGTCTATTCATCTCTAGTTTGAACTCTGGGATCTGTGTTCAAGTATCTAATTTGCTTCACATTTATCAGGGCCTAGCTTTCCTCTCATGAAGAGAGGGAATTCACCCATATGAACACTGAACTTGCACTGATTATGAGCTGTTTATAGATATATTCCATTCACTAATGCCCATCATTTACATTAAAAGTGTTTAGGATACCCTACAATTTAGACATTTTGCCGCTAGCGTTTTTGTTCAGGTTTTTCTTTTCATTTAATCAGTTCGATATTGTTGTTTGAGCATGTGATGTATGCGCCCATGAATTAGTCTGCCTATGAGACCTGTGGGACTGATGTAGGACATAATAGATACACCTCATCAGGTCGAGTTTATTATTTATCAGTTATTTAAAATTGGTTACTAGAGATTACCCCACTCTACAACTGCTACTGTTATTATTTTCTAGTAATTTTCAGGAATAAATTGTGCCCTTATGAGGTTATAATTCAGTTTTATGCTATTGTGGTTTTTGATTTATATTATGTAACTTCTCTGTGCATCTTGGTTTTTTTTTTCTTCTTGATGTTAATTATTTGGAGTGGCTTGTTTTCCCTGCCAAAAAGGAGGAAAAGGTGGGATAACAAGGTTTAGGTAACATGATTTTAACCTTTCCTACTAACGGGGAGAACATAGCAGTGGTTTATAGAAATAAAATGGAGACATGACGGTGAGACTATAAAACAGGAAGCTAAGTAGTGACGGCACCTCTATGGAGGAGTCAAGTCTGTCTTGTCAGATTCTTGATAAGCCTGGACATGTCTGATATATGCCTGTGACATCTTCCAAGTTCTAAAATGATTTTTAGGAAGGAGAAGGAATGGAACGCATGTTGCGGAGCAGTTTCAGATGGATATGTTGAGAGGGCATGAATATATAAATCCTTATGGCGTTGATGTCCTGGTTTGCAACAATTCATTCGGTTTTTGTACCTAGGGCATATTGGATTCTTATAATCTGGTATGCAATATAGATGGAAGGGGTCCGGCCAGTCGCGGGTGATTTAGTTATGTAAGAGACTACTTCAACTTGAATGACTTGAACTTAATTTGATTGTCTTATGTCACACAGATTGTACCATTAAGGTGACGAGTGGGTCAAAATTTTCATCTTCTTTGAGATCTCATTACAGGAAATGGGAGTGTTTTTCTTAAACATTTTGACTTTATAACAGGCTGAGAAGAATGAACTTCACGAAGAAAAGCTTGCACTCAAGGCAGATAAAGAAATGATAGAGCAGTAGTTGAAAGTCATGGCCCTTCCACCTGCTGGGTTTATGCCAACTCACCCAGTAGCATATCATGGTGGGACCAATAAGATAGCTGCTTTTCCCAGTTATGGTTATACCCCAATACGACAATATTTACCGCAATCTGCTCGTGATACATATGATCAAAATCATCAACTCAGCCCCCTGCAGCATAGATTTTGCTTTTAGAATAATTATTTTGAATATCTGGCAAGTTTTCAGATGCTTTGTTTTATCATCATCCAGCAGTTTTGTTGTCAGTTGATGTGTAAATATCACTGCTAATTGATTTGAGGATTCAACTATTGGCAAATGAATGGCAGGACTAGCAATAATTGTAGTTAGATGGCACTTGAATAAATCTTTTTATATACACATTATCACCTCTGTGTCATTCTCTCTCTCAGTAGATGATATTACCATTATTGTTATCATCATAGTCATCATCATCTTTACTATATATTACTATTTTAAGATGATGTTTGTTTACAAGTTATGTACTTTGCTGCCAAATGTTGAGGCAGAAACTCACTTGTTCTCAACAAAAATTTTACGAAGTGCCAGGACTTCGTGGGATAAATCCAAGGTTATGCTTATCAGATAAACTGAAAATTGGTACGTCTCATTTGAAGCGCCATGGTCATAATGAAGTTTCTTCCCCAATGGTATAGATGAGAGGTTTTGCAGGCAAATTTTATTGTTGACAGGAACTGAGAGGTTGGGAAAAACTCATGCTAAAAATTGTTTCCTGTAGGTGAAACCGCTGTCCGTCCTCTTTTAGTTTTATATGTTAAACTGCTAGCATTATTGCTCTGAAATTATACAGGTATCTGGCTGTAAATTTTTTTTCTGGAGAACTTTGAGCAGTACATGTCCTTATAGATGAATTTGAGAGCACTTTATAAATGACCCAGAAACTGTGAAGTACATAAGGTATTGCATGGGTGGAGGTAAGCTTAGGACATTGGTTTGTTCTGAATTTGCCATAAACGATTTGATCAGGCAGATTTTGCATTGTGATATCCATCATAATCACTCTTACATCCGGAGCAGAACTAGATACAAAATGCTTATGTACTATGATTTCCTAAAGTTAAGAAATAAACTGTTTTCTGCCTCAGATTTTTCTCTATTTATTTGGATTATGGACATCTCGTCATAATATACATTTAAGGTTCTTCTTGCGAACGTTCCCTTTTAGCTAAAGTGTTTAACTGCATCTTGGTGTCTTCTTTTTCATCATTACTCGAATAAGACTGTTCTTCTGTTTTGATGTCAACTTCTTTGTCATGTTCTTTTCCCCACAGCAGTAAATATAGGCCAATGATCACAATTACTCCCCCTAGTATGCTGTACAATCCACAGATAAACCATTGAAATATACTAACAGTAAAAAAAATTATCTCCCAATTTTTCACTCAGATTTGGCAGCTGAACGTATAAATTATAGATGGAATGACAAACTTCAGATTAATTACCTGCCCAAGTAAAGCTTTTCGCCGAGGACAAAGTAAGCTAAAACCGCCACTAATATCGTTGAAAGAGGATTAAACATGGTTACAAAAACTGGCCCTTTTTCTTCTGTGCACCATAATTGAACAAAGATTATTAAAGCAGAGATCACGACTCCCTGCCATGGATGATCAACAATTAGAATTTTATTGGAAAACTATGAATTTCAACCATTTAGATTGTTAAAGATTGCAGAGAAACTCCTCTACTTACACCATATACAGTGGACCAGAAGTCAATATTGAACCCTATTGTCCATGCAGCTCGTTTATGCTCAACGATTACTGTGTAGACAGCTGATTGTGTTGCCCCAAGGAAGCACATCCATGTAGTCAGTGATAGTTGTGCAGGATACCGCTTCAACGTAAGTGCCTACAATTTTCCAGAAAATATATCAGTGTAAATAATTTATATTAGTTATCAATTTCTATTTATATCTCTCGACAGAAAATTGCATATTATATCTACTTGGATTAATTAGTCTGCTGTCCATTGACATCCTCTAATTTACTGGTAGGAAATGGTTTATATGAAAATAGCAATGGAATTATAAGTTTAGTGTTTAGTAAAACAACACAGTTTTTCGATATTTAGTTTATTAGAAACAAAAACCATTTCATAAACTATTGCGTGTTTGACCTAACTCCTGTATATAAAAACCAGAAACCATTTCATAAACTCTCCCAAATGGTGTAAGCCTTGGTATGTTAATGAAGTTGTCCAATTAAAAGTAGTTTTGAGTTAGAAATGAAATTAACCTGCATAATGTACCAAATAGACCATGTTATGCAGCTTGTAACTGTAAGAATTGATCCCTTCAACCAATTCTCATGGATGACGGATTCTCCTTGAATGTGAATCAGAGGATGCCACAGATTTTTCATGATTGGTCCCTTGTACAGTGTCATGGTCATTACACCAGACAATGATATCAAGGTCCCTATAACTTTTGCCATCCCTCGAGGATTCCGAAGATCAAGAACCTCCAATCTGCATCAAGTTAATCTTAATTAGAAGCAAAAATGATGCTAACGGTAAAAACCCAATTAATTTTTTTTAATTTTGGGAATTTAGGGAAGCTAACCTGAGTACAACAGCAAAAACGAAAGTCAAGGAAGCTACGGTATTGACCATTGAAGCAATAAAAGTTGGAGATGTATATCTCAAGCTTGCAAAATACATGTTCAGGGTCAAAGCTATCCTGTAATCATCAAAACAGATTTAGCCTCTTTTTTTTTTTTACTCTGTTATTTGAATGCATAACCTTTTTTATGTGCTTACCCCATGAGAGAAAGAACAAATATCTCCACAAAAAGGGCTAATGTAAGCTTTGGCCTTACTTTCCTGCAGCCAAGGGGAAAGAAAGATTGGTTATGCATATCAAATGATTACAAAAAATTGATAATACTTGATTCATTTGTTAATGATTTATAGATAATTACAGGGAATTAACAATACCTCTCGAGGAAATAGGCAAAAGGGAAAGTTACAACACCGGCTACAATATGGCGATAAGTAATGTAGACATGCGGATTCATGCCATGATCAAAGGAAGCTTCTGTTATAAAATACAGAAAAGTGTAGCCAAATTGGGCAACAATCATAAGGAGGTGTGGCTTGAACTTTCTGTAACTGTCCCCAAGGTCAAATGCCTTCATTGCCATGGGCTCGATCTCCTTTGCTTGCTGTTATTACTTGTTCACAAGATGGAGGAACAGAATATAAAATGCACCAGAAAATATAGAAGATGATAGAAGAATAGTATTTGTGGCTCTTGATTCTTATTGCATGTTGTAATTAGTATCATGTTCTCGATTAAAAATTCCCTCAGTTTCATTGATGATTCCCTCAAGTAATGTCAGATTTGATATGGAGAAAGAGAAGAAGAAGAAGAAAATATTCTCATTCTTTGAAGGTTTATTGAAGTATCAAGCAGCTTCCTATATGCTGGTTTTAGATATAGCTAGCAAAGGTTATTGTTTGCTCTTTTTTATATATTTCATAAACTAGTAAATTTTAGCATGCTATAACCACAATGTTCCTGATTCTTTGTATTGAAGACTAAATACTTATCAAAGGGAACTTTAGCAATGCACAAAATTATTATTATTCCATAATACTTTGGTGAATTCAGGTAATTGGTCTGTGATTAAATTCTTTTGTTAATTCTTTTCTGTAGAGGAGTTCTTTGTGTGATCAGATTTCTGTTCGTAGAGGAGTAATTTGTTTTAATATTTGAACAAATGTGTGTTTAGTGTGATCATATTTCCTTTTGAGCAAACAGAAGTGTGATTAGTGTGATCAGATGATCCTCTTGTAAGTTCTTTGATGTAGAGGAGTGATTTATTCTGATACTCGAATAGAAATGTTTTATTTATTTTAATTTTTAAGTATGACAAAGGATTCTAGTCTACACATAACAATCCCTCCTTATCAGTAGGGAATAGTTGGCCAGGAGGTTCGGCACTAATATCTGAAGAAAACAACCATTTTTGACGTAGACATTAACTAAGGACTCAATTTTTTGAACTTAATATTTAATTATAATAGCAATAATATGTTAACACTCGAGAGATTCTTGGCTGCATGTAGTACAATTTTTGTACTGGATGAAAACTTGATTGGAAAATTTTGAGAACTTCACTAATAACGTATGTGCATACTCAATTAATATTATAAATCGAGTTCTCAAAAATTACCAATCAAGTTTTCACCCTATAAAACTCTTGTTTTGCACCCGACGCAAACAAGAATTTTTCATTAACACTCATCCTTTGATAATTGTTTTTTACACTCATGAATGAACCAGCCAAAATTAAAAAAATATCGATGTTTTTTTTACTCTCTACAATAAATTTTAAAGATAAAATAATCAAATATTAGTAAAAAGTTTATACGTCAAGAATGTAAAAAATTAGTGTCAAAATCGAAAGTTAACATAGCCAGTCTCGAATTATAATTTTGGTATTGCACACTAGGCTCAATTTATATGTTTTTTGGGGGGTTCGTATTATATCCAAATATTTAGATGTACCACAGAATTTAACTACTCAGAGGGAATATATTTGAGGGTAATGTTATTAGCTAAGCAAAAGGAAAGTTTGGTACATGATGAATTTAGAAATATTCCATTTCATGCCTATTGCTTGTGCTTCCATGTCATGAGATGTGACCTATCATGATAAAAGAGATCTTATGGTCTACCTGACATCGTAATGGCAATATTCCCTTTGTAGATTTATATGTCACTCAATTGGGAGAAATTCTCTAATTTAATGTTATAGATTCGAGTTTAAGTGAATTGTGGAGATATTTTGAATTTTATTCGATTTGAAATATTTTAGAACGATTTTGAAGAAAAAAAAATTGAGATTTAATTCACGAAGCAAAAAGATTGGGTTGATATATAGACGTCCGTTAGAGTTTGGAAAACAAACTGTTAAGACAGATTTTTTTATTCTTCATTTTTTATAGTGAATTTCTGTGCTCTCACCCGTTGATACAGGCATAACCAACCGAATCATGTAAATTTTCAGTTTTTATTTTTGTGTAATTGTTTTTATTACTGTTTCAGTATTTTTTGAGTTATTTTTGTGGATCTAGTTACAACACGAATTAATGCAAGATATGATGAAGAAAAGAAAATAAAAAAGGTAAAAAGAATTGTAATATACTACTCTATGATTTTCTTTCATTCTTATGGAAATAATAAAATAATATTTTATGTTAAATTGAAATAATCATGTTAAGTTATAGATGCCATTTATAAGTTTTTGTGTTCTTCCCACTTAACCTGTTGCCTCATTAAGAATCACGTTTTAGCTAAGATGATATAAAATTGGCTCAGAAATACTTGCAAGTGTAGTTGTCTATCACTATCAATTACAGCTTGAGTAGAAAATAGAAATAATATAGAATCAAATGAATTAAGAGTGAAAATTGTGGACTTACTGAGATGGTTGAAAATTAGAGGATCACTTGCCTCGACACTCAATTACTACTGCAAATGGACTGCACTTAGTCTTGCAGATGGTGTACAGAAACTTTAAAAGCAAATCTTGTATACAAGAGAAAAAAATGTTACAGATCTGTAAAGAAAGGAACCAAGAGTGTATGAATTTGAGTGTTAGAAGGAAAAAAAGGTGCGGATGTTTTTATGAAATCATATCATGATGACGCCAAATTTCTATAAATAATGTGTCTTGAAGGACATTAATGGTAATCAGTTGACTATCTCTGAATAAGACATCTCACATTCATAACATTCAGAGCCGAGGCGTGTTGTTCCTCCTCACTTGCGTAAATGTGTAACTGACTTTCATGTTTTTAATGCTTGACCAGTTGTGGACATTTCATATCGACACATGCGATATGTTGATAACTTGACGGTGTCCTGCTAGCGGGGTTTAGGGATGCTTAAACCCAGCCCAAGTGAAGCGGGGAAAAGAAATTGCGGGGGAACGGGAGTTTCTCTTGCGTGTCGTGACGGTGATTATAATTTACCCCAACAAATAAATGGGACGGAGGCAGACACTTATATCCCCATTGGGAATAGAGATGGGGGTAAGAAAAAAGAGTTCTAACAAGAAAGAGGGAACTTAATTACCAACAACCAGGCCCACTCTGATTGCTTCCACTTGATTTTGTTGCCAAAGCAACCGTATATTTCTTAAATTGTTTTTGGACAATTTAGTATCATCAGCATCTATGTTGTGGAGAAAAACATTCCTTTGGTTTCAAGTTGCCACTCATTACCACAAAAACTCTCAATTAATCACCTTTCTTCAAAACTACGGAATAATTTGGCTTTGGGGAAGTGGTCCCCATTTGGCCATTTTGTATAAATCAAGCATATGCTTGCCATTCAGTGCTCAATTTGCTTATAAAAAAAACATCTCTGTATCTTACTGTCTTCACTTACACAACAAATGTTTCATTTGGAACCCACAGTAATGAAAAGAACGGGAAAAAAATGATAATATTTCAAAACGAGGAAATCAAAGTTTTTCAGTATAAGAATGCTGTTTTCCTGTCTTCTTTTCAATACACCGTAAAAAATCAAAATTTCTATGAAACAGATTAGTTTTAGTGAGATGAGACGGATCAAATAGTAATATGTACAGCGAAAGGTTTACCCTGCAGCTAATAGCCAAAGCATAATTAGAGATGACACTGCAATCGTAATCCATCCAAGGAAGGCTAGCACAACAGCAAATTGGTATTTCCGGCATTCTTCTCCGAAACTGCAATGTCCCAAGTCACTAAAGTACAATACTGTGATGCCAGCTGAGGCAGAAGCTGCCGCAAGGGACAATGTAGCTGTCACCTGTTTACAATTTAATAAGGGACTGCGCTTTCAAATGACAATCACTATAATCAGGAACTAATTTTGATCTCATGAGATGAAACAATCAAGAATAATCCAAGGTTTCAAAGAGCCACTCACCCAGTCTCCGACTACAAAAAGGCTAACCAAAACAGGATTATGAAGGACTTTCTTTCTCATCAAAGCAAAAGCGTCGAATAATGCAAGTCCAAAGCTCCAGATAACTTGCAAACCCATCGAAGCAATCAGGTAGCTGCAAAAGCAAGACTCTTCAGCTATAAAATATATACATTTCATGGGTTAAGAACTTAAAGACACGTAAACTGCAACGACAAAGCACTAAGAGAGTAATTTATCAGCTATTGGGAATGTTTATCACTACATTTACATCCATCCTTAAAAATGCTGAGATGAAAAACCAACTAGACAGAACTAAGAAATATTACTAAAATAAACTGAGGCAGTAGGACCAAGTTTAAAAAGTTTGAATGTTGTCCATTATAATGCGTACTTCAAAATTGATATGCTCTAAAAAAAGACAGTGGAAAATTCGAGGAAGTGGCAGTAGCTGACAAGATGAGGAGAAGATTAAAAAGAAAAATCTAAGGTGATATGGTAACTGCATAAGGAGGAAATAGTTCTATGCACTACAAGAAAAGGTACAGCTCCTCTGAAATTTAGACAAAGATACTTTGGTGTCCCCTGAAGAGTCAACTGACAATTGTCCAAGAAGAGTCAACCAACAAATGTGCAATCAACAAATAAAAGCCCCCTTCACAACAATTAGAACTCCATCAAAGAAAATATAATAGCAATACATCAGATATTCTAAACAGTTGTGCTCCTGTGAATTCAAACCACACAGGCTCTTAGCTAAATAGCTTGCTGCTTTGCTTGTAGGCCTTTGGCCCCAGTGTTTTGTGCTTTCCTTTGTTTAGCTATTATTTGGTTTCCATCATTCAATAAAATCTAAATAGTTTCCTTAAAAAAATCTCATTAACACCTTCAATATCAAAGTTGGGAACAGTCTATCCCAACAGACTATCAATTGCTAATTACCTTCACTATCCAAATTCCTTTACATAAAAGCTATCTCATCATCTGATATGGTCCCTAAAAAAGCATAAAGTTATCATAAAAACAAACATTTTACTATTCGTTTGGGAGTTTTAGCAGGACAATAAAGGAAGGGACAAATGTTAACCAGTGAGAAAGGAACAGAAAGTAATAAAACTATAAAAGGATAATAAGTTTTTCTTGTTTGAATGTTTAGGAAGGATAAGAAAGGATAGTCATAATTCCTATGTTTGGTTAGTTATTGGAAAGGGAAGACAATAACCAAAAAAAGAAAATATTTAATTTTTCTTTTTTGATGAAGTAAAAGTATATTCACTAAGCGCACCAAGAAGGTGCATCAATGTTTAAAATTTATAAATCCAGTATGGGTAAAATTTCCATATTTCTAATAACTTGTCAGTCTTTCCTTTCCATAACTTTCTGCTGATTTTGGCGAAATACAAAATGGGTGTTGAGGGAACAGTCTTATTATTCACCAGCAGTGAAGAAGCTCATGCATATATTATGTAATGATCACAGGGTTTCAACTTTAATTAACAATAATTTTACCTATACAATGACTAATGCAAATCACTAAAAATATCTTGCATATGGTAAATAACAATGAAAAGAATTCCTTTAAACATGCATGACAAGTGCATTAACTTATACTATCATTACTATATTCAAATACCAATTACAAAGAAGCTTAATCAAAAGTACAGCTTGAGAATGCACATTCTTCCCAGCATATATTTGACCCTCAAATGCCAATCCCTCTAAGAATGAAACACACACGCAAATTATTAACACAAACTAGGAAGGAATGCCATTTCTTCTGCAGAATAGCATGCACGATGAGCTAACCTAAAGCTATTTCTTAACATTTTAACGAATCAAGTTGGATTGCCATGATAAAGAGAAGCTTACAGAAAATCCAACATGTTTCTTTTTCCTCAAAGTATGATACAAAAAAATATGAGTGTCAAATATCAGAACATCCTTTCGTTCCTGTTGCACAGCAATAGCTAATGTGGAGGTTGCTGCTCTACCAGAATTATGTACAACTTCTTCTCCCCATTCATTGTATTTTCTGTTTGAGGTATCCATAAATATTCCCATACACCATCTAAAAAGGTACCAGTTACAATTTCTAAAAGGTTTTCCTGGCAATACAAGATGCAAAAAATACATTAATCAAAAGCTACCCAGCACCCGCCCTACAGCCAATTTCATGGTAAAAGGAATTCAATTTGAGAGGGACGAAAGTTCCAATTATGAACTGTGGTCTATAGAGTTCATGGATGTTAACTTAAACAGCAGCATCGAATCAGATACTTATTATGAAATTTTATAACATTTTTCATCAAGAGAACAATTATGATTCATACAACAGGCCAGAAATAATAAGATACTTGTTACCAAATTATATAAAATATTTACAAACTCTCTAAAAAATAAAGGATCCTCAACGCAATAATTATGAGTCAAAGATCAGGCCCAAATGTAACTGTCAAATTGGTCAGACTTATTTCTTTCAACTGTAAATCTTCCAAGCTTGAGATTATAAATTCCAACCCAAATTAATTACACCCATCTCTGATAAAGTGAATCTAACTCTAACTGTATCTAAATTATGGATAGCTATTTAAGTACTAAATACTATGTTACGCAAGAAAGCTAGAAAGCATTAAGTTATGCAATAACAAATACCAGAAAGCTGTGAAATTGAAGAAGCCACCAGTAGTGGCCATAGAAGTAATTGACCCAGCTGCAAAAACGCACTGTGCAATCCTCAGAACCAGCCCAGTAAAAGTCCCGGGAGCCCCAGGAAAATCCTTCATTTTCACCTCAAAATCAAGAAATTTTTAACTTGATGGGTCAAAAAAATTACTCATCTCCCAAAATCACCATAGTACAGAACAAATCACCAAGAAACTTCACCAAATTATCATACAAACTGAATAGGCAAGGAACCAAACTCTGTAATACCCAGAAATTGAAGATGAAAACTTGATCAGAGACTTCAATGGGTATGCATACAATCATGTAGAGAGAGAGAGAGAGAGAGAGAGAGGAACTAGTGGACCAAGAAATCTATTAAAAAATGGTAGAAGCTAAACAAAAGATGTTAGCTTATGGTGTATTTTCAACCGACATCAAAATTTGCCTAAGCACAAATAGTAATAAATTAGTTAAAGTTGAACGGGTGTAACTGAACCTTTTTTAATTTTTTTTATTAAAACTCTGCCGTCCAAATATAAAAAGGCATTGATATTAATATAATACAAATTCATTATACAATATAACTTATATGCAAATCTTTTTATAACCCTTATATAAGCCCGTAATTATGTCACATTACCTGTTTAAATTTAATAAGTAATAATAAATAAATTAAATAAATGATCCGTGCGATTATAAAAAAGAATTTATACATGAAAATTGAATATAAAATTATTATGTCTCAAAGCTTGATTTTATCTTTTTAACCATTTTATTAATAAGCTGTTTTTGTAATAATATGTTTATTAATAGATTTGACAATTGAATCTAAAAAATTGACAGGTGTTCCAAATTGATTGGATATTGATAAAGAAGGATCTATAAAAATTTCTTGAAGCTGAAGTAGGAAGAAAGCAATGGGCAAAGATTTTCAACTAGAGAAATCAAATGTCACCCACGTTAGTTTTGCCCTTTTCCTCTAAATTTTCCTTTGTACAATAAATAGATGCTTGGACAAACATGTCGACATTACTTGATGGGAGTATCTCATTAGAAATAGACAGATTTAAACCGTCAGCAACTCAGCGGAGAAATTTGACAGTGGCCAAAGCTCTCATGCTGTCATGTGTCATGCGTCATGCGTCATCCAAACTTAAATGACCCAGTTTACGGTTATCAGATATCAGTTATCAGTCTAACACGCAATGTCAAAGAGTCTCGTACATGTAGCATGTGAGCGAATTGCAGCGCAAAAGCTGTATTCCCCTGCTAACAAGTCTTTGGTTCAATGAAAGGTTTCCATCGTTAAAAATGTTTGAATTTCAAATTATTTTATATATATTTATTAATATTAAATTTAAGTTTTCATTATATAAAACATGAAATATTATGTAGTTTTAACGGTGATTGTAATATTTATATTTTTAAAATATGGTTAAAAAATTAATTCGATAGATATGATATAAAATTAAAATTAGTTTAGTTTATTTTATTTATTACTTACTAAATTTTGTTTGGTTTTTTTTAACTACAATTCAAATTATTCTCTTTTTTTAAATACTCGGGGATCCAAAGAAATGTTGAAATATTGAAATTTTAAAGAAGTTTACGGTAGAATTTTAAAGAGATTCGAGGGAAGTTGTAGGAAAAACAAAAGGTAATAATATAAATTTTTATTTTGAAATTTAGCACACATGAAATTTCTCGGAATTCAATGTGAGAATTTTTAAAAAGTATGAATTCTAGAATAATTGAATAATAAATTAGAAATTTTAATATAAATATTATGTCAGGTGTTGACGATCAGCAATCGGGAAAATTGTTGGGAAGAGTAAAAAAAACAAAAAAGTGATTCACGGGTAGCTTTAAGTGTTACGTGGTGAGTTAGATTTACTTTTAGTATTTGAGATAAATATGAAATATACAATGATAATATTTGAATTAATTATTAACTTATGATTTGATGATGGATGAAAGTCGATTGATGGGTATGATAGGAATAATTGATATGTTAGAGATTTATTATATGAGAATTAATATTATTGAAATAATGATTGATAATTTGATAGGAACTACGAGGATATAATTTGATGAATATAATAAAATAATAAAGAGCTGGATAGTTAAATTGAATGTCTCAATGTATGTATGTTTTTATATTATTGTTCATATGCATATACCTGAAATAAAAGAACTAGGAAGACAGCCGGTTTAGCTAAACATGTCGACATGTGGGAAGATGTTTCCAAATAATAACAACATTTAAATTCACGTATTGTATTTGCTTTAAATATTGATTGTTATTGCTTCAGATGCTAAAGTGTTATTATTGAGTGTAAATTTATTGATAGATGAATAAGTCTCACGGAGAGACAAATATAATGAAAAAGAAATATGGAAGTATGATATGATGAGAATTGTCTGAGTGATTGATTATATGTTGTGAACCTCATAACGAGGTAAATGATGATGTTGAATTGATAATTTAGAGATGATTAAATATATGATTGAAAGATTGATATGTCTGATGAGTAACTTAAGAAGAGATTGTGCAATAGGGGAATTATGAAATTGAATAGTGATTATAGAATATTGTTATTAAATTATTTGAGGAAAAAGATGAATGAATATTAAAAGATTATTTACTGAGCTTGTGAAGCTCACTCTTCATTGTTCAATGATTTCAGGTGGCAGACATGACAAATAGAATTGTGAGCAAAGATTCAGACTAAATTATTTTTTGTAAGCCACGTGGTCCACATCTTCAGACTAATGAGAAAAAAAATATATTTATAAATATTCATGCATCATATGTTGTATATAACGTATCAGTTGGAATCTTAATAATGTAACTCACATGTTGAGGGTTGAGGATTTATGTATGTAGAAAATTTCAGTTGGTGTTTTTATATTGTTGCATATATGTGTCGTGTTGGGATTTCAAAATGTGACGACACCGTCTCGGGGTGGCCAACCCGGGATGGGTCGTTACACCGACATAGGTTCGATGGGAATTACTCCATATTCATTTTGTGTGGTAGAGCCCAATGCTCTCGAGGGATATGTGGGCTAGCCTACCTACTTATCCATTTTATGTATAAAAAAAGACAGCATTTGTAACGACCCATCCCGGGTTGGCCACCCTCGAGACAATGTCATCACATTTCGAAAATCCCAGCTTGATACATATATGCAACAATAAAAATAATACTAACATAAATTTTTACTTTAATCCTCAACCTTCAACAGGGGAGGTACATCATTCTGATCTTGACTTAAACATAAGATACAAAGTAAAATGCATGAATATTTACAAATAAATATTTATTTTATTTTCTCATTAGTATGAGAATGTGGACACGTAGATGGATTACAAAAAATGATTTCGTCTGACTTTCAACCCTCCAGACTATTTGTCCTTCCTACTACCTGAAATCATTATACAATGAGGGGTGAGCTTCACAAGCTCAGTGAATTAAATTTACTATAAGTATTCAATTTGTGTGAGTAGTCATTTTCATTTATATTTCATATGACTGGATAATAGCATATAGTCTAATGTTTAGATAGTTCTTATTATATTATACTTCTATGTTTCTTTCTCACTATAATTGTCTCTATGTGAGACTCATTCATTTATAAATAAATGTATAATAACAACACTTCAGTAATACAATCAACATGTAAAATAGACGCAATGCATGAATTATTATTATGGAAAGTCTTCCCACATGTCGACATGTTTTTATCTTAGACCGGCCCCCTCCCAGTTCTTTCATTTCCAGCATATACCGACTGTCACAGTTTTTCAATTAGACCGGCCCCCTCCTGGTTCTTTTATTTTATACACACGTGAACAATGATATGAAATATGCATATGAACAGTAATATAAAAACAACATGAATTCAAATATTTAATTTTACTATCCTGTCTTTCCTCAAATTTCTACTTGATAAATTTCACTAATTTTTTTCTCTTCATATATCACATCAATTTGTCAACCATAACTAGTCAAAAATTTTGTTTATCACTGTTATTATTAAATCGACTCATTATTCTAATAATATTACTTATCACACAATAACTTTCTATATGTCCAATATTCATATCATACCTATTAATCAATTTTTCTTCTACCACTCAAGCATAAACTAATAATTTATTTTAATATTATCCTTAGATATTTTATTTTTATCTAGATTACTTAAAATAAATCTAACTGACCACGTAGTACTTAGAGCTACCCGTGGATCACGTCCTTACCTTTCTTGCTCCTCTCAGCAATTTCCTCAGGTTGCTTATCGTCAACACCTGACATAATATTTATATTGAAATTTCTAATTTATTATTCAATTCTTCATAATTCACACCCTTTGAAAATTCTCACTTTGCATTCCGAAAAATTTCATATATGCTAAATTTCAAAAAATAAATTTCACATTATTACCTTTTGTTTTTCTTAGCGCTTCCCGTGATTCTCTATAAAATTCTCCTATAAAACTCTTCAAATTTTTGCTATTTCAATATTTTTTTTAGTCTCTAAATATTTAGAAAAATAAAATAGTTTGAATTATAAAATGAATAAACCAAACAGGATTTAGTAAGAAATAATTAAAAAAAAAAACTTAAACTATTTATATGAAAAACAAAACTCAGCAACAGCCCATTTCTTCTGCAAACTCGGCACCCCCAACTCTCATGCTGCCACGATTGTGAAATGTGTAAAGCATGCACAATATCTCTTTGTGCCACCTGCTGTTTTTTTTAAGAAAGAAAAAAAATATATATATATTTTTCTTTTTCTCTCTTTCCACAGTAGACGCGTTAAGATATGTTTTTTGGTGTTTCATTTTCTTTGAAACTACGCTTCACGTCTTCAGATTTTTTTTCAAAAGAATTATTTTATTTAATATTAAATTATTTATGTATATATATTATTTTAATTTCATGTCATATTTATTAAATTACTTCTTTATCGTTACTTTACGAATTCGGGTATTACAACATTCCTCTTATTGACCTTTTCTTTTATTAAGTTCTTTGGTCTTTTAATTCATTAAGATTTTTTTACACTTTTGTCTTGGTTTTATTAAAGGGTAAATTGAAGGTTCTTGAACTATGTTATTATTTAACATTTCAATTTATAAACTATGAATTCGGTCTAAAGATTCTCAAATTTATAATTAATTATAATATTATTATCTTCATAAATATAATGTTTATTTTTATAAGTATAAAAAAAATTACGATCAAATTTTTTATATTCAAAAACAAACTCACAAAGACACATCGATGTCAAACTTTGGAGACTTGCAAGATATCAAAATTAAAAAAAAAAAATAGATAAAATATTGAAAAGTTGTTTGTGTTAAAATCCTAAGCTATGTTTTTGTAGCTTTTGGCCCATAATCACTTTTGATAAAAATGTGTGTTGAATCTACCATGGTCCTAGTATTACCCTTGATGGATCTTTGCTTGTCTCTCTCTCTCTCTTTATGAATTATTTTAAAGCATTACTTTAGTCTAGATTTTTCTAGGTGCTTAAAGGAATTGAACCTACGTTTTTTCCTTAAAAAAAAAAAATTTAAGGTCGGAGATTTCAACAAGAGATATGTCCACAGCACTTAAAAGTTGCTACATGAGTAAAGTGGGATTGTAAAATCTACAATTATTGAAATAAAATATTAGGTTTTTAATGGTTGGGCCTTTATGGCCTTAATTTTTTTTAGTTGTTGGCCCAACAAAAATTAGACTCCAGCCTGTTGATGGGTGCACAACTAACATTTTAAAACTAGACAGAGAAAATTAAAGTGGGAGAGAGTTGGATCACAAGCAATTTATTATAATCAAATAAGTAAACACTTCATTCAATATTATCTTTCATCACATGATAAATTAAATAAACAATAAAAAAATAAATTATAAAAGAGGAAAACAATATTTTTTTTTTACTCCAATTTGAAATTTCTAAAGTAAAATATATATTCTTTTAAAATCTTTACGAGTTCTTTCAATTTGTTAAAGAAGAAAAAAAGACATTACAAAAAAATTAAGCTTGCCATCATCGAAGAATTATGTGGACCAAAAATAATTAATTATATGGTAAAGAGTAATTTTGTTTTCAAGAAAAATAATGAATAAATTAAATGAACGGTTGAAAAATTTTCAGTTACTTGCATTGAAAACTAAATAATAAATATTTTTTTTAATCATTTATTGTATTATTAATAGGTGTCCTAAACATGACACCCGTTAACCGGACCCTTAAAATAAATATCTTTTCTCATTGGATAAGTATATGTAGGAAAAGTAATCAAAACTTTAATCGGGCTAAAACGATAACACCATTAATTTTTTCAGGAAACATATGCTGAAAAGATATCACTAGCATAAGTGAGCTGTATGACTGGGACCCTCATGTAGATCACACCATTAATATGTTGAAGGTTAAGATCTTGCAAGCAAGATAAAGCCATTGTTATGTACTTTGATATGGGTAGATCATGATTGTTAGAATATGAATTTGGGTCGATGGTAAATCGTAAAGGAAGATGATAATTAATATTAATTGATAATTAATAACTAAACAAAGAAAAAAGAAAATATAAATATAAAACTAAAAGTTCTCATTTATTTATTGATTAATTATGCATTACAAATTTTTTTTTTTTCAAAATTCATTTTATAACTTAAAATGTGGTAGAGAAGAGACGCCATCAAGCGGTTTTGAATAGTAATATGTTAAATAATCTTTAACAGAGGTATCTTGATAGATTGGGGGGTTTTCTTTTGACAGCAATTCCTTGATCGGTCCATAAAGTCTTGAGGAATTCTCTGCCAGATCTTGTGTTGTGAAAAAACATGCCACGGAAATTCTGGGGCCTACACGTTTTGCGAGCACCCTATGATTAACGCTTCTGAACCTATCATTCGAGATGAGCTGCACATAGAAAACTATGAATTTTGAAGAAATTGAATTGAAAGTAAAAAAGAGTAATTGGTGGATCTAAGCACTCATTGTTATCGTTTGGTTTAACTTTAATCTTAGTTTATAACAGTTAAATGGTTTTGAAATAGTTTTTGATAAAACAATAAAAGAGTTGAAAACCGTTAAATGTGAAACAATTATTCTGACAGTTTCATAAACTCTCCAAAGGAGAATCGTTGTGAGATTATAGTTATTTAGATAATGGTTAGAGTTATAATTAATATTGAACTTGCCTGTAGAAGATCTCCAATGTTCACCACTAGAGCTCCAGGTAGGGGAGGAAGATGAATCCATTCACTCTCATGAAGAACTTGTAAGCCACCCATTTGGTCTTGTAAAAGTATGGTGATGAAGTTACTATCAGTGTGGTTGCTAGTGCCCATTGTTAATTCTGGTTCAGGGCATGCCGGGTAGTAATGGCCCATAAGGAGAAGCTGCCCGGCACAATCCATATCTTTTAGGTGGTTTGGATTCAGCCCAAGAGCCTTTGATAGCAACTCAAACATAGTAAATCCAAGCGCCTTTACTTGCTTAGAGTAATTCATCACTATTTCCCTGCAAGTTCATCAAGTGCTTTTTATAGTTAAGAGAATTCTAATATAGGCTCTTGAAGTGAAAGCACTAGCAGATATGGGATAAATAAAGGACCAAATTCACAACAAAATGTTAGATATTTTCATTTTGCCTAGTAATGCATTACCTAGACTATTGTAACATCAGTGTCATTTATATCAAACTGATCTTCTTCCTTTAGCATCCAATTCGATTTTTATACTATAACAGATAAAATTAGCCATATGATATGATCAGTTTCATGACTTATAACACGTCACTGTCAAGAGTATAGATTTGCACACATACCTGCAGACTCCAGGAAGTTCTTCTGGGTTAGGAGGATCAGATGCCATTAAAAATCCCAGTGTATCCCTCCAATTAGCAGCTTGTGATCTAAACAAGTCAAAGTTGCTGAGGTACAACACCTTTCTGCTGAGATCACGCGTATAGAACTCCTTCTTCACCTCAGTGTCTTGTTCATGGAATCTGCGTATGCCATCGATCATCTCACCCAGAACACTATCAGGAATACCATGATTCACCACCTGAAAGAAACCCCATTTCTCACAAGAATTTTGGATTTGATCAACCAACTTTGTGCGAGTTAAATCATTGTCTATCCCTTTGAGGTCTATGATTGGAATGGTTAACTGGGAATCACGATTACCTGACTTCTTGTCAAGGATAAGTTGCTTATCGATGAACATACGTGGGATCTTTGTCGTCCCAGCATCTAATAGTCCCTTGACACCAGCTTTTGTATCATCAAAAGCTTTCACTTCGCTTCTACGATCGTAATCTGAGTCAGTAATTGCCTGCTGAACCTCAATATTGCTGCTTGTGACCACCATTTTCAAACTTCTGTGAGATTATCAGCTTGATCGCTGAGGTTTCCTGTTACAGCAACCAGTCTTTACAAATCACAACTACTTTTCTTTAGCTGACAATAATAAATAAAGCAAGGGATTTGGATCATCACACCTTAAAACCGTAGAGCAAAGAAACAAAAAGATAGGAATGTTGAGTTTGCTTAACTTACTAAATTTTATCTACTTGGCACAAAATTATTGATGGTTGCTTCAATGAACACGTTCAAGCACGTGGAGATAAAGAGACAAATGCTTATCTCAACCTTTCATCCACAGAATTCTAACCCATTAATTGGATTGTTGACAGTCATCATTTCTGACTTAAATAAAGCAATGTCCAGAATTCTATTCCATTAATTGGATTGTTGACAGTCATCATTTCTGAGAAATTCTTGGGATCTTGATCTAGGTCATAAAGATTTATCTTTTATTCAATAATTGAATCGTTTCAATGTTAAAATTAAATAAATTTTTTTTTAATAAAATATGTTTATATTTATTTTCTTATTTTTATTTTTCATTTTATTTTAATTCAAAAAGATACAATAACATATGAATGAATTTTTTTAAATAAAAAATTAAAACATTTTTTTTTTTAATGTTTATGCATCAACAACGTCACTACAAGATAAACGGTAGACACTGACGTTTTTTTTAGTATATTTTGACTCTTTAAAGTGCCGTAATATGCAATATCGGTGCTTATGACAAGCACCAGATAAAGCGTCGGTATGTGTGGTGTCGTAGTTTCAGTACTGACGCTTACTTTAAATGCCGAAATATGCATTTTTTGTGGCGCTTCAAAGCGTCAGTATATTATGGCGCTTAGAAGCGCCACAAGATTATGTATACTGCAGCACTTTTAAGCGACGCAAATTAGTGACATTAAAAATTCGTTGCAAATACCAAATATTAGCAATTTTTGTGACACTTTAAAGTGCCAAAATACACCTGGTTTGGTGTTTTATACTGTTTTGGGTTTAATATCAACACCTATTTTAAACCCATGTTCTTCAATATATGTACCATTAAATTCATAAAAATTCAAATATCAATATAAAAATCATTTCATTTACACAAAAAACATTCATAGTTAGCATATAAATTCATACACAACCAAGTAATTTAATGAAGTCTTAAAAATTATTTTACCATTACACTTGAAATCAAATATGGGATCTTCCATTAACCAACCGTTGTAGTAAAGACTTGAGCTCATCCATTTGGGATTGCATACTGTTCATTTGATCATTGTGTGTCGTTATTTCTTGAATCTGATGCTCCTGCTTTTGATTAAGTTCTTCTATTTGTGCTTTCAAATTATGTATCTCTTCAGCATAAGCCCCATTGTATCCCATATCATTCCTAATTTGAGCTAAAAATCCATACACGGCTGAGGGTGTAACTCCAAACCCTTGATCTCGTACACATCCAGAACTCTCTTCACCCATAAGCTCGGTGAAGACTTCATTTTGTATTTGTAAATTATTGCTAGCATCAGAAGAGCCTGAAGTAGCAACAAGTTCGGCCACACGAGCTTCATCAGTCACCTACAATAATGAAATAACAAAGATTAAACTCCCCTGAAGATTGAGTAGCTATTTGCAGCGAAGGTTATATAAAACAAAAGTTGCTTATAAGATTTTATAGAAAAAGGGACATAATTTCCCCTATTTTTCCATAAAACCTCCTACAAAAAAAACAAAACAAAAATACAATCCAAACAAAGTAGCTAGAGTTGCAAAGATCTCTTGTTACTATAAACAAGCCAAAACAGACAAAACATGACTAAATCACCCCTGACGGGCCTGACCACTTCCATCTATATTGTAGAGTAGGGTACCATATATATAGTCATATGGCAAAACCCATAGAGAATCTCACAATGCTTTCACATTACTCACCTAAAGTGCCATCAAATCAGAATTAACCAATTGTAATATAATCCTGTGAATGTTTGGTATAGCGGATTAAGAGGAACATAAGATTAAGAGAATGATAAAATTAATTAATTTCATCTCATCTTACATTTGATATTAAAAAATAGACATAAAAATAATATTACATCTCTCATTTATTAAAATTATTTCGTCTTATCCTACTCTTAATCTTATCATTTTTTTTTTAATCTGATGCACCAAACATACACTAAAGTTATAAACTTAAGTAATCTTATCATTAATCTAATTAATGATGATCTAAGACATCTCCTAAATTATATTCAATCACAACTTGGTGGATGAGTTGACCTAAATAAAAGGGTAATGAAAGTGTAGAAGAAAATTTGCAGATGGATTTCCATAGAGTACTAGAAGCAAATTAACCTCAAAAATGGAAAAACAGATCACATCAATCACATGCATGCAGGGGCCGAACTAGTTTTGCTGAACTTACCACAAATTGTCTTGATGCTTCATCAATAAAAGTTTCATCCTTGCGTTTATGAGTTTCAATAAAAAAACTCTACACACCCGGGCTCATTTCCATGTTTCATATCCTACCATTTATGAAAAAAGTTCAAACAATGACTCAATATATTACATCTCAAATGAAAGATTGGATGAATGAAGCAAATCAACTCACATATTCATCCCTTTTTCTAGCAAAACTCTTTGATCCGGTCGTGTGAGGACATTGTTGTCTTTCACGTGCTGCTGTCCCTATCGTAGAATATTTCTACACCAACAATAAACCAATTGACTAATAAATCATTAAAAGAAAATAGAAACAATAAGAATTCAAATGAACATAATTATGAAAAAACAACCTCACTCTGCTCAGAAAACCAGTAGTTCACAAGTTGTTTCCACTGGTCTTGATCTACTCTTTTTGGAACATTATTGCTCAAAACTTGCTGTTTTGTTTTGTTCCTCACATGGTCCCTTTTAAGCACATACCTGTAGTCCTTCCATTTTTTTTCGATCATCCTCAATAAAATTTTGTTGATCGCCTCAATCATAGGATAATGAAACTTCTTCTACCATAAAGAAAAGAAATAATACAAATAAGCATTTTTGGTGTTAGGGAGTATATGCATGTACAACACCACAAAAAAGGGAAGAAAAATCCAAATTAAGTTGTTAATTACTCAAATCAATAAAACAAGGTCCTTTTTGTAGTTAGAAGACACCTTCTTCCAATCTGTGTAACCAAGCGGACAAAGGTTCCCTCTCTTTGCAACTTTTTCTAACCAGCTACTTAATATTTGCCCACCTTTTTTCATAGGTTGATTACGTGCATTGAAGTGGACATCAATTTTCTCCCCACGCTCCAAGGACTACACTTGTGACGTTCGCATGACACATGTTTACTTTCTCACCCCTCCCTTCAAAATCTATACATTGAAACATAAATTTTATAATTAGGATAACAATGTGATATCAAATTAGTTATAAAGAGAATGTTTTATAATACAAAAATTACCAATTATCTCGTGTTCTTCATTATCATTGTTTTGAATTTTCGTTGTTATTAGCTCGGTCTCAGAATCACTTTGAGAGTCATGATCATCTTCAAGGTGATACTCATGCTCATGTTCAATATCTTCTTGATGTTGTGAAGACCCAACTGAAGATTGATTTGACATAGTAGCTCTGATTGAGGGAGGAATATATTTTGACCTAAACATGTTGCAATTTGTATACATAAAAACATAAACATGCTTATATCTCACAGGTCCATCAAACACTGGCCTTAAGTAAACAAGTCATTGACAAAAACAAATTTACAACAACAACAGCAACATTAACAATAAACCATACTACATCAAGATTCTTTTTTGCTTTTCTAATGCTCCTTTAATTAAGTGATCATTCCTATCTGCCTAAATTGTTTAGAAACAATGAACAGTTAACTTCATCTATTATTACCAGTAACCACCATCACTTAACCTTAGGATAATATGTAAATTATATCAAAAGAACATGACAACCCACTAGAAAACAAATTGAGTTAAGAGTAGTACGCATTATTGTTGGGGGAAGTGCAAACAGAGGGAGGGGGTGGGGGACTAGAAAGAAAGGATCTTGCCTTCAGTCTCACCTTTTTGTGTACAACAGAAAACAAATGCTTAATCTTAGTTGTGAGTTGTGCCACTAGAAAGTGATGAAAAAAGAAGGCATCAATAATCCTTTAACTGAAATGCAACCAATGACTAAAATGGTAAAATTTCAAAAAACCAAAGAACATAACAGAATGGGGAGAGGAGACATCTGATTTCTATCAGGTGCTGGTGCTGCACCATCCCCTGTGCAGGTGCTGGTGCTGCACCATTCGCTGTGCTAGTGCTGCTACAGAATAAGATTGTTTACCTACACATGGGCTGGTGCAGCACTAGCACCTGCACTTACAAATTTGGAGGGAAAATTGAGGATACATGTTTCAAATTGTATATTATTAAAATACACAATAAAAATATTTTTTTACAAGTAAAAGAAATATATAGATATCAAAAGGGCACAAAGGGGTGCCACCCATTTACAAGTATAGCTATCTAATAGATATAGTATCTATGAAATCTAATAGGTGTATCTCATTTACATAAATGTTCCCCACTAACTAGAAAACAAGGGTATTAAGCTGCCCAGAGACACATTCGACCTTTCCACCCCATCAAAAACACTTCTATTTCTTTCTTTCCAAACTAACCACCAAATGGATAGAGGAATCAAGGTAATAATCTTATTCCTTTCTATGGAAGCTCGAATACCATTCCAAGCCCAACTTTCTCCAAAACGGAACCACCACTCACCCAACAAATACCCATAACCCGAAAAGCCATATTCCATAATTATCTTGTCCAAGAACAAATTATCAATAAATGATGCGCAAACTCACATTCCTCTTTGCATAAATAACACCGATTCACAAGCATTCTTACTTTCCTTTAAAGGTTATCAATGGTCAAAATTCTATCCCAAGTAGCTTCCCAAACAAACAAAAAACGCCACTTTAGTAGGAGCGCAAGACCCCCAAATGGACTTCCTAGGAAAATTAGAGCCCTCCTCCACAAAAAGGCCATTTTACACAATAAATATACATAATTAGATACATAATGTTAAATCATGCCTATGGTCTGATATGTAATGTTGACTGGTGGTGCAAAGGTACTGGAAAGTATAAGAATGCTGAAAGCACATGATGACTAGTCACAAAAACCATAAATACAATAGTTGAGTATCTAACTATGCAAGACACATATATCTTGCAAATTTGAATTCCCACTCGATTATGGAGTATCGTGGTTCTTATACTATATCATTTCTCTAAGAATTCTTCCATTCTTTTCCTATAATGTTAAATCTTCTTTTTTATAAAATGATTAAATGTGCCTAAATACTTGAATTTCATCTGGGAAAGAGCATACTTCAAATTAGTTTTAGCATACTCTTCCATATTTCTTCTTTAAGAGCAATGATATGTCAACTGGTAAGAAGCATATAGGATAGTTGGGCTCACCGTCAAGGTGGTCTACAGTTGAAAGGACCATATTTTGGTCTTTAGACTTGAAGAAGACTGAAGAATATAAAAAATGTTAAAGTATGCCTATGGTCTGATATGTGATGTTGACGGGTGGTGCAAAGGTGGTGGAAAGTATAATAATGCTGAAGGCACTTGGTGACTAGTCACAAAAACCATCAATGCAAGAGTTGAGTATCTAACTGTGCAGGTGCTGGTGCTGCACCATCCCTTGTGCAGGTGCTAGTGTAGCACCAGCCCCTGTGCAGGTGTTTATGCAGCAGTAGCCCCTGCGCAGGTGCTAGTACAGCACCAGCCTCTGTGCAGGTGTTGGTATAGCACCATCCCCTGTGCAGGTCCTGGTGCAACAGCAGCCCCTGTGCAAGTGTTTGTGCAGCACCAGCCCCTGTGCAGGTGCTGATGCAGAATAAGATTGTTTACCTACCTCAGTTCGTTGTAAATTTCATACTACATGAAGAGAATTCAGGTATAAATTGTACAAAGAAACAACGCAACAGAATAAATGTTGATAGCCTACTCATGTAACTAGCTCAAAAAGAAAATGCAACAAGAGAACCAAAAGAACCAGAGATTAAATTAAAAATTGGCATCCTCATCAATGTCCATCCTAGCCCAAGTTGAGATACAATCTAATTGATCGTCTACCACTACATTAGAAGGTATGCACTAATTGTAAGTGTCATCATCCTCTTCCTGCGTTTTTCCCCCATTTCATATATGTCCCTTAGCTTTGTGATCACAACATGATACCATTCCTTTCTTGTTAGGTCTTGCACATAAAACACTTGTTTCGCTTAAGATGAAAAAACGAACGGGTCATTCTTCAATAACTGACTAGTGTGTATAAACCTAGACAAGTTCACGAGAATGCACCCACTTGCATCTTTCTTTAAACCTATGGGTGAATTAATATCCACCCAATCACAATGAAACAACACAATCTTAAATGCCCCATAATAATCCAACTCGATGATATCTTTGAGCACACCATAATACATTTGATCATCTGCTTCAACCATAACTCTCGAATTTTGAGATCGTCTAAACTTCTCACATTTCTTTGTGTGGAATTTAAAGCCATTGATGTTGAATCCATTAAATTTCCTAACAACATTATTCGGACGTCGAGCAAAGGCAATTATTTCATCTGAATAATTGTTATCCACCATCCATGGCACCTAAACATTTTCAAACAATTAATATGAGACATCATCAGTCAATGTTTTATTGAACACATTTATACAATTCAAAGACAATTGATATTATGCCTAACCTGTCTCATAAGCCATGAGGGAAATTTCTAGACCAACCACTTCTATTTGAGACTTTGTATTGGTCGATTGGAACGGTTGGTTAGTTTTTAAGCAGCCAAAAATTCGCTGTAATGATTGATGTTTTTATCAAACTGTTAGCCCTCATAAAAACTACTCAATTTAACCACATGACTAAGTTCCTTTATTGATACTAACCTACGAAAGTGAGAAAGTTTATAATTATGGAGCAACACATAACGATGTGCTTGAGCCAATGACATGTCATCGAGCTCAACACTTACAATCTTTCCCATAATCCGTCCACCTGAGGAAAACATGTATTCATCCGGATAATTTACATTATCATTGTACTTTTAGGGGCTGTTGAATTTTGTATTTACACCTTTGAAGTATTGTGAGCAATATGTTAGACATTCTTCTCCATTGTACCCTTTAGTAATTGACCCCTCGGGTCGACTTCTATTACGTACGTAAGATTTCAAGCGCACTAAATACCTTGCAACGCCGAAAAATTAAAAGATAAATTTACTAGCCATTAAAATACAAATTAAGTATTCACAAATGAGATTTGAACATCTAACATCTCAACAGGATACATCTACCTATAGTGTATGGGACCACCAAGTCTAGCCTCCGAGGCTAAGTGAATGATAAGATGAACCATAATGGTAAAAAAACCAGGGGGAAATATTTTCTCCAAATAGCAAAGTGTTAAAGAAACACGCGACTCCAATATGTCAAGCTTCTGGGGATCAAGGGCTTTAGAGCATAAAGCTTTGAAAAATGATGATAACTCAGAAACAACTGCTACAACATGTTTAGGCAAAGATGCTCTTAAGGCAATAGGAATGATTTCATGCATCAATATGTGACCATCATTACTCTTTAAGTTTGACAGCTTACGATCCTTTAGGTTGACACATCTTGAGATATTTGATGCATACCCATCAAGAACTTTAAGATTTGCCAAAACTGTCAAGAAATTGTGTTTCTCTTTCGTAAACATAGTGTAGCATGCTGGAGGCGAGTGATCTTTTCCATTAGGAAGAACAACTAAATGAAGATCTTTTCTAATACCAATTTCCTCGAGATCACGACGTGCCTTTTTATTATCTTTAATCTTACCATCTATATTCAATATTGTTCTAATCAAATTATCACCTACATTATTCTCTATATACATCACATCTAGATTATGACGCAAAAGATTGTTTTTCCAATAAGGTAACTAAAAAAGTGCTTCTTTTTTTCCATAAAGTATCTACAACTCCCTCATCCATGGGAAGATCCTCCTTATCAACATTTTCTAGGAAATCATCCACACCCTCAAAAAGGTTATCAACTTTATCCACTAGTACTTGCCCCGTAGAGGTACTAACATCCTCTTTTGCCTTCTTCTTAGAAGGCTTCGAGGTTTTACCATAGATGTAGTTTCCACCCTCTAGTTATCTTAAAACATTGTGTCCAGACGGTGGAATAGGAGCAGATCCCAACACTATGGTGCCATCAAACTGATCCTTTTGAAAACGAAACTCATGGTTTCTTCTAACCATCGACGATGACCCATATAGCAAAACTTTCCCCCGTGTTTTAACCATATAGAATGCATTGAGTCCCTACAACATGGACAAGCAACATGCCCCTTGGTGCTCCAACCAGATAAGTTTGCATATGCTGAAAAATCGTTAATGGTCCAAAGAAAAGAAGTGCGCAGCTTAAAACTTTGATTGGTGGACGCATCAAACGCATCAACACCATCCCATAATTATTTCAACTCTTCCATTAGAGGCTGCAAAAAGATATCAATATCATTACTGGGGCTTTTCTCACTAGGAATCACCATTGAAATGATGAATGATGTTTGCTTCATGTAAAGCCACGGTGGCAAGTTGTATGGGACCAAAAGAACGGGCCATGTGCTATAAGTAGAATTCATTGTTCGAAAGGGATTGAACTCGTCACTAGCTAGGCCAAGCCTAACACTATGAGAATCAGCTACAAAATTGGGATACAAAGTGTCAAATTCATTCCAAGCTAATCCATCCGCCGGGTGTCTTAAAGTCCCATCCTTTGCCCGATCTTTATCATGCCATCTCATTAACGAAGCCGTTTTAGATGACATATATATCCTCTTCAATCTCAGTATTAGAGGAAAATAACGCAATACTTTAGCTGGCTTTTTCTTTTTAGATGAAGCATCCTTCTCATTCAACGGATCCTCATCATCAGCATTGTTTTTAACCCACTGTGGTACACTACACGCATAAAAAAATTCATCATTCACATGCTCACCCCAATACAATGTGTAGTCATTAGGACAAACATGAATCTTCTCATAGCCAAGACCCAATCCTTTGATAATCTTCATGGCTTCATAATAATTTGATGGCATTGGAGCACACATCGGAAATGCCATGTTAATAAACTCAAGCAACATAGTAAGAGATTTACCAGGCCACCCATTTAAACCTTTGATGTGTAGTAGGTATAGCATAAAAGTTAACTTTGTGAAATTCTGACAACCCGGATAAAGTTAATTATCATAATTTTTCATCAAATTGCGATACTGAGTCGTCTGATCAATAGCAAAATGAACTGGATGTTCGACGTGTAAAAGCTCACCACAATTATTGAACTCAAACACACCATGGGCCTGTTGCTCTTCACCATGCTCATTTGAATATCCCACTTCGATTCCTCCACTTAATGGTTCATTGTTTTGGTTTTCACAAGTAACCTTGAAGGCACCTCAGAGCAAGCCCAACACGTCATCTCGTCCCATGAAGCCAATTGGAACACTAGTGGGTTCTAAACTAGTGTAAGTGTGGTCTATACGAGAGACTTTCTCCCTATTAAAAACCCACTCGGTGTAACCTGGACTAAACCCATTATACAATAGATGCTCTTGAACAACTTCTGGTTCGAATGAAGAACAATTACCACATCTCCTACATGGAAAAACAATACTACCACTACCACAAGCTTTCTGACACGCAAATATAATGAAGTTTGCAACACCATCCATATAAGCTTTACTCGACCTCATTTTATCAATCCAACTATTATCCATTTTAAGATGACGCCAATAAACTTTCTTAAAACAATATTAAGAAAGTCAGAATTGAACTTGTAGAATGAGGTTCCAACCCAAGAGGGGGGTGAATTGGGTTTTTAAAAACTTTCGTTAATTACTTGCACGTTTATAAAAACAGTTAAATGCACAAGCATATAAACAAGTAATGTACTTTAAGTAAAAGTGTTTAAGGAAGAGAAAATGCAAACTCAGTTTATAGTGGTTCAACAATATCGGATTCGTTCCAACCCTACATCCACTCTCTTCAAGGAACCTCCTTGAAGTGATCCACTAAAACTTTTAGTCATACAACTTTACAGGTGTTGTACAAACCTTACAACCAATCCCTTCCTCTTATAAGCTAATCCCTTCCTTGCGAAAGCTAATCCCTTCCTTGCGGAAGCTAATCCCTTCCTCATAGAAGCTAATCTCTTCCTTGCTGAACCTTACAAAGAAGTGTTTAATTCTAAACACTCTAAGAGTTATTACAACTCTTTCCCCTTTGCAATAAATGTGATTTGCTGTAAAGTAAATGGTAGAGAGATAGCAATGAATGCTTTTACAAATGAGAAAAATCTCTCTTTCAAAGAAAAGCTTGAAGAATGGCTCAACAATAAATTTTTCAAAGCTTTTGAGTATTAATGAGTAAAACTATGAATTGAATGTGTAATCATCTTCTTTTAAATGCTCATTGAAGTGGGTTTGTATAGCCTTGAATTAATATAGCCATTAGACACTGACTTGGTAGGTTTGGTGCATTAAATGCTCAAGTATGGCTTCTCTAACGGTCATATTTTTCGAATCACCAGTCGACTGGGTCTTAGTACCAGTCGACTGGGTCAAGTGAAAAAGTTCACTTTTAGGCTGTGGGAGAGTATCAATCGACTGGGTCCTAAGCACCAATCGACTTAGAACTCACTGTCCCAGTTGCTAGTCGACTGGTATAGATCACCCAGTCGACTGGTGACACACTGTCCCATATCCCAACCGTCTGGTATAAGGAGTCAGTCGACTGGGTTGCCCTTCAACCTAGTTCTTCATGTTTAAAATTTTTTTTGACTTTAGAAAAGTTTGAATAAATAGTTTTGTCAAAATGCTTTTATAAAAAGAGCCATAAGACAAGCTAGTTACTTGAACATAAAAGATTTACAACTTGTTTCAATACCTTATGCCTATACTATATCTTCTGTCTTGACTTAGTGTCTGATACAGGTTGAGTTCTTGCATCTTGACTCTTTGCTGTATGCGTTTATCATTTAAACACTTAGATAAAACTGTTAGTACAATTAGAGTAGTATTTTGTCATTATTAAAATTTAGATAAAGGTCAACAAAACTATTTTAGGCAAAAAAAAAAACATAATCACAAACTTAGATTTGATTGCTAAGTGGATGAAATGAAATTGATAATCAAAGGTGCTGTTGTGCAGCAGCCCACTCATAAGTGCTGCGCAGCAGCTCCCTCACAGGTGCTGCTGTGCAGCAGCCCCATCACAGGTGTTGCTGTGCAGCATCCCCCTCACAAGTGTTGCTGTACATCAGCCCCATCACAGGGATTAGGTTAAAGGTCTTGACTGAGTCGTTTAAGATAAGGGAAACATGAAGATACTTTCACCAATATATAGCTCTAAAAAGATGTAGAATGTAATATCATATACACCAGTGTCTCTTATTTTTCTTATAAATAAGAAGAAAATATTAATGTCTATATGTCTGTCTATCTGTCTTATGCAGTTCATTTTGATTTGAGACTGATAAGCGAATTGAGAACTGTGTTTTTGTTACAACAGATTCTAGCAACAAGACAACAACTACAACAAAAACAGATTCGAAACTCAATGCTAAGCGATATATTACATTTTAACAATACTTTTCAAAACCCATTTAATCTACTACCACTTCTATTTAAACTAGACCAAGAAATATGTAAAATGATAAATCAAACTACCAAATCAACATAAGTTTATTAAGAAACACTATTTTCCCTTTGTAAAATACGTAAATGTTAACATTCTCATAGATCTACAAGAAATGAGGCCAAAACAATAAGAAGATAAACAATATACTGAAGAAAATTTGAAACAGTAAACATTTAAAGCTTTTTTTGGTTGCTGGGGAAATGCGAGAAAAGAAACTCAACCTTTTTAATTTTCCTTTCTATTGTTTTCTTTTCTTTCTTAGGTTTTCTCAGCAAACAAACAGGGAATAGAAATGGCGGACGAGTTAGCTCTCTCACCTAATATGAAATATACCTGCGCAGAAATTTTGAAGAGAGAGAGACGAAGAAGATGAGGAAGAGGCTAAAGATGCGAGTAGGAAGAATGAGTCACGAGAACCGGCTATTTTGACACCCGTTGACTGAGAAATTACACTAAGCACGCGTATCACCGGTTATTTTAACTCCTATTTCGGCGCTTTAAAGCGCCGCCGTAATATGCAGAAACCCATTTCATATTGCGGCGCTTCAAAGCGCCGCAATATGAAATGGGTTTCTGCATATTACAGCGCTTGTGAGTGCTACAATATACTCGAACCCATCATATTGCGACGCTTCCAAGAGCTGAAATATGAAATGGATTTCAAGCATATTCCGGCACTTAAAAGCACCGAAATAGGCAATAAGTTTCGCATATAACGACGATTTGAAGCGCCGATATATGTTCTTTGGACATAAAGCGCCAGAAATAAAGCATCGGTGGAGGACTTACGGCAGCGCTTGTAGTAAGCGTCGGCAAAATCCAAAATAAAAAAATTCTAATTTTACCCATATCGGGTCTGGATCGTTTCAGGTTTGGGTTGTATCGGGTCCAAATTATTTTGGGTTTTGGATAATTTCAAGTTCGGATTGAGTCGTGTTCAATCATTTTAGATTCATGTTATTTTGGGTTTCGGATATCTAGGATTTTAATCGGGTCGTATTTGAATCACATTATTTTAATATTTTTTTATACTCAAATCGAATGGTTGAGTTTTCGGGTAGGGTCAACCCGGACACTACCAATGATTGATAATCTTACTTGTAGCTATAGAATTGATTATATATTTATTTATTTACTTAAGTCACTTTATCCTCGTTTTTATTCTTGTGGTCTCAGTTGTCAGTAGTATACGATTTGAACAGAACATTGAGGTTACCTCACAAAAAAGGAAAATGGTGGTCACAAACACAAGCGATGTACAGGCCGATTTGAGAGCCGAATATGATCGAGCAAGTGAATTAAAGGCTTTCGATTACACAAAAGCAGAAGTTAAAGGACTTGTGGATGCCGCAGTCACAGAGATTCCTCGTATTTTCCATCAACTACCTGATAACTTGAGCACCATATCAGCTCCTGATGATACCCCATGATACCCCGCTTACAATTGCTATCATAGACCTTGAAAATGTTAACAAAGATTCAATCACGCGCAAGGAGATTGTTGACAAAGTTGGAAGTGCATCAGAGACTTGGGGTTTTTTTCCAAGTAATCAACAATGGAATTCCAGTGAGTGTTCTGGAGGAAATGAAGGATGGAGTCCGTAGGTTTTTCGAGCAAAATGTTGGAGCGAAAAAGGAATTCTTCTCGCGTGATTACACGAAAAGGCAGGTGTGATTTTCTCGCGCAAGCCATGATATTTCCTTTGTTATGATAGCCGAATTTTTATGATACAAACAGTCCCTGAAGTGCTTTCTGATTACTCAAAACGAGTAATGAACTTGGGGCACTTACTGTTTTAGTTACTATCAGAAGCTTTTGGACTGAACTGAAAGACATGGATTGCACTAAGGGGCTTGCGGTTCTGTTGCATTACTATCCGCCGTGCCCACAGCCAGAGTTAACTATGGGCACTAGCAAGCACCCAGACAATGGTTTTCTCACCGTGCATCTACAGGACCATATCGGTGGCCGTGATCTTCTACAGACAAGCGTCTATTTTTTGTGCTCTCATTTGTTGGTAATAGGAATATTTCACTCTTATTTTTTGTGCTCTCCAAAATTGTCATAAACGGTATCAATTATTCCTATTGATACAAACAAACGAGAGCACATAAGAGTACATCACAGAAAGCAATGGTGCAATGGTACATCACAGAAAGCAAACATATAAGAGTGAAATAATCCTATTACCAACAAATGAGAGCAAAAAAAATAGACGATTTCCTCTAGAAGATCACCAATGTTAATCACTAAAGCGCCAGGAGTAGGGGGTACATCGAGCCACTGATTTTGATGGAGGACTTGGAGGCCACCAATTAATATGGTCCTGTAGAAGCACGGTGAGAAAATCATTGTCTGTGTGCTTGCTAGTGCCCATAGTTAACTCTGGCTGTGGGCACTGCGGATAGTAATAGTAATGCGACAGAACAGCAAGCCCCTTAGTGCAATCCATGTCTTTCAGGTGGTTTGGGTTCAGTCCAAGAGCTAACTCAAACAGTAAGTACCCCAAGTTCATTACTAGTTTTGAGTAATCCACCATTATCTCTCTACAAGTAAATACAGAAAGCACTCCAGGGACTGTTTGTATCATAAAAATTCGGCTATCATAACAAAGGAAACATCATGGCTTGCGCAAAATGAGCACTTTAGTATTGAGTGTAGACCTATTTTGTCCCTGTAGCTCTGATATTAGTGCTACTTATGGTTGTATTTTTTAAATTAATGTATTCTGAGGCCGTTAATTAAAGAAGGATTAAAATAAATTACGCTCTAGTGTTTTCCCTTGGCACATATACCAAACTGTCCGATTGGTATGACTTATGCCATATATGCCACTTCTCACTTGATCTAACTTTGTATCCCGTGACATTGATTTCACATTCGAAGTCTTTAAAGCCGAATTGATGGGCTATGAAAATCTTCTGGATGTCAATCACTCTGTTCACGGCACGGATAGTAATCACTTTGCATTTGCTGCAAGCAAATCTAAGGTGCTTACTTATGTTAAAAAGAAAGAGCCACCATTCCCTTCCACAAAGATGCAGAATATAAGTTCCTCTAATTATTGACCACAACAGTAAAACAGATCTATTCCTCAGCAAATCCCAAACAACCGATCAGTTTATCAAATTTGTGGTAAATTTGGATATACTACTATTGATTGTTTTCAGTATTCATATCAGGTCCCTCCTCAAGATCTAGCAGCAATGGTATCGAGTGTAGACCTATTTTGTCCCTATACCTCTGATATTAGTGCTACTTATGGTGGTATTTTTTAAATTATGTATTCTGAGGCCGTTAATTAAAGGAGGATTAAAATAAATTATGCTTTGGTGTTTTCCCTTGGCACATATACCAAACTGTCCGATTGGCATGACTTATGCCATATATGCCACTTCTCACTTGATCTAACCGGTTTTAGAGATTTATAAAAACACAAAATCAACTTTAAAGTTGCTCTGTTTTCTAGTAAGGGAAAACAAACCAAATACAGAGCTATAAGGCAGATTTGGGCTACTTGCATACAGGAGCTAGACAGGTTGTGAAAAACCCACCATAAACGGGTAGAATTTGATACAGGAGCTTAGTTTATGCAGGTCCCAAAACGGCCGTATATGTACTCTTGTGATAATACAATCACTACAACCAGTGAAACATTTGGATCTGTGCTCAAGAGAAAAGTGAATGTGATTTAATTCAATTTGGCACATTTTTTCCAATCCCAATCGATCAGGAGGGTCTACAGCTAAAGGAAAGAGATAAGATTACTGGTATGAGCCAATAAAATTGAAGGCCTACCTAGTCTATGCATAATCAATTTAAAGCATGAAAGCTTGAGGTGGTTTCATTTGACGAAGCAAGCAAACAATTAACATTTAGTTGTAATATACAGATCAAATACCTGCATGCTGTAGGCAACTCTTCAGGATTCGGAGAATCAGGAGCCATTAGGCAAAACATTGTCTCTCCAATTCGCTGCTGGTGAACTATACAGATCAAAGTTGCTATTGTACGCCAACCTTTTCGTGTAATCACGCGAGAAGAATTCCTTTTTCACTCCAACATCTTGCTCGAAAAACCTATGAACTCCATCCTTCATTTCCTCCAGAACACTCACTGGAATTCCATGGTTGATTAGTTGGAAAAAAACCCCAAGTCTCTGATGCACTTCCAACTTTGTCAACGATCTCCTTGCGCGTGATTGAATCTTTGTTAACATCTTCAAGGTCTATGATGGGAATTGTAAACGGCGTACCATCAGGAGCTGATATGGTGCTCAAGTTATCAGGTAGTTGATGGAACATACGAGGAATCTCTGTGACTGCAGCATCCACAAGTCCTTTAACGCCTGCTTTTGTGTCATCGGAAGCCTTTAATTCACTTGCTCGATCATATTCGACTCTTAGAACGGCCTGCACACCGCTTGTGTTCGTGACCATCATTTTCCTTTTTTGCGTGGTAACCTCAAAGTTCGGATCATATCGGACACTACTGACAACCGAGACCGCAAGAATAAAAAGAGGATAGCACAAAGTATTGAAAGTGACTTAAGTAAATAACTAAATATATAATCAATTCTATAGCTACAAGTGGGAGATTATCAATCACGAGTAGTGTCCGGGTTGGCCTACCCGAAAACTCAACCATTCAATTTAAATTTGATTAATATTAAAATAATATGATTTGAATTCGACTCGATTCAAATTTTACGTATTTAAATTTAAAATAGTTTGAATCTAAAATGATTGAACACGATTTGATCTGAACTCGAAATTATTTAAAATCCAAACAATTCGGATCCAATACAATTTAAACCCGAAACGATCTAGATTAGATATGGGTAAAATAAAAAAATTTTATTTTGGATTCATAAGTTTGATTGTTTAAATCATCTCTATCTTTTATGTGAAGTAATTTTTTAATTTTAAAAATATTGTTTTTTTTAAAAATGAAACTAATTAAATATAACAAATTCATATGAATCATCAATCATTATAAAAAAATTGAAATTAGTTCGAGACAATATAAGTAGATCATTTGTTATGTTATATTTTAACTTTTAGTATCAATATCTTTATTTTTTATTTTTTTATTAAATAATAATTACAAATAATTAATGTTATATATAATTAACTCTAAGTGTGATTAATTCAAGTGTACTACAAATGTGTAATTATGTAATCGAATATTATTTTTATAAAACTATTTTTTTAGTTATATGTAATATATTTAAATGCTTAACATGTTTTAAGGATTCCACGTAATTACATTGTATTCATGAATAGATATATGCATCAAGTTTCAATTGATATCTAATGTAATATAGTAATAATATTAATGTATATCTTACACACTCTATAATCTACTATCTACGTTCCAACAAGTTAGAATTAAATAAAAAGAAATCTTAATGCAATGTGTTTATATTCATTTTCTTATTTTTATTTTTCACTTTATTTTAATTCAAAAAGATACAATGACATAAAGATGAATTTTTTATTTAATTAAATGAGTCTTTTCAAATAAAAAAATTAAATTTTTTTAATGTGTATGCATCAGCAACACTTGTGTATATCCAAACAATCGTTGCATGTGCAAATAATTGATACGGTTTACTACAATTTCAGAGGTGATTATAATATGGGTAATTACAAAACACCCCTATATTTATATGAAAATTACATTTTCTTTTCTCTTTCTGAAAATCATGCTCTTTCACACTTAATTTGAAACAAATGAAATCCATAATTTTTATAAAAATCATTTTAAATTTTATATGTATCATGTTTAGAAGAAAAAAAAATTATGAAATTCAATTTAAAATGAATTATTTATGAAATTGAGTTGGCTTGTTACAAATTCTATCAAATTGATAGAATTTACAAATGAATTCTACAAAATGCTAAAACACCCTATCCCGCTCCCCACACATTTTTATTTTGAATTTTTTATTTATTTCAAACATTTTAAACATGAGAATTCAAATGAATGAATTCTACATTTTAAAATAGAAAAAACAAACATAAAATTTCATTTCAATTTATTTTCAAATGAAATCTATGCTTCAATTTATCTGAAAAAATGAAAATTTTCATTTAATTCCAAACGCACTCAAATAACATATCATTAGGCTGAAATAAAATTTCATTTTAATTTATTTTAAAATGAAATCTATGTTTCAATTTATCTAAAAATAAAAATTTTCATTTAATTCTAAACGCAATCAAATAACATATCATCAGGCTGAAATCAAAAGAGTCGTCCACGCGAAGATAATTAAGATTGAACATTTCAAAGAAGTACTAAACTGTCAGAACTTGAAGCAAGCCATGGTAGCACTTACACAATTACTTGTTGGATCATACCGAACTTCAGAGCTTGAAATGCTGCAGTGCTCCATCAATACCATGTTCATAGACACGAGTGGTGAAGTCTTTCACAGTGGCTTCTCTGTAGACTGGAGGATTATCTTCTCTTAAACGCTCATAAATGGTACATAAAGTTCTGAAAATTGCAGAACACCAGTGCTGAAAAAGCATGCAAGTGATATTCTTGGGCCTACAAGGTTTGTCTTTTACACTATTAAACTTGTCATTTGCTATAAGCTGGAAAATTCAAAGCAAATAAAAGTGACTTCATTGATATTTGAATCCAATATGATTGCGGTCATCATAGTTACGGAAGACAATATTGGAAGATTTCCCCTTTATGTTACATAATATTGAAAAAAAATCATGCAAATATATTTTGGTCTGCCAAAACGGTGAAAATCAATAATGATCAAAAATCAAAATACTCCACAGAACTGCAAAATCATTTAGTTCACAAACTATATTCTGTATCTCCATTGCCAAGTTCAAATCCTGTAATGCAGCAGCGGAGAAGTCCCATCGAGGCCTTTTGCGTTGAAGTAAGCAACATAGTCTTCCACAGTTGTCTCTCTGTACTTTGGAGGATTTTCTTCAAATAGCAGCTCCTTAATAGGACCATAAAGTCTTGGGTTTGGAAAAAGAGATGTGCTAAAAAAGCATGCCACTGATAGTCTTGGTCCTACACGATTTGCCAATACTCTATGCTCCACACTTACAAATCTGTCATTTGATATAAGCTGCAAAACCGGCACAAGAGGATGTGAACCAGCAGCACTATATAATCAATAATTGTTCGACTAATTGTGTGGGAGCGTACAAATAGATAAATAAAAAATATATCTACACTACACCCAAACGTGAAAGTTTTCTACAAAAACATAAGTCTTTGATATGGTCTGATGTAATTCATTCACTTTCACTTAGGTGATTTCTTGTGAATGGATGCATGTTATTCAGAATTATGTTTTGAGCTATAATTCCTACTTTGTAATGCCTTAGGATCTGTACAAACTACAATTTAAAAAATATATATATATGCAATGGTACATCACAGAAAGCAAACATATAAGAGTGAAATATTCCAATTAACAAGAGCACAAAAAATAGACGCTTGCCTGTAGAAAATCACCAATGTTAATCACTAAAGCACCAGGAGTAGGGGGTACATGGAACCACTGGTTTTGATGGAGGACTTGGAGGCCACCGATATGGTCCTGTAGAAGCACGGTGAGAAAATCATTGTCTGCGTGCTTGCTAGTGCCCATAGTTAACTCTGGCTGTGGGCATGGCGGATAGTAATGCAACAGAACAGCAAGCCCCTTAGTGCAATCCATGTCTTTCAGGTGGTTTGGGTTCAGTCCAAGAGCTTCTGATAGTAACTCAAACAGTAAGTACCCCAAGTTCATTACTTGTTTTGAGTAATCCACCGTTATATCTCTACAAGTAAATACAGAAAGCACTTCAGGGACTGTTTGTATCATAAAAATTCGGCTATCATAACAAAGGAAAGATCATGGCTTGCGCAAAATGAGCACTTAAGTATTGAGTGTAGACCTATTTTGTCCCTGTACCTCTGATAATGGTTGTATTTTTTAAATTAATGTATTCTGAGGCCGTTAATTAAAGGAGGATTAAAATAAATTATGCTCTGGTGTTTTCCCTTCGCACATATAGCAAACTGTCCGATTGGCGTGACTTATATGCCATATATGCCACTTCGCATTTGATCTAACCGGTTTTGGAGATTTATAAAAACACAAAATCAACTTTAAAGTTGCTCTGTTTTCTATTAAGGGAAAACAAGCCAAATCAGAGCTATAAAGCAGATTTGGGCTAATTGCGTACAGGAGCTAAACAGGTAGTCAAAAACCCACCATGAACGGGTAGAAATTGATACAGGAGCTTAGTTTATGCAGGTCCCAAAACGGCCATATATGTACTCTTGTGATAATACAATCACTACAACCAGTGAAACGTTTGGGTCTGTGCTCAAGAGAAAAGCAAATGTGATTTAATTCAATTTGGCACATTTTTTCCAATCCCAATCGATCAGGAGGGTCTACAGCTAAAGGAAAGTGATAAGATTACTGGTGTGAGCCAATAAAATTGAAGGCCTACCTAGTCTATGCATAATCAATTTAAAGCATGAAAGCTTGAGGTGGTTTCATTTGACGAAGCAAGCTAACAATTAACATATAGTTGTAATATACAGATCAAATACCTGCATGCTGTAGGCAACTCTTCAGGATTCGGAGAATCAGGAGCCATTAGGCAAAACATTGTGTCTCTCCAATTTGCTGCTGGTGAACTATACAGATCAAAGTTGCTATTGTACGCCAACCTTTTCGTGTAATCGCGCGAGAAGAATTCCTTTTTCACTCCAACATCTTGCTCGAAAAACCTACGGACTCCATCCTTCATTTCCTCCAGAACACTCACTGGAATTCCATGGTTGATTACTTGGAAAAAACCCCAAGTCTCTGATGCACTTCCAATTTTGTCAACAATCTCCTTGCGCGTGATTGAATCTCTGTTAACATCTTCAAGGTCTATGACAGGAATTGTAAACGGGGTATCATCAGGAGCTGATATGGCGCTTAAGTTATCAGGTAGTTGATGGAACATACGAGGAATCTCTGTGACTGCAGCATCCACAAGTCCTTTAACGCCTGCTTTTGTGTCATCGAAAGCCTTTAATTCACTTGCTCGATCATATTCGGCTCTCAAAACGGCCTGCACATCGCTTGTGTTCGTGACCATCATTTTCCCTTTTCGCGTGGTAACCTCAATGTTCTGATCATATCGTATACTACTGACAACTGAGACCGCAAGAATAAAAAGGAGGATAGTACAAAGTAATGAAAGTGACTTAAGTAAATAAATAAATATATAATCAATTCTATAGCTACAAGTGAGATTATCAATCATTGGTAGAGTCCGGGTTGAACCGACTAGAAAACTCAACCATTCGGTTCAAATTTGATTCGAGTATAAAAAGAAATAAAATGATGTGATTCAATTTTAATCCGATTAAAATCCTTAGTTATCAAAAACTCAAAATGACATGAATCTAAAATAATTAAACACGATTCTATTTGAATTCGAAATTATCCAAAATCTAAAATAATTTGGATTCGAAATCCGAAACGATCCAAACCTGATATGAGTAAAATGAGAATTTTTTTATTATTTTGGATTAGTAAGTTTGATTGTTTAAATCATTCCTACCTCTTATGTGAAGTAATTTTTTAATTTTAAAAATATTGCTTTTCTTTAAAATAAAACTAGTTAAATATAACAAATACATGTGAATCATCAATCATTATAAAAAGTTAAATTTAGTACAAGACAATATAAGTAGATCATTTCTTATGTTATATTTTAATTTTTAATATCAATATCCTTAATTTTTAATTTTTCTATTAAATAACAATTACAATTAATTAATATTATATATAATTAACTCTAAGTCTGATTAAAATTCATATGTAGAACAAGTGTGTAAATATGTAATCGAATATCTTTTTTATAAAACTATTTTTTTAGTTATATGCAATATATTTAAATGCTTAACATGTTTTAAAGATTCCGCAAAATTACATTATATACATGAATACATATATGCATCAAGTTATCAATTGATATCTAGTGTAATATAGTAATAATATTAATATATCTTACATATTCTACAATCTATTATATAATTTTTATTTTACAAAAAAATTAATTATTAAATTTAATATTGTATTCATGTATATCATGCACGCAACTTTTACCACCAACATATATGTTTATTCTTGAGAATACAACGGCCTCCAGCTACTACTATAAATAGTTTCATATTTGATTCTTCTTGCTTTACATTAAATACAAGTGATGCAAAACAGGGCTACTAACTCTGGTTAGGGTTAAAACTCCACTGCAGGATCAAGTAGTATATGTCCAAAATAAGTAAAAGATACACTTCTTGTTTCTCAAAAACCATTAAACATTTAGCTTTTATGTTAAATAAATCAGATAGTCATCAGTTCGCATGTTGGTTACCTGCCTTTCTTTTCTCGGTGATGAAACTATTGCATTAGTCAAATAATCAGGCCCAAAGGTAACTAAATTAATGAATTGATTCTCTTCCAAGCAATAAAATTGAAACAAAAACCACTCACAAACTTTAATTACAGGTTCAACATTGCAAATGTGTTTTGTTGGAATATCGTATAATCACGTTGAAAATCAAAATGTTAGAGTTGGTGTATACATCACAAGATCAGATCTGTAGAATTCTGGACGAATACGAGTCTCGCTCCTCGGTGAGCTGGTGGTTTTTAAGCCCATATACATGTGTTGGGTCTGGTTTTTTACTCAGCGGTTTGGACTTGGGTTCATGAAGAGCCATAGTTATGCAGTACAACAGAAATCTTAATTAGACCCTAATTAAAACGTCTTAAATTGCATATAAATACTCTTTATGTACTGAGCATACATTGTAACAGAGAGATTTGTGAAGTTGATAATAAAAAACTTCTGTCAAGACATAGCTTTAACTTTGAGTGAACCTGAGTAAATCTTATATTTTTTTTCTTTCTGTTTATAATTCGTGTGATTGACAGGTCTCGAATCGTTCACAAAAATGCCATAACTTGAAGCAATTCATGCTAACACTCTACCAATCACTTGGATCATACCTGACTTTAGAGCTTGAAATGCTGCAATGCTCCATCAAGACCATGTTCATAGACATGAGTAGTGAAGTCTTTCACTGTGGTTTCTCTGTAGATTGGTATATTATCTTCTGACAAAAGCTCTTGAATGGATCCGTACACCTTTGAAGATAGCAGAACACCTGTGCCAAAAAGCATGCAAATAAAAATATTATTAATAATGAATCCCATATGAATACAGTTATTATCTTAGTTATGAAATACACAATTGGAATATTTCCCTCTGCTTTCATAACATCATGTGATATAAATTGAATTCTTTTTTAATGCAAATATGTTGTTAGCTGCCAAAATGCAAAACCAAAAAGAGTAAACCTGAACCATTAATCGGTTTCCCTAGAAACACCAATTATAATCATTGCATATAAGAATGAGAAAGAAGCTACCTTCTAATCCTAACCCAACAAGCATAGGGACTGCCCCAAGTATCCTGACACAGCAACAAACAAAACATGAATTTAACAAAGTAAAAGACTTGCCTGTAAAAGACCTCCAAAATTTACCACTAGGGCTTCAGGACACGGGGCAACATCAACCCGTTGATTCTGATAAAGCACTTGGAGGCCTCCAATTTGATCTTATAGAAGCATAGTGAGGAAGTTATTGTCAGAATGTTTTCTTGTGCCTGTGGTTAGTTCTGGCTGGGGGCATGCTGGATAGTAATGGCATATGACTTGAAGCCCCTCAGCGCAACCCATCTCCTCAAGGTATTTCAGGTTCAGTCCAAGTGCTTCCGATAGTAACTCGAACAAAGAAATCCCCAATCTCATTAGTACTCCATTATTATATCTCTGCAATCCATTTAATTGACCAATCAATAAGCTGCTTTATATGATATTAAAATAGAAAATGTAATACTTTAATGTTGCATTCGAAAATGGAATTGGGTGAAACTGTGGTTTTTCTCCAAAAGTAAAGTTGTAAGAGGAAGCCTATTTTTTCATCCAATTCCATTTTCAATGTTAAACACAAGTAAATAGTAGTAATCTTGGTGTCTTATCTTTTGAAATCGTTATCTTCTCTCTCTCTCTGTATTGCGTTTATCATTACTGATCATACAACTGCCATCAAGTGCATGAAAGACTTCCAAAATTAAGTGCATAAAAATAAAATTTCAAGGTTTTGAACGGCTGAGATTGCATACCTTCATACCTCAGGCAATTCTTCGGGCTTGGGAGGTGTGGGAAAATTACGTAGATTTCCCTATAAACCAGATTAGTGAGAATGCGAAATAACAGCGGAAATAACACACAAATTTGATAACGGAGTTCGGCCAATTGTGCTTACGTCTCCGGACCTGCTGCAAATCGTTTTTACTAAAAGGAGAAAATATACAAAGTGTTTACAGCACTTATAACTCACAACCCACACTCAATTATATTTTCTTTTAAGCTTTCCTCGCAAACTCTCTCTAATTCTCTACGCTCAGATAATGAACAAATGAGAGCTAAGGATTTTATAGGCTTCCAAAAAAACAAATGCTGGTGGAGTTTAGGTAAGGAGTTATGGAGCATTTATGATGTCGTCCCCTACCTATGGAGCATTTATGATGCTGCCCCTACCTTAACAATCTCCCACTTGAAGACCAATTTCAATCTGTCTTCACACCTTGATCTATGCAGCAGATCTTTCCGGTTTTGTTACTCTTGCAAGCCAACTAAAGTTGAACACAACTTCAGTTTGTCGATAGCCACCGTATTTGTCAACATATCCTCTTTCACCCGGTACACCCATATGTTGTGAAATGCCTTTTTCCCCATGGGTAACTCAACTAGTTCCCATGTCTGGTTGGAGATCAGAGACTTCATCTCTTCTTTCATGGCAAGCTCCCACAAGCTAGCATCTCCAGTCTGACTAGCTTCATCATAGCATTCAGACTCCCTTCCATTAGTCAACAACAAATAATTCATGTATCTCCTGTTAGGCACGTGAGGCCGAGAAGACCTTCTCAATACAGGAGTTGAAGTAGGAGGCTGCAGTGTGTCGGACTGCTGCATACTGCTCTGTCCACCAAGTTCCTCTAGCGGAGAACTTGCTACAATCGGCTCCATTACGGGACTATCTGGGACATCATCTGCATCTGCATCTACAAATACTGGCCCACTCTGCTCTGAGTTGCTGGCGTCAGTTTTATGTCTGTCCTTGTACATCACTCTTTCATTAAAAATCACATCTCTGCTGTGGATCACCTTCTTGTTTTCGTCATCCCAAATGTTGTAGCCAAACTCATCCTCACCATAGCCGATGAAGGTGCATTTCTTGGATTTGGGATCAAGCTTATTCCTGCCTTGATCACTAATATGCACATATGCTACACAACCGAAAACTTTTAGATGTGATAGTTTTACCTCTTTTCCGCTCCATACCTCATCTGGTATTCTATGCTTTAATGGAACTGATGGGCCTCGGTTGATCAAGTAAGCTGTTGTGTTGACTGCTTTGGCCCAGAACTGCTTCGGTAGACCGGACTGTATACGAATGCTTCTGGCTCTTTCTGTCAACGTTCGGTTCATATGCTCAGCTACACCATTGTGTTGAGGCATACCCGGCACAGTTCTCTCAATTCTGATTCCGTGCTCATAGCAGAACTTCTTCAATTTGGTGTCTTCATATTCACCACCATTGTCATTTCTGAACTTTTTAATCTTCAGACCTGTCTCATTTTCAACCATAGCTTTTCATCTCCTGAAAGCCTCAAACACTTCAGATTTACGCTTTGGAAAGTAAACCCATACCTTCCGAGAGTGATCATCAATGAAAGTCACAAAGTAGTGTTCCCACCAATGGATGAGACAGTCGTTGGTCCCCAAACATCATAGTGAACGAGCTCTAGTCTTTCTTTCTTTGGGGTTTTGCCACTTGTTTGAAAGCTGACCCTCTTCTGCTTTCCAAGTATGCAATCTTCACACATGTCTATCTCAACTGACTGTAGACCTAGAAGTTTCCCTTTTGAGTGTATAATTTTCATCCCCTTCTTACTCATGTGGCCAAGTCCCTGGTGCCACATATTGGGATTTTCGTTTTCTGCAGCAATTGCAATTGAACAGCGCGCCCCTGCTGTCATGTAAAGAGTACCACTCTTTTTGCCCCGAGTGACCGTCATTGCGCCATTTGAAATCTTCCAATCATCACCATGAAAGATCATAGTGTAGCCTTCGCCGGCCAACTACCCTATTGAGATTAAGTTCTTTCTCAAGTCGAGAATATGCCTGACATCCTTCAGCTCCCAAACAGACCCGTTCAACTTAATCTTCACTACACCTTCACCAATAATAGCACAAGATTGATCATCACCAAGATATACCTTTCCAAGGTTTCCGGGGACATACCTCGAGAAGAATTCTTTTTGCGAAGTAGCGTGGAATGATGCTCCAGAGTCTAACACCCAAGACTCTTCATTGCTCTCTAAAGAGCATATCAACGCATCATCTCCTCCTGAGGTAGAAGTAACATTTGCTTCTACCTTCGCCTTCGGGTCCTTCGGTGCACTCTTGCACTGATTTTTATAGTGCCCGGTCTTCCCGCAGTTCCAACACTCGACGGTCTTCGAGCTACGAGAATTATTGGGATTTCTGGATTTGGACCTCCTATCTTTTGATCTGCCTCGTCCATTCCATCTGGTTGAATTTCTTCCTCTTGACTCTGTATGTAAAACTGAAGAGGTTGACGATTCACCCCCCGACTCTTTTCGTCGGATCTCTTCACTGAGAACCAGATCATGAACATCACTAAATTTTAAATTTTTGCTTCCCGACGAGCTACTCACAGCTGTGACAAAAGCATTCCAACTTTCTGGTAGAGAAGACAAAAGTATTAATGCTCGTACTTCTTCATCAAATTCAATTTCAACTGAACTCAACTGGGTTGTGACTGTATTGAGTTCATTTAGATGTTGAGCTACCGATGCGCCTTCTGTCATCCACAAATTAAATAACCGCCTCATCAAGTGAACTTTGTTAGAGGCTGATGGCTTCTCATACATACTGGAGAGAGCCTCCATAAGACCCGTCGTGGTCTTTTCCTTTGCTATGTTGAAAGCAACATTGCGGTATAACGTCAACCGGATAACTCCGAGGGCTTGTCTGTAGAAAAGATCCCAGTCTTCATCCTTCATAGTTTCAGGCTTCTCTCCTGAGAGAAGTTGATACAAATTTATTTGATACAGATAATCCTCTATCTGTATTTTCCAGAACGCGAAATCTGCGCCATTGAACTTCTCCAGTTTTATCTTCCATTTGTCTGCCGCCATCGCTCCCACTCGAATCTGACTTTATTTGGATTGTTTCTGACTATTCCTACGAACCTTCATGTATTAGAACACCGTTGCCGATGAATCAGTATCACCGACAAAATTTCACTATTTATGTGAATAGTAACCTCACAGAAAATTGACAGAATTCACCACCAAATGCTCTGATACCAGTTGTTGGGAAAATTACGCAGATTTCCCTATAAACCATATTAGTGAGAATACGAAATAGCAGCGGAAATAACACAAATTTGATAATAGAGTTCGGCCAATTGAGCCTACGTCTCCAGACCTGCTGCAGATCGTTTTTACTAAAGGGAGAAAATATACAAAGTGTTTACAACACTTACAACTCACAACCCAGCTTTCCTCGCAATCTCTCTCTAATTCTCTACACTCAGATAATGAACAAATGAGAGCCAAGGATTTTATAGACTTCCAAAAAAAACAAATGCCGGTGGAGTTTAGGTAAGGAGTTATGAAGCATTTATGGTGTCGTCCCCTACCTATGGAGCATTTATGGTGCTGCCCCCTACCTATGGAGCATTTATGGTACTGTCCCCTACCTGCCGCCCCCTACCTTAACAGGAAGAACAAGAGCCATGGCATAATAGCAGGAATTTCTCCAACTTGTTGCTGGTGAAGTGAACAAATGAAAGTTGCTATTGTACCTGAACCTTCTGGTATAATCACGATTACAAAACTGTTTCTTGATCTCCGTATCTTGTTCAAAAAATCCTCGTACACCGTCCTTCATCTCCTCCAGATATCTTGCAGGGATCCCATGATTGACCACCTGAAAGACACCCCATATCTCCCATGCAAATTTAAATTTGTCAACAATCTCCTTACATCGCAAAGGATCTTCATTGAGGTCTTTGAAATCTATGATTGGAATACTGAACTGGGTCTTCTTGGTATCCGTTGGATATTCTTCCAAGTTATCAGCAGGCTGGATGAAGATCCATGGGACTTTTGTGACCCCAGCATCAACAAGTCCTTGACCACCCATAAACAAACCCCTAATAATAAAGTACCAAGTTTAGAACCACATTATTCTCTTGTGATCGCTTTGGATAAACCTAAAAAACAAGGAAATAGAAAACCAGTAAGACAAAAAGAAAGGGCAAAATGGTCGTTGCTTGGGGAGGGGTTAAAGAGTCTATAATCTTTCAAGCAAACTTTTGGCTTAACCTTGTTTCTTTGATCGAAATGGAAAGTAACTCGAACATGTTGCAATTTTTTTTCAATTTTCTTTGAATTGTATGAGGCTGAGATCGAAGAGAAAGAAAGACAAAGGTGATGCTATAAGACAAAACCCACGTAATCCCAGCATGCGTTTGCTCCACAGCAGCCTGGACAAATTTTTGTATGTGTGTGTGTGTGTCTATATATATATATATTAGATTTTATTCTTCTAATTTGCTTAATTACTTTGTCAGTTACTAACTAGTCTTTGATGTTATATTGAAATCTTATCCACTATGTTTGAACTTTGGACATTAGAACTTAAGTTAAAAATGCTAAAATGTTATCAGTTCATTTACAGAAAGAAAAAAAAGAAAAGAAAAGAGAGAAGTATTTCTCATTTTAAACCCAAGGAAAAGAAGAAGAAAAAATTGCTCCTTGTTTAAACCCAAACTCAGCACACAACCTTTGAAGCCAAACCGCTTCTTTTCTAGCATGAGTTATCGCCATATACTCTGCTTCTATGGATGAAAGAGCAACAACACTTTACTTCTTGCTCATCCAACTCACCACCCCACCAAACAGATTGAACACATATCCGCTTATAAACCTCCTGCTATCAATATCTCCTCCCTAGTCAGCATCAACCGATCCTACAATATCAAGATTATTCTTACCTCTCATACCTCCATAACACAATGCAAACTCTGACATGCCACGAAGATATCTAAGAACTCTCTTAATTGCAGTCCAATGCTCTATCCCAAGATTAGACATGTATATGCTCAATACTCCCACTGCTTGCGAAATATTTGGTCTCATACACACCATGGTGTACATCAAGCTTCCAACCGCACTAGTATAAGGTACGTGTGCCATCTCTTTAGCTTCTTCCTCCGTCTTCGGACATTGTTCCACAGATAACTTAGTTCCCAAATGCTCGGGAGTCCCTACCGGTTTTCTGTTAGACATGTTAAATTTCTTCAACACTTCTTCAATATACTTCGTCTGACTTAGCCACAGTTTTCAATTTTCACGATCCCTTTTTATCTACATGCCCAAGATAAAGTTTGATGACCCTAGGTCTTTCATGTCAAACTACCTTGCCAATGATGCCGTCACAGTGCTACTCATCTTTCTTTTATTTCCAATCAACAGCATATCATCAATGTAAATTTATAAGGGTGATCAGCATAGCTACGAGTGAACCCAAGCTAAATAGCATATGTGTCAAACTTCTGAAACCACATCCGTGGTAACTGCTTTAGTTCGTACAAAGACTTTTTTAATTTATAAGCCAGTTCTTCCTTGCCTTTGCTTACAAAGTCTTCAGGCTGTTTCATGTGAATTTCCTCCTATAAGTCCCCGTGAAGGAAAGTTGTCTTCGCATCTAGTTGCTCGACCTCTAGATCATAAACAGTTGTCATGGATAAGACAAATCTGATAGATGTCAACATTGCTACCGGGGAAAATATCTCACCATAGTGAATTCTCTCTATTTGCGAGTACCCATTTGCACTCAGACGTGCCTTGTACTTTTCTACCAGTCCATATGCATTTGTTTTCTTCTTGAAAATCCATTGGCACCCAATTGCCTTCCTATCTCTAGGAAATTTCACAAGGTTCCATGTTTCATTCTTGTCCAATGCCTGCATCTCCTCTTTCATTGCATCTTCCCACATATTTGCATCCTCCGAGGTCCTCGCCTCTTTCACTGTGCTAGGATCATCACCAGTAATATTTAAATCATATAATGCATTGTAAGCACTAAGGTAATATCTGATGGGTGGCCTCCTAACCCGTGTGGATCTCCTCATGATAGGCATGGTCTCTACCCCTAAGCCAGCATCTGAATCCTCATCCTCTACATCAGAAACATGAATATCGTGCTCAAACCCAACTGACTTAGAATCTAAAGTATCCAGTACAGTTTGTGGGGTAGTCTCTCACTCTTTATCTTTAGGGCTAAGATCAATCTGAACCTGCTTTGGCTGTTTCGGTACATCTTGAACAGCTGCCACATCCTTTTGTGTTTCTCTGAACATAACATCTATACTGAAAATTGTACTCATGTTTTTTGGATTTTATAACTTGTACCCCTTAACCCGATCCTTATAACCAATGAAAATACACTTCACTGATTTGTTGTCAAGTTTGTTCCTCTTTTCTTTTGGCACATGCATATAAACATCACACCCAAACACCCTAACATGAGCCAAACTCGGCTTCTTCCCGAATAATGCCTCAAACAGTGTCTGATCCTGCAAAGCTGATGTAGGTGACCTATTCTTGAGATAGCATGTTGTAGCCACCGTTTCTGCCCAGAACTCCGGCTCTAAGCCTTAACAACTCAGCATACTCCTCGATTTGTCCATGAGTGAACGATTGAGTCTCTCGGTCACCTCATTCTGTTAAGGTGTATATGAAGTTGTTTTCTGTCTTGTAATGCCGCTTGCCACACAGAATTGCTCAAACTTGTCTGAGCAAAATTCCCCTTCATTTTCTTTTCTTAGTAAATTTATCTTTCCATCTAATTTTCTACCAATGTTTTAAACTCACAGAGCTTATCAAATGTCTCAGTTTTACTCTTAATGAAGTAAATCCATATATACCTTGAAAAATCGTCAATGAAAGAGACGTAATATCTTGATTTTTCTAGAGATTTGATCGAAATTGGCCCAAACACATCACTATGTATCAAATCCAGAATACCTTTTGCCCCCATGCCAGTGAACTTAAAACTCACACAGTACTGATTGCCATGTAGACAATGCTCATAGCAACAGAATCCCATAGAGTAATCTGGGACTCCCTATTTCAGGTCATGCATATGGTCTGCTTTTTTGCATGACGATGTGGACTTGGGCCCATGAATAGCCGTGGTTTTGCAGCAGGATGAAAACCCTAATTAGAGCGTCTTAAGCTGCTTATAAATACTCTCTATGTACTTAGCGCACATTGTAACGAGAGATTTGTGAGGTTGATTATAGTGAAACTTTTGGCAGAACGTAACCCTATTCTGGGGTGAACCTCGGTATATTGTGTCTTATTTTCTTTCTGTTTATAATTCATGTGATTGATAGCTCTTGAATCGTTCAGAGTGTAGATTGGCGTGCCTTGTTAAAAATGTCTCTAACATTGGCCTCAATTTCCCTAAACCACATTGTGAGGAGCTCAGGACCCTTTATGCTAATGAAATTGACTTCACATTCATTGGCAATAGCCTTAGCCAAAGAGTCTTGCCACAACCAGGAGGACTATAGAAAATAACTCCCTTTGATGGGGACATACCAAACTTCTCAAACTTTTCAGGATGCTCTAAGGGATATTGTATAATCTCTTTAAACAATTCGAGACCTGTTAATCACACGAATTATAAACAGAAAGAAAAAAAGACAAGATTTACCCAGGTTCACCCAAGAATAGGGCTACGTCCTGCCAGGAGTTTCTTATTATCAACCTCACGAATCTCTCTGTTACAATGTATGCTCAGTACATAAAGAGTATTTATATGCAACTTAAGACGTCCTAATTAGGATCTAATTAGGTTTTTGTTCTGCTGCAGAACTACGGCTCTTCATAGGCCCAAGCCCAAACCACCAAGTAAAAAATCAGGCCCAACTCATGGGACCCCGTATTCGTCCAGGATTTTATAGATCTGATCCTGTGAAGTATGCACCAACTCTAACACTTTTGAAGCTCTCTCTTAACTGGCTCGAGATCACCTATCTCTTCCCAACGGGGACTTCAACACCCATTTCACGCAGAGCATAAGGGTTGCTGGTGCCAAGGCCAGCTTTGAAGTGCTCTTTTGTAACAGCCATTAAGTTGAGAATCTCACCATCAATATTTTCTTCCTCCAATTCTATGACATCCATTTTTAACCTGATGCATTGGAGAGCCGCTTCTGTGCAAAGAGCTGCAAGATCAACCCCAACATACCCAACTTCCTTGGCTACTTTTTCCAGGTCCGCATCTTCAGCTAGCTTCATATTCTTTGTATGGATTTGAAGAACTTCTAAGTGGCCAACTTCATCTGGCACACCAATATCTATTTCCCTATCAAACCTCCCAAACTTTCTCAGCTCAGGGTCAATGCTGTTAGGCCAATTCATTGCTCCAATAACAACATAGGCATGAGATTTTTGTCTATCCATAAGAGTCAAGAGCTGGGAAACAATTCTTCTCTCTACTTCACCATTCATTTTCTCACGTTTGGGAGCAATAGAATCAATTTCATCAATAAATATGATAGAAGGTGCATTTGCATCAGCTTCGGAAAACACATTCCTGAGATTGCTTTCTCTCTCTCCGGCCATCTTGGACATAATCTCTGGCCCATTGATGCAGAAAAAGAAAGCACCAGTCTCATTAACAATAGCTCTTGCTATCAGTGTTTTCCCTGTACCAGGAGGCCCATATAGAAGAATTCCTTTTGGTGGCTTCACCCCAATGGTCTTAAACAGCTTTGGATGCCTCAGTGGCAACTCAACCAATTCTCTGATTTGTGCAAGTTGCTCCCTAGCACCACCGATATCATCGTAACCAATATCAAGCCTTTCTTCGTCCTCTCTCCTCACAGCGTCCTCTTCACAAAAGATATCAGTATCCGCCACAACTATGCAATAATCAGCAGGATTAATCTCAACACTTCTCACTCCCCCTCTCACAAGAAACAGATCCCCTTTCCTCAGTGGACGATTAGTTTCAAGAAAGTAAGGCTTTAAATAAGCCTCAAACAAGTTACCAGTGATACCCTCTATTGTATCATCTAAAGGCCGTACATGAATTCTGTTCGCATAAGGAACATCTGGGATTATTTGTTAAGAAACCATGTTTCCAATCCTTACCCTCGGATTCGATCTTACTACTTTGCTCAGTCTCATCTTGTGCTCATCGCATGTATCATCAATGAGCACGGTGCATACTGTGTCCCTCCTTTTCTTTCCCTTGATCAAGACTGTCACCGTTAAGCATCTCAAGTTTTTCGATGGTCTCTGGATGGAATGAAACAACAGAGTTGTCATCATTAACGGCTTCGGCCACAACGAGCCTATTCGCTGCTTTCTTTGGCTCAAGCATTGATTCAACGTAATCTCTATTCCTATTGTTGGAGAGTGCAGACTCTGCCCCTTCAAGTCATTTTAACAACAGAAGAGACAAAGCAAAGTTTTCGCAGAGAAACTTGTTGAAAACAGTGAAAACAGAGAATACCAGAGTGAAGGAAAGAACAGAGAATATCAGAGTGAAGAAAAAAGAACAATAAGTTTAGCGTCGTTTTCTTGTGGGTAGAGACTAGATAGATACGATGGTTATTCATAGACATTGGGTTTTTCCAATTTCTTGTAGGATTACGAATCACACTTGGTAGCCGCTATTCGTTTGTAACAATTGGAAGCTTTTTTTTTTTCTTTTTTCTTTCTTGCTTTTGAATTTCTACGTGTTAAAGGATTTCAATTGCTTTTTATTTCCTTTTGATTATCCAAATTTGACACCTTCGGGATTAAAATCTTTACAAGTAACATGATAATTTTAATTTCCTGCACAAGGGTCCTAGCTTTTTCTAAATCAGAGTAGTTATAAATCTTAATTTTTAAAATAGAGTTGTAAACTTATTTACAAATATCAAATAAAAAAGAGAAAAAGGAAAATAGAGAAAATTAAAGAGGCTGTAATGATCAACGCTACATAAAAGCAAATGAGCCAACTTGAATTTTTGACATTCAACCACGAAATTTTGTTGGCATTTTATTTATAATGAAAGTTACTTTTTTTTGGCAGAAAACGTAAAAGGGACATCCCCTGACCCAAAAAAGCAAGAGATGAATGCAAGTTCTAGGTTGTTGAAAGGACTGCAACAATGTAGACAGTAGACACCAAAGTCTAAAGATTGGCGAATATAATTCAAGTAATCAATCAATTTATAATAAAGCTCAAACCAAGAAATTTGGTATAAATTGGAGGCTGCTCTAACCTTCCATAGCGCATGCACTCGTGGCCAAACTGCAAATAAAGCAACCAAGCAATATGGCACCATTCAGTTAGGGCATGCATTTTAACTCTTTGTGAATAAGCAGATCAAGTATTACTGTCAAATGGATAAAAAAGAACAAAAATATCCAAGTCCAAAACAAAGGGTGAAGGCAAATCGCTTTTCTGATTCTAAATATTCAAGTTATAAATTCTGTAGGCTCCAGAGTTCGTATCGATTTGTGCTCTATCAAATGTTTCCATAAATTACAGAGTACCAAGACAAAAAAAAAAACTAATGAACGATGTCTGAGAATGGAAGCAAATGTGCAAATAGACAAACTCATTCAGCAGGAAACAATATCACAACAACAAACGCCTCTTTTTTCCCTGCTCTTTGACAATAAAAAGGCTTGATATAAGCATACAAAACTAGATCCTGGACAAAATTCAGGCTGCGTCAGGCACTGACAAAGAAACAGAACCCTTCATTACCAGATGTTTTGCTTCAAACTGTTTTTGTTTTGGGAGCCTTTTTCTTCAGCTGCCTCCTTCGCATTGAGTTCTTCATCCCTATAAAAAAGAGCAGTGCCCCAAACAGTGCCAAACTCTGCAAAAAGTAAAACAAAGTATAACAATTCATCGGATTTTCAATTAGTCACATATCATTGCTAGGTTAAAAATGAGGCAGAGACCAAAATTAAATCAGAAAAGAGAATGGTGAAAATCTTAATTTCTAACCTGTGTGAACTTTGTGAAGAGTTGACCAAATTCTTTCTTGTCAACATCATAATTGTAGAAGTCATACAGTATAGGTGTAGTAATCGCTTGATGCAGAAGCTGCAGAAGAAAATAATAAGTAATTTGGTTGATTTGGCTGAACAACTAATTTGAAAGGGACTGAGGCACTACAATACAAACCAAAAGATAAGCTCCAAGGGAGCTTCCAAAAATGAAAAGAAGCCCTCCAAGACCCTTCAAAGCTATAGCAGCAGCAACTACATGCTTAATCTGTAAATAACAACTCCAACAGTTTAAGAAAATGAATGATAGAGTATGTAAAATAATGAAGGATTTATCATAATAGTCAAGTCAAAAGAAATGTGAGGCATCCCCCGCACTTCAATTTCAGGCACTTCCATCCCAGTATGAGTTGAAACGTGCTTTGATAAAACATTGAATTTTGGTGTCAAAGACTTAGCTGCAGGCCCACCATCAATGCCAAATTCGCTGAACCTATCAGCAGGAAGAAACAATGTAGATTAATATATATATATATATTCCAGGATGAACCGGTTATAGACAGATAGCTCTTATTTTAGCTATTTTAGCTGAAGCTTATATAAGCAAATCTATAGAGGGCATCATTTCTAGTTTCTGAACTAATCTTTTTCTTTAAAAAAGAAAAAAACAAATTCAGTGTAAATAACACTGCACATAGGAAAACAAGCTTTTCAAACCACTAGGCTGCTAAAAGAAGTAATCAACAGGTAAGAGGTTCAGAAAGTGGAAGTTCAGAACAATGATTCCAGCTGCACGCTATAAAATACCCTACTTGCAAACAAGTCATGAAATTTTTTTCTAGAAATTGGAGGGGAGAGAACTGGACAATTAACCAAGAACTATTATAATAAAAATAAAAAAAAGTCACACGTATGCATCCATATGAGCCAGATCATAAAGGAGCAAAGTAGCAAAAATATTTTACTGAAATCCTCAGTTAAGAGAACTGAGCAGTTGACGGAAGTGTCAAAAAACTTCCTGCTAAAGAGTAGGTACAAGAGATTCATGTCCCACGAAGCCAGGCCAAAATCCATTTATCTAGGTGGAAAAAGAAAAAAATTATCATCCTACTGCCACCATAACCTAGTTGAAAATGCTTCACACAACCTCAGCCGTGTTTCCATATCATTTCAAGAAACAGTGGCCCTCATATAACTTCTATTACATCTTGAGTTCAAATGGTAGATATGCTATTCCCCAAAACATCATATCTAAGGTAGCAAAGCCAAGGCCATGACACATTCTAACATAGATCTCCACAAATACTAGTTCAATCACAATTATCACCATTTAAATAACAGATAATATAACCACTGCAATCAATATAAGTAGTTTCTTAATGTGGTAAAAAAATAAATACAAAACAAATATGACCATATGCACAAACAGAGAAAGTTGGACCATCTTAAACAACAAATATTCTCCAGTACCATTTCCTTTTGGTACATTATTTCACAAACCTTAAAGCACTTGTTCATATATCACTAGTAGGAATAGCAATCCCCAGCCAACCAATCGGGGCACCAAACCACCAGCCCCCTTTGGGCCTTTTTGTCTTCCTTCTTCAGGCAGGATGGATGGAGGTCTAAAAAATTGACCTGCATAGGGGGCCGGGATGATCTTAGGATGTTCCCGCACCTACCCGCAAGGGAATAGTGAAAAGCACCTTTTACCCCTACTTTAAATTGGTTTTCACCATTTTTTTCTCTTTCCTTGCAATTCCATATGGCCTAACCGTACCGGGAATGTTTATGATAACCACATCCCACAACAACAGGGAAGATTCCAATTTAGATGTAAGGCCTAATAATCCCAAAAAAATTAACTAACACTTTTAGCTACATTAGCACACCACATGCTAAGTCCCTTTTATTCATTTTATTTTCTTTTTCTTCTTTTTTGGAATTCTACTACATGTTTTTTTCTTATTTCTCTTTTCCTTTTTCTTTATTTTCTTTTTCATTGTTTTTCTATCCTTCATTTATTTGTTTTTTATGTTTTTTCTTTAAACAAAAATATAATATTCAAAATTTATATCTAAAAAGTACAATGCATGAAATAGCTTTTTGAGGTCTCACAAGTCAGGAGCTAAGGGTCAAAAAGTAATGCTAAACACAACTTAAGTATAACTACTGAACAAATCTACCCCTAAGAACCCACAAAGAAATTAGTAAATACATCAGCAAACACACAGAACTAACTGCTTGCCCGTGTTGCCGCGATTGAAACAGCAAATTAAACGAAGAAATTTGCAATCACTAGACATAAGCATCAAAGTTCAAACCAAGGCTTAAACGTCAAAAATTTCAAAACTAAAGCAGCAATTCGGATACAGTCATTATAAACAAAATTGACGTTTTCGGTTCTTAATTCATAAAATAACTTTGTGTGTTATCAGATCCGGAGACTAAAAAGCAGGGCAAGCAAAGTTACACTAAAATAAGTAAGAAGCCACTTGATTCTACACAATTAACCTCTAATGCAAATAAATCGATCACTAGAAAACCATATCAGCTTTCTCGTTTTGTTGGCCGAGAAAATAGAAAAAAAAAAAAAAAGGGCAAAAATTTCGAAAGCGCGTAATTAACAGTTTCGTTTCCAAAAACAGCAACACTCACTTCGAAAGCTTCTATTTTTTTTCCAACTACATGACTATGCAAATAACAAAGATCCAAAAAAATTCCCTCCTTTTCCAACCTTTTTTTTTCTTTTCTCAGTAACCAAACAGAGCGTACTCATTTGAATAAAATAAATTACCAAAAAGGAAAAGCTTAAAAGGAGAAAATAAGAGCAGATCTAGTGATGCTTACTCTTGCCAAGCAGATAGAATGAACACAGAAGCGAAGAGAACTCTCCCAACAAACGAAACAAACGCCATTCTCGATTTCTTTTTTGTTTTGGTTTTCTTTTGCTTTTCTTTTTTGATGTTAAGTACACTACAAATCTTAATACGAAAAAAAAATCCTGTAAAAATCGAGACACGAGAGAGAGATAAATGGAGTAAAACAAGGAACAGGCGATTTATAGAGAGATGGACAGAAAAAGAAGAGACTTTGAAATTTTTTTACTGGTGCCGCGTAAGAAATGAGGTCCTGTTAGACGTACCCTTGTGAGTATAAATATGAATTTTACTCGCTTCTTAATTTGGACAGATATATGTCAAGGAGTTTCCAAGTCAGTTAGCCAATCAGATTTGTCGGCTTAAGTGAGTGTGTGAGCACGTGGGATGACAAAGAAGCGAGTTTAAGTGTTCAGAATGGCTGAAGGTATGTAAATCTGTTCTTCATATGAATTTCGTGGTAGGGTACAATAATGTCCTTGTTGTTGCTATATTTTACAATTCTTTATTTTCATTTTTTAGGTTTTCCGTCTACTTTGAAGTTTGAATTTTGAATATTATATAGGTATGGTGTAAAATCAAGTGGTGATCACAATTCATAAACTCTATATAAAGAATTTTATATAAATTTTACTTATTTTTATCTTTTTGAGCTTTGAACATGGAAATAAAATATATGTTAAACATTTTTTATTTGTTTTTTTTATGAATTAAAAATTAAAAACAATTTAAAAGAAAAAAAAGTAATTTAAACTTAAAATTAGAAGCTGAGTTTTATGCCTTTCAATTTTATGATCATTCTTGAAATTATATAGATTCTTAAATTACTCTTGTGTGATAAAAGTATTTACATCAATGTCATTATATAAATTACAAGCCATTTTTTCTAATCAAGTTTAAATGTAACAATTATATATCCACTATTATTAAAACATTGAGATTATTGTTTTATAAAAATATTATTTTTATTCAGTTACTAAAAAATTATTATTCTTTTATGTTAATTTAATTATTAATAAATACTATTGCTTTAATTAATATTATTTAAAATTTTATATTTTATTATGAATAAAATTACTATATTTATATTATACAAATAATAAACTCAGTTTGATGAAGAAAAAAAAATCTTCAAATAATCAAATAGTACTCATATACACTTTATAGTGATTTTAACATCTAAAAACATTTTTACAACTTATTTATCAAACACATCTATTAATTTGACAACACTTTTAACATAACTTTTATCAAACACCAAATAATTTTTAACTTTGCACAACTTTTACTTAAAATTGTTTTAGAATCACTTTTGAGTTTTTACAACAACATGAAAAACTAAACCAAACGAGCTCTAAATCTATAACAAACAATTGCCTAAAAATGTATATTTATGAATTACGATTGTTATTTCATGGTCACGATTTCAGTATGATAAAATTTTGCTTATATTTAATCTATGAAAAATACATTGACCGAAAGCCTTTTCTCACTCTCCGGTGGCATGACTATATTTTGGGTTATGACAACGGTTTAAACTGTCTACATAGCTTCAAGAGTTTTTATTTTAACTTTATTTAACTTTTAATCCCAAAAAAAAGTTTCTCCAAAATGAATAAAAAAATGGTTATATGCATAAAATTTGAATATAATGAAATTTCTGGTTTCATGAAAAAAAAAATTGATTAAACACTTTGACTCCAAAGGAATGGTTTAGCATACAAAATTATTCACATAAAATAAGAAATTAATTAAAAAAATTAAATAAAATCTTGTTTGGGACAGTTTATTTTTTTGTTTATATTTATTATAAATAAAAATTAACTCAAAAACCTTTTTAAAACGATTTATGAAATATTTTATATTTAAAAAATTTAAATTCATCTTATAAAAATTATCTTCCTTATTATTTTATCAAACATTATAACATATGCAATGCAATTAACTTTTATATATAAAAGTACTCATTGGTAAAGCAGAACTTAAGATGAGAGAGTGGGAGTTCTAGATCTTAACAACAATAAAGAAAAGAAAAATAGCAGGAAAAAATAAAAAGAAAGGACTGCCAAATCATAATAGCTACTTTGGTATCTCTTAAACTTAAATTAAAATAATTCAATTTTAGTCCATCACTTAAATTTATTTATTAATCTTCATTACTTAAAAATCTTATTATTTAAATAATTAAATTCATTTAAATTTTGAATCCGTTTTTAAAAAAAATGATTTAATTACTATTTAAGTAGTACCAAACAAGGCCAATCAGATGAATTTTTTTGACAAAAATTGAGATCCAAGACCAATTCATATAAAAGCAAAGAACAAGTTAGGCAGCCATATCAGATTGATCCCCATTTTCAATTAATGTTGGCTCAAGACTGATTTGAATGTTTTCTTTTACCTCTTTTACCCTTGTTTTTATTCAATATTTAATCATTTATAAAATTGAAAAATGGGAAATGCAGAGCATGACATGCCGCATTAAGAAGATGACGGGGTTAGCACGTGAATATAACAACTCAACTAAAGGCTAAAACCATACGACAGATGATTAATGGAGATCTGATGCAGCCAACGTTATTTGTTCACTTTGTTCTCTAACTGTACAGTTTTGCAAAAAATATCGAACAATTTTGTGAAAATTACAAAAGCATAAATTTATATCGATTGAAAAATCAATTCTAAGAGTTGATTTAAATCACTTTAAGGTATTAATTTGAGTTAATTAATAATCATTAATTTTTTTTAATTAAATGCATTAAATTAAACTCAAGTTTGAGATTTAATAGGTACTTATTTTGATTCAAACGAAATCTTAATGCATAAACTTAAAAAGAGATTAAAAGTGTTGTTTGAAAACCCAAATTAGTTTTGTCTCACGTTGATAAAAAAAAGAGAAATAAAATGTTTTATAAGCATTTATTTGGGATTCTTATTTACTTTGTAAAATAAATGATAAAAGTGAAGGTTCGTGGTTCGCATGCACCAGTGCCTCGGCCCAAGTCTAAGCTCAAGCTTGGGCCCGATCGTGTCGCATTGGCACTTTAGATGCACTTCACACGTGCACATTATCGCTGATGAGCCCTTGTCCTGAGTCCAACCCGTGACCATTTAGACAGAAACCATAAGTCAAATTAATCAACTGTCTTTTCAACAACCACGATCTTGACTGTCCACATTCACATCTCAATGTACCCACATTCACGTCTCTACTTACCTACTACAACTTCCTGTAGAAAGTAGGTTATGTGCGTTCTCCTAAATTGATTTGAAACATGTGAAGGATTCGTAACTTGCTAACATCTAAGTTTATGCCGACACAAGATCATAAATGCTAAATAGCAGATGCATGACAGATAGGTAATTAAAGCCATGACAAGGCAATTAATATTAAGGTAGACTCTGCTTGAATGGAGGGATGGCCGGATGCAGGTCGGAGCTGAAATTTGATATTTTGGGGTAAAATAAAATTTTGAATGAAAATTGAGATTTAATGTGGAGTTGTTGTTATTATGCAACAATTTTTTAATGGACCAACACCGCATTAAAATATGTGGCGCCCCCCTGACCGGATGGGTATAGCAACGGGAAGATATTGAAATGAGCCGGGTTATGCGGTTGAATCAAAAATCAAAATGAAAGTTTTATAATTAGGGATTCTTGTTTTATCCATTTATAGATGGAACCATATTGAAAAATTAGTCTAATCTTCACTTTTAAATTTTAATATAATGACATGATTTTACAACATCTTTAGTTTATTTATAAATACTAACTGTACCTTAACTTTATTGGTATCTCAATAAGGAATTTTTTTTTTTTATCTGTTTAGATCATTTGCTTTATGCACTCGATAGATCTCAATATTTTTCTATATAACAAAATCAAAGAAGTAATCAATTTATTCATGTCTAGTACAAATAAATTAAGTTTATAAAATTGATTAAAACTGAAAACAAGAAGAACATGAACTTCTATTAACCGAAGATTATTGCAAACGATTAGATAAATAAGACATCAAAATCATGAAAAATTTATGATTATGGTTTGTAGATTGAATTATACATCAATGTTTTCATATTTTAAAGCTAAATTTTCTTTTTCCATAAAAAATGATTGGTTGTGAAACCTGTACTAAATTAATGCAAAGCCACCAAAAATTCACAATTTTCTTGAGACTAGAGAATTGATTTTTATTAAAAGTTTAAATTGAAAGGAAAGTTAAAACGAGGGCATATTTTATTAACAGTTTAATACCGTCACAATCTGAAGATCAAATAGTTCGTAATTAAGTAGAAGTGTGTAACCAATTTGTGATGATTGAAACTTGATCTTATTCATACGCAGTACTCCGTCCATATGTGATTTGCGTGTCCTTTTAAATCGTAATTATTCCATTTTGTCTAGTATTGTAATTGTACCAGCCTCCGTTTTTTTTTAATTGAACCCCAACGAAAAGCAAACCCACCAACCCAAATTAACTTCTCTTATTCTCCTTCGAGGCACCGAGAGAGAAACCCAATATTCGCTCAAAGAGACGAAAAAAGAAGAAGAAAACAACAAAAATGGGTTTCTTTTCTTTCCTCGGACGAGTTCTTTTTGCTTCCCTATTCATTCTCTCCGCTTGGCAAATGTAAGCTGTCACTGTTTCTTTTCCCTTCTTTAGATCTGTCAATATGTTTGCTTCTAGTAGGTATGCAAATCCGGTTTGTTCTTGTTATTTGTTCTTTTGAGACCGTTAAAAAGGGTCTTATATGCCAGATCTGGTGTGGGTTTTCAGCTTTTGATTACTTGTTTGTACTGTTTTTGTGATTTTGCTTTTTAAGGGATTTACTGTTGAATCAATGCTTGTTAGTTGGTCTTTGTACTCCTATATGTTATGTTATCTATTTATCGGGGTAAATGCCTCTTGATATACCATTAATTAACAGTCATACTTGCTCCAAACTGTACCACTGTTATATCTAATCAAAGATGTAGATGATTGACTATGTTAGGTATGACTATGAAACTGGATAATTGGATTAGTCATTATTACCATTTTCTAAATGATTTATTCGGGTCCCGTAACTTTCTCTGTCGTTGTTCTTGCCTTGAACTTTGAATTATATAACTAATTTCTTTTGGGTGTTCAAACCTTGAATTGCTTTATCTGATTTTAGTCATAAAGTTTGATGTGAAAGGTTTACAAAATGAGTTTTAAGCTATCCGATTCGTCCTGGTATGCATTTATTATTTTTTGGGCATTGTTTTCTTCACATTAATTTGCATAGAGTCTACATTTCATTAGATTACATGACATTGTATTCTCAAGTTTTCTCCACAATTGCAAGGTTTGTAGTGTCCATTTTCCTTAAAAATGCTGAATATTTGTCACGAGATAAATTATCCAGTGCCGAACATTTTGTACTTGTTAGGTATGGAATCCAAGGTTTTGCAAGAACTGAAGGGTGTTTTACCGTGAAAGTTGACAGTTTTTGAGATTTGACTCATGAATTTACTTGTTTCTATCCGTTTCTACTGAAAAAATTCTTCACACTCACCCCCAACTTTTTGTGGTTAATCTGGTAATTTGCCTTTTCTTTTCAAGAGAAAAATAGTAAAATAAATCATTACAAACACAGGTTAAAACAATTGGAGAATTTATAAGTGATTGAGGCTTGAAACCAGCTCTGTATGATTTTTAAGTTTCGTATAGTGCAAATACTGGTCAATGGTGGGGTTACCATTGCTCTTGGTTCTAACTCTGCACACTTGTTCTTCAACAATAACTCTTATAAATTATTGTGCTTGAATTTTAGTTTGTAGCACATTCTGCAGCGCTCTGCTGATTGAAATTTCAAAACTTAATGCCCTCAAGCTTAGTACGTTACGCTTATTTGCTGTCTGCCCTGCCTTCTCACTCTCTTTTCATTTGCTTGACTATTTAAGTGAGGATTTGTGTTATCTCTTTCAATGAAATAAAGGCAAGTTATATGTTTAAATGGAGTGTCCATTCCTTTGTGCCATTTGGTGAACCAAATGCACTGTTAATGCAGCTCTTCCATGTTTATCTTACTGGGATTTGTGGGATATATCAGTATGTTGTCTGCCTCTTTACTGACATGGCCTGTTTGTGTGTAGGTTCAATGAATTTGGTGTTGATGGTGGGCCTGCAGCAAAGGAGTTGATACCCAAGCTTAGTCTTGCCAAGGCACACATATCCTCCAAACTGGGGGTAGGGCTACCGAATATAGACGTAAGATCCCCTCTGGTTCTGAGTCAATGGTGGATAAATTAAAACTATGTGCCATTTTACTATGCATATTTGCTTTCTGATCTGGAGATGTCTTTTACAGGTTAGACATATTGTTGCTGCTATTATTGCTCTAAAAGGACTCGGAGGGTTTCTATTTGTGTTTGGCAGCTCTTTGGGAGCTTATCTTCTGGTTAGATATTTTGTTTACTCTCTTGGGTTGGAATGTGATGAAGTTATTGATCAAATTGCTGATTCGTAGAGTTTTTGAACAAAGTAATAATTTCTTAACTTTATATTATGTTTGCTGTAGCTTCTCTACTTGGTGTCTATGAGTCCACTTTTGTATGACTTCTACAACTATGGCCCCAAGAAGCCCGAATTCACTATCCTCCTGAACGAGTTTTTGCAGGTTTGTTTAAATTTATGTTTGAATTGTTACTTCGTTTTTTTATGTAGTGTGGTAAACTCACCTCATTTGTTTTGTGATCTTTTGGCAGAGTGTCGCACTTTTTGGTGCATTGCTTTTCTTCATAGGGATGAGGAACTCAATTCCAAAGAGGCAACTTAGGAAGAAGGCACCAAAACCCAAAGCTGCTTAGATATATCGAAGAAGCAACTGTTGAAGATTAGACTGTTCTTTCAAACATTAAAACCTTTTGGGGTGTGTAGTGGCTGCAGTTCGAAGTCATATATTATTTTGAGGATGTTTTTCAAGCTATCCAATACCAGAATTGTAATTTTATTCTCTCTTTTTAGGAGTTGTTACATTGATAGTTCCTTATTCACAGGGTGAGACGTTATTTAAAGAAGTGAATGGGTTGAGGCATATTTTGCTGTTAAATTTTGTGCCTTAAAGATTAGGATCTTCAACCAATCTCGATCTTTCTGCTTTAGATTGCTAATGTCACATTTGCTGATTGGTTTTTCACGGATTTTGCTGCTGAGAATCATGTTTTCCATTAGACAACTGGAATTTTGTGTTCTGATTCTTCAGTCTTGTTAGCATTTCATTTGTGATTCCAACGAGTCTCAGATTGCAAGATCATGTTGGCTGGAGTTACTCGGCTCTTGATGAAGTGGTGAAATTACCAAGGGATTTCAAGCTCATAGCAGTTAACTTAAGTTCAAACGACAGAGAAGAAATTTTTTATTTCAGCTTGGTGATCTGAATTTCTCACATTGAGAATGGCCATTTGAAAACGTGCAGCAGATTGAGTGCATATTTTATCTCCGAAATACAAAAATCGAAGAGCTGACAAAAGTGAGCATAGTTGGGTTTGTATATATGTGAGATCAGCCTTGTCTTGTTAATTTCTTGGCCGTAAGTTTTCTGTTCTAAGAGTAATCCGAAATGAATCACCTTTATCTATCGTTTCGTTTTAGTTTCGTACTATTTCGATCCGTTTCTGTCTATATATTATTTCGTCCGGCATATCACATACCTGTTTTCTGTTTAAACTAGATGTTTTTTACAAGAAAATTGTACTTGCAATCATAGTGCTCCTCTTTGTAACTTGTCCTCTGTTTCATTCTTGAATTTCCCTTTTTATCTTCTACAACTAGTCAGCAACTCCTTCACGTCGCTGAAACCAGCAAGATCCGCCGCCGCTGCTGCCTATCCTTTGCTGGAGTCCTTCCCATCACCTCCCAGGTCATGGGACCCGTTGCTTCAAGGTCCACGGTGCAGCCACCAGTCACCACCGTTCGAGCCTCTCTCTCTCTCGTTCTTTCTCGTATTCTGGAGTGTTGTGTTAATGGTTTAATGGGGAGAAATCGAGCAAATTGGCTGAGTAGATAAAATTTCTTTATAAACAAATCTGGGCAAGTGTTAACTGTTGTGTCAATAGGCTGGCTAGTCGTTAGTAATCTCGGAAAAAAATAGTTTAATGGTTAGTAGATGGCTAATGGTCTTGGGGTAGTATATTGTTGTAGTATTTAATGGAATATATTAGTGTAATTCTGACCATAAAAGAAAATTATATTTTAATAATTTATGTTTTGACAATAAAATTATCATATTTGAAATATGTATATAACATCATATATGTATTTGAAATGTTATTAAAAAACATATCAAAATAAATTAAAATTAAAATATTTTATTTAAATAATTGAACGGAAACAAGTCTTATATGAAATTTACAACTTTGCACAAAACTTGGTTTACTATGGAATGAAAAGTTCTTATTTTCTTTCTTTTCAACTTTAAATAAGATAAGGCGCACTTGTTTGTTAGTTATTAATTTATTAAACTGAGGAGTGAGGAGGGAAAAAATAAAAAATATAATTTTATAGAACCCTCAAGATACGACGTCGTTTGAAATATCCGTCACTAATTCCTAGATTCTAATCGTTCAAAACCGTAAAAAAAATGGAAGCCCCAGCAAGTGAAAAAGAAGAGAAGCGGTGATTACTCAAGTTCAGTGCTAACATTTTTTTTTTTTGAACGAAAGAGAAATTCAGTGATAACTGATAACAAAACTGCAAGCAAATTCCTTTCATTGCAATGGTATTGACTAATACCTCTTTCTCTGTCTCTCTCTCTCTCCCTCTCAATATTAAGGTAATCCAACTTACAAAACTTTGATTTGATTCGTTTTTGTATGTTAATCGCAGGATTACTTGAAAACCGTGGTCCCTTCTCAACTAGTCGCCGAGCGAAGCTCAAACCTAGTTGTCATCAATCCTGGTACTTCAATTTCAGCTCAATTCCATCTAAAAAAGAATGATTGAATAATCAAAATTAACTTGAAAGAATTTATTACTTTAATTTGGCTGTTTTTTTATTTATTTTTAATTTCATCTTTTTGTCCTTTTAATTTTGGTGATATGAAATCCCAGGTTCTGCAAATATCAGAATAGGCCTCGCTCAACAAGACACTCCCTTTGATATTCCTCACTGCATTGCTCGCTACACCAACCAAGTCCCTAAGAAGAATGTGCAAGACCAGGTTTTACTATCTTAAGCGGCATTTTTGTTCAGTTTTGTTTCTTTTTTTTTTCTTTATGTAGTTTGATTATTTTTTTTTCTTCTACTTTTCTTTTTCAGGCTAGATTTTTACTTTAGTTGTTTGTTTTCAGATGCTTCATTCTCAGGTTACTACGGCTCAACACATGGAACGTGAGAAAGCTTATGATGTTGTGAGTCCATCTCCAATTTCCGTTGTTTTTTTCCCTTCTAACATTCACATATGTTGATTATTTTCGTTTCATTAATTAAATATTTGTCTTTTTCCACATTTTTGAAAGATTGCCTCGCTGATGAAGATACCCTTCCTGGATGAAGAGGTTGCCAATAATTCTGTACTACGGAAGGTATGCCATTAAATTTGTAGGCCGGTTTTAGCAGTTGATTACGGCATTTTATGTTGTTTTTTTTTATTCTATTATAATTGTTATATTCATGTTTGATTGTCTTGAGAACAATTGCTATATGGTTTATGATCTTTTAAGGATTCAGTTGGATGAAGTTTTAGGAAATGTATATTGTTTTTGAAATTTATAAAATTAAGATGCCTGAGAAAATGTGTTATGTGTCCTATATTTCAAGAATCAAAATAATGGAATCAAACTAAACTCCTTAACAAAGTGAGGGTTTTTATATTTAAAAGAATAGAAAACATGAGATCCTACTACATAAGTTGTGAATCCATTTGCGTGTGCCTCTTGCCCTTTGACAAAGTTCCCTCTTTTAGATTGGGGGAAATGAGAGACAATGGGGGGAAAGGAAATGGAGGATACATGCCACTTTGTTTGGAAGTGTTTTTTAACCGAAAGGAGAAGGTTTGGAGTATACCTTTATCCCTCCAAATCCCCTCAAAACTTCAATTTTTTTATTACCCCTTGTTTTGGAGTTCGAAGGGAGAAGAAAGAAGAGGAAACGAGGGAAATTGGAGGGGTACTCTCATCCTCTCCTACCCTCTCCTCTCGCGATCCAAACACAGGGCTATTAGGAAGTGTTAGATTTAGGCAATTCCGGTTGTCATCACTGTTTTGAGATTTTATTTCACCACCTTTTAGTTTTTCCATTCTTTTTCTGGTTTTTTATAGTTAAATTTTGCCATGAAAGAAAGATTATATATGAGAACAAAGCTATGAAGATTAGGGCTGTATAAATACAGCTTGTTTACTAGTAAGTGATGCTCAAAATAATAAAATTGCTGGAAGCTTTGTGCAGATGGGACGTGCTGATGGATATAACCTAACAAATACCAGGAAAGACACAACCTTCGCTTGGACTAATGTGTATGATAAGGATCCTAATTCATCTTTGGCATCAGGTAGTAAAGAAGTTCCTCTATTTCCTCCACTCTATGTTCCTTTCTTTCTTGTTTGACTGTGTCTACTCTATTTGTCTGTGATTTACTTCAGTTCTACATGGTTGTGCAACAACCTCATGTTTTACACCATGCAAGTTAAAACATATCTAATAGTCTTATTCTTATGCGGAGGTGTCAGGAGGCTTAAGAAAAAGCTTTCACTAGTGTTAATTATCTTGCCCTAGATAGTCTTGCTTGAGCATGGTTCTATGTGAATCCTGAAGGACTGATTATTGTTTGAAGTAAGTGTGCCTGACAGAAAGTTTTATTCATGGTTTGTCTTCCTCACAGAATTAATAGGGTCATCTCTGATCCTTCATAGTTGATCAAAGTAGTTTGGTTGAATGATAAGGACTTTAGCTTAAGAATTACTGTCACAAGTTATATCACTTGTGTTCATTCATTTGCATCTCCTTATATATGCTAATTGGTTATGCAGAAAGTTCAATGAATAAAGGTGTTACTAATGAGTTATTGGCCCAGCATGAAGGTACTGACTCTATGGAGCCTAGTGCCGGTGAATGTAAGTTCAGAGAATTTATTTTTGGTGAGGAAGCACTAAGAATATCACCCACAGAGCCATATTGTTTATGTCGTCCTATTCGCAGAGGTCACTTCAATGTTTCACTACATTATCCCATGCAGCAGGTACAGTCTATGTTCATTCGACTCGCCATGCATTTGAGAAGAAGGGTACTTAACCTCATAATCTCATATACATTGGTTCTTTTCAATTTCATTGAATAGGACTGAATCAATTTCTCCAATTAGAGTTTAATGTGTTCCTATTTGATGTGATCGAATCTTCAACCATAGGAGATTCAATAATTCTTTAAAAAAATCCAGTTAAAAAAGAACATTACAACAAAATGGAATTAATGAATGATAAGTTTTGTCATTTCTACGTGATGTGTCAATTCTTTATAGGATGTGAACTATTGATTGTGAAGGATACAAAATTTACATTATGTTAATTTTGCAGGTTTTTCAGGACCTGCAAGCTATTTGGGACTGGCTTTTGATAGAAAAACTGCATATCCCTCATCATGAGAGAAACCTGTATTCTGCTATTCTTGTTGTTCCAGGAACATTTGACAATCGTGGTATATATAATAGCTCAGATGGAGGAATCTCATTCTTTATCTTTGTTTTGGTTATCAAAGAAATTTGTTATTTGTTATTCTTGTGGGTGTCAATGTGTTTTTGTGCATGCACTTGAATTGTATGAAGTTTGGTGTTCTCTTTTCCTACTGTTTCTTTTTTAGATTGTACTGTGGAAGTGCTTAGTGTGTAGAATTATTCCTTAAGATTAACCCTCGAAGTAATTCGTGACCATAACATGCCTTTTTCCAAGGGATCTCCTCTGATTAGTAGTTAGGTAAATGATGTGACCAAAATTATAAAATAGTGAATCTAGTATAGAAAACCTTTTTTCGTCCATAAAAGAATTCTTCAGTTTTAGGTTAGCTGCATACCCGTTAGACTGGAGCTCTTAATATTATTCTACTTTTAGAAGTTTGGTTTCATCAGTGTTTTTATTTTGTATCCTGGAAAGATGAAAAGTTTGAGATTGTTAAGATTTCACTCTGAAAGTTCTATTTTATATCGGATTTCCTACTTACATTGTTTGCTACTCTACGAGTTTTTATGCATAATATTCATTCTGTGATGCCATTTTTTTCTGGTAAATTTCATGATGGCCAAAAAATGAGACTTTTGCATTGCTGTCTTACTTAACTTTTTATAAGTAAATATTTGTATAAAAAGCACCAAGGGTGTGCAACCTATTGACTATTTTATTTATTAGGAAAAGAGGAAAGAAAATGACTTTCAATGGCTACCTTGAAGGTCTTTTTTCCTTACTTCTCGGCATGCCATTGATGTTCTTTTGCATATATGATGAAGATTAAACTGTGAAATCTAATAATAGTGTTTTATGCTAAACATATTTTAAATGCTTTAATGATCCTGTTCATGTGCCTTTCTGTTTTTTTATCTGTCTGCTTATTGTAATCCTTCGTATATACTCCGGACAGATTATTGTGAGCTTATTTTAATTTTCTGCTTTATCACTTGTAATGAACAGAGATAAAAGAAATGTTATCTGTTGTATTGCGAGGCCTGCGCTTTAGTTCAGCAGTGGTACACCAGGTGAGAAGGTTTTATCTAACTAATATGTAAATTTCAGTGCCAGCATTGAACTAATTAATTTTTCTTTCTGGTTAGTGGTTATCTTGTCAACTTGACACTTCCCATGGTTTAAATTTTACAGACTGGCATCGGATTCTTTGCTTTTGTTTCAAAAATGTAACTTGTTGGATGGGTTTATAGCTTGATTTACCTTGATCCACCTTTTAAAAAAAACCATTTTACAACATTGCATGCATATTTGATGGATATATTGGCTGTTAGCAACTTAGCATGAAAAAGGATGCAGATATGGATTTGACAAGATACAGGCATACCATTCAGGGATATTTTGTTTTCTTAGTATAAATTGAACATATTCTACATGTCTAACATTGTTCGAGAACTCAATAGTGTTATTTCTTATAAATACTACATGCATGCTCATGTTTGTGACATATTGATCATGCTGATAAAAAATATGTATTATACTTCTTTCTCTTTTTGTTATAAACTTAAATTGCCTACACTAAATATTTATTGTATGGAAAACTTATATACACATGGTGTTCCATCTTCTCTTATGCACCAATCTCTCTGTGAACAATGGAATATTGGGTATCCTACATTGATATTTTAATTATATTCTTGATATCTTTAGTAGCAGTCTTCTTTCTTGAAACGCACCCCAGCCCTTTATACTAGCAGAAATATTTTAGGTATGATCAATCAGACTTTGAGGTGCATCCTGGTAAATGACGATCTCATTCTGAACCCAGGAAGGTCTTGCAGCAGTTTTTGGAAATGGGTTATCAACGGCATGTGCTGTAAATATGGGTGCTCAGGTCACCTCAGTCATTTGCGTTGAGGTAACTACGGTATCTCTATTGCCTACCGTGTTTCTTTTATACGAAACATCCATGGTTTCTTGTTGATTGGTAGTGGATCTGATCATCTGATAAATAAGATTCTGGACCATACTTATATCCTTTTAAATTCTAACATCCCAAAATGCTTTTTTAGATTATACAATGAGTGCTTCTTTCAACAATAAATGGAAATTTCTTTGTATGTTTTTTTAAAAGAATCTTTAAGAATCAATTACTTTTCCTGATATTGTTTGTTGGATTACTGTTACCAGCATTATGAAAAGTTCACCTTCATTAATGGATTTACTGCACCAGTAACACTATAACAGGTGTGACCACTCTGCCATACACCATCTTTGCCTCCATTACGATCACTACTGTCCATTGTCATCTAGCACAATGTACATAGATCACTGTCAGTTGTGCCTTCACAATTGCTGCTATCAACACATCCATTACTGACATTATTACCTTGGCAATCAATGTCACAACCTTCAAACCATCACCACAAATATAATCAATCTCATGAAAAGCACTGCTGCTGGTGCTGCACTGTTGTTGTTACTTCAATGCTACCGAGACTCAATTTTGTGGGCACATGCACACACCCACACACAAACACTCTTTTAAAGCAGAGAAGCCAATTTTATATTAGTGCCTGTTTTCTAGATGCGAGGAAAAATGTAAGAATTGTAGAGAGTTAGGGCCTTTTCTTTTATCATAATTAATTATGAACTGTTTGGTGTTTAGGATGGAGTGGCTCTGCCTAATACGGAAAAGACTTTACCTTTTGGAGGAGAGGTACAGATTTTAAACTGTTCTTTCAATTAAGAGGTCAATATCTGCATTAGCTACAAGTAAATGAGGAACTGCTCAAACTTGATGCCATGGACTGATTTTACACCTGTAGTAGTTGTTTTACTACTCTTCATGGACCAATCATTTATTGTAAGATGCCCATCTGTGCTTGTAATTGTAAGTGGAATTCTGTCAAATGTTTAGCAGAAGTTCACTGGACTTTTATGAGAATGTGTGTAATGAATAACTGCTGGAGTGAATTATCTTACCATATAGTATTAATTACCCATCTGAAAATGGTTAGCTGCTTTAGCTGGAGGGTTCATTCTCGGTTCAGCATGAACTAGGTTTTTCAGCTATGTCCTAGTTCTTTGACCACATCGCTGTTTTTGAAGTCAGCTTTATGATTCCTGTTTCGCTGTTTGAAAAATTGATCGCCATATGTTTCATAATGTTGTATGCTACTGTAAATTTATATTGCTTATAATGGTATAAACAATAGTATCTTTTCCTCCAAGTGCCTTCAACTTGAATATTACCAATTATATGTTCATTTGTTGGCCTTTTGCATTTCATACAAGTATTTCAGCCAGCTTTCTCACAACTAGTCACCTTTATGTCTTAGCTCTAAGTTTTTCAGTTACCCGTCTCTCTTTTTGTTACCTCTTGCTCCCACCTTTTAGATTTCCATCATGAAGAATATCCTCATCTAAATTTTTATCCAAACTTCTCTTGCTTTAGATGTTTTTTTCATTCTCATTTCCACTGGTCTCTTTACATGTCGTTCAAGTGATCCATGGTAGCTTTTGATAATTGCCACATCATCTCAACACTTCATAAGCATTACTGTTAAAAAAAATACTCCATAAGCATCTTACTTGTAAGAGGGGTTAAGTTTAGCATAAAGCTCTATCATGTTTTTCATTTATCATTTGTTTACATTATTTCTGGACAAGTTTTGTGTTCCTTTTCAACCCCTCACACCCCCCCCCCCCCCAAAAAAAAAAAAGAATTCTTGCAACTGACTAGATTGAATGTTTTGATCCAATCACATTGTCTGGTCTTTACTTAAAAAAGGACCGAGTCTCTAGCCTGGGCTGTGAGCTTAATTGCTCAGCTTCTTCTTAGGGGGTTTACAAGTGTAGAAATGCCAACTTTAATGACCACCCAATTTGCGGATTTCACAAATTGAGAGCAGAAACGCTATCTATTCACTGATTTTATACTTCCAATCTGCGGATTTTCCGTGGTCAACGCACTATTTTAGGTAAAATGCAGAATTTCCGTGGTCAATCCTTCATTTTAGATAATCTGTGTATGATTTGTGCCAGGTGGTATTCTTTTATTAGGGGAACATCATAAGTATCATGAGGTTGCATGCATGTAATCATTAAACAATCTCAAATATTTGGGACCGAAAGAGTTTGCTACATTAACCATTTTAGCCGAATGAACCATTTGTTTGAATAGGTCATTTAAATATATATTATTCATCTATATATGAATAATCTTGCGGGAAATGACTTATAAAATTGTGGTGGTTTTTTGGGTGGTTGCGGGATCCGTGAGAGATGAAATTGGTGTTTGAAGTGGTTTGAGATTGAGAGCTTCAAAGGAGGTCAAAAAGGATTTAGAGCTAATTCCGCACTCTATTTGATGGATAGTGTGGAGAGAGAGAAATCGGAGAGCCTTTGATGGTTTAGAAAGACTGATTGCAGCTATTAGAAATAGTTGGTTCAATACTCTTAATTTTTGGGTTAGAGGAAATTTCTTTGTAAATAATGAGGATCTTTTAAATTTTATAGATTTCTTGCATTGTAAATAGCCTTTGGCTTTTGGTGCACCCTCTCGGTGCCTTTTTAATAAAATTTTCATTTATATATATTATTCATCTAGTGTCTTATTTTTAAAACCAAAAACAAATAGTTTTATAAATATCATTTGAAAATTCTTATAAAAACATTATTTTATATTTAAATATACAGTATTATAAAATCAAAATATTTTAAGAATTTGTTACTTTTAAATTTAAATTTATTATATATGTATTATCTAATAATATAATATAGACGCTTTCAAAAAGCTCTCATCCTATCAGATTTTGAAAGACAACACTTTCACACTCTTGCTCCCTCTCTTGCTCCACGAACTGGTCACTTAGCCCCCACCCCAGCCTTTCCGATAAAAACAAACGAAAAGAAAATGAGATTAATCACAAAGGTGTGTAGAATTATAGCACTTCCACTGTCTTGCCTACTGCTACCAAGAAATCAAAAATCCACATTGAATTGTTTAAAAATCTTATACTACTGCTCTTTTAGGGATACTAAATCTAATAACTATAAATTTCTTCTTATTTTTTCCATTTCCTTCCTTTTTGATTACATTTTGAACTTTTATTCTTTGCAATTGTCTTGATTTTTGTCCTATTTATTAGATGTAGTTGAATAGGTCCATCTAAATTTCTCTTCCTCACATTCAAGTAGATAATTCTTTTTTTTTTGGATAACGGACCATTATGACCGCCCCACCAATCCTTGCCCTAGGACCTTGTGGAAGATGTAAATGCAGGATGTGCAGCGCAGTGGCAGGACTCGAACCCGAGACCTCACGGGAAAACTGCCATCTCGAAGGCCGAACTTATCACTGTGCCATATGCCCTGGGGGCAAGTAGATAATTCTTTTGATTGTATGTTAGTGGGTCTTAATTTTCTTTGTTAGATATTGTTTACTTTAATTAGTTAATTAATGAGCTTACCTTTTCAGGATATATCAAGATGCCTTCTCTGGGTTTAGAGGCATCACCAGACATGGCCTCAAATTCGTACTGACATTTTGTCAAAATCTGTAGATTTGTTGATGCTTAACAGACTTAAAGAATCCTATTGTGAGATTAAAGTGAGTTTTGTTTCATTAACATTGGTAATTATCTTGCATTCTTTTGATTACAGATATGCTACTTTTCTTTGTAGAAAGCAATTGATTGCTGTATTTGGGAGATATTGTATATGAATAATTGCTTTCGTCGATGAATATATTATGTTTTATAATCCTCCATAGAGAAACTCATTGAACTAAATTTCTTGCCCTTCATCTCTTAACCAAAATAAGTGTTATGTTATAGTTTGTTCCCATTTACAATTAACTCTATAGCGATGTTTGGGGTAGATTTAAGGTCAGCTTGCTTAAATCTCTTCCAAGGAAAAAATTACCTAGATCAGATTTAAGCAAGCTGATTTAAGCTTGCTTAAATCTAACACCAAACAACGTCGTATGTCATTTTACTTACCTCCTATTTACATTGCTATTTGGTTAATGGCTAGGTGTCATATCTTGGTCTTTCTTTGTATAATTTACACTTGATACACTGATGATGAGTTAGTTCTTTTAAAACCTCCATTACTATGGTTATTGCTTCAGTTACAGCGTATGCATTTCCATCTGGTTACGTGAAGCTTGCGTGCTAATGGTGGCAAGCATGGTTGTCCGATTTTCAATAGTCTAGTTCTGAGCCACTGCTACTATACTTGTTTCTTTGTGTTGATGATCATGTCATATCATTATTTTTGTTCGCCAACAAGTTCAACTATGAATCAATTTCTTACTCTCTCTGCTGATGTAATTTGGTGATACTTCTTTCTATAAGTCATATCTGTTAACTGAAGTTCTCTTAATGTAGTCTAATTTAATATATTAGTCATACTGTTTCCTTACTTTTCAGTTTTCTGTGTACAGGAAGGGGAGCTGGAAGCTGTTGCCATTGTTCATTCTTATGAGGATCGCATGCCAGCTGGTTCTCACAAGACAAGGCTAACTGCTCTAAATGTAATGTCTTGTAAAATGAAACACTTCTTGCATTTTCTATCTCTTCTTAGTTAGACAAAACTGTATTTCTGAGGGTTTCTTCAAATAGGTTCCACCCATGGGTTTGTTTTACCCAACACTACTGGTTCCAGATTTAGATCCTCCACCAACCCGTTCTTGGTCAGTAACATTTGTCAAGCTCTCTTGCTTTACACTCTGAAGATACTTGTGCAGTTGTGCTGAATTACCAATTATAATGCTTTTGTAATGTACTTCACCAGGTTTCATGATCATGAGGATATGTTAGAAGATACATGGCATATGGACTTCACCAGAAGATCTGACATCTCTGATGGTTTATTTCCTAGTGGTAATGTCGGGTTACCAATGTGGGAGAGCTACCCAGTTTTCGCAAGTAGACCAAAAAAAGAAGAGAAGGTTGGCCTTGCTGAAGCGATAACGAGCGGCATTCTTTCAACTGGTAGGTTTGCATGCATTGCTTCTGCTGGGTTATAATAAGCTATTGTTTGATACGGTTCTTAATGATTTGTGCTGTAATTACAGGTCGCATAGACCTTCAGAGAAAATTGTTTTGTAGCATACAATTGGTAAGTTTTGGCAGAACCATGTGAAATTGCATTGTTTAAATGTCTCTGTAAACCGGAAGAATGATATAGTTTTTCTCACTAGATTGGTGGAGTGGCTTTGACTGGTGGTCTCATTCCTGCAGTGGAGGAGAGGTTGGTTTCACTTTTGATTTAATAATGTAATTTAGCTTTGTATATGGTTTCTGAGGGAAGAGCTTAGGCTCGTACATATATTCTTCACGTACACAAAGTTAATAGACTCTGATTATTGCGTACGGTTAGGCATTTACAAGTGTGGTTAATTACTATATAATGAGTCATAACTGACTTACTGGTAAGGCATGAGTGCTTTGACTGACAATTCTATCAAAACTTTAAAAGTGCCTTGAGAACATCTGTTGCTTTTGAATTAACCTATCATCTTTTCATGTTTGATCTTTTGTTGTTCGTTAACTATCATCTCACGTGTTCTAATCCATTACTATGTCCAGAGAAAAATAGAATGAAATTAAATTATTATTTTTTTTATAAGAAAAAGAATAGTATAAATGGGCACCAAGGGGTTGCCTCCCATGTATAAAAGAACTATATAAGAGATAGTGTATCTATGAAATAAAAAAATGATTCTCATTTACAAGAAAATTCCTCTCTAGCCAAAAGGCAAGGGTGTTAAGCCACCAATTAAGATCAACAATTGACCTTTCATCCCCGTCAAAAGCTCTCTTATTTCTCTCCAACCAAGTAAATGTTCAAAAAAGGCTCTTGTTCAAAGTAAGTGTCAAGAAAAGTAGACATGTAATAGTACTATGTAATACGCAGTGGGTTCATTCATTTTCCACAGGAGGCTTTCCTAAGTAATTGTTTCCATGGCTCATATTTATCCTTTCTACTTGCAGAGTTTTACATGCAATTCCTTCAAATGAAGCAATTGATACTGTTGAGGTTAGTCCACATTTTTCTTTTCGTCTTTAATTTTTCAAGAACTAAGATGATCTCTGCTTAGGCTGGCACTTTGATGATGCTTGCAATTTCTTCTTGGAGTAAGACTCCTTCACACCATATTTTTGACCTCTGCAATGAACACTTTTCACATTTTATTTCGTGGAACAAAAGTCTGGATCTTTCACCTGACAGTTTCTTATATTTTGTATTCTATGTATGGTATTGGTATCACTCTGCTAGGGAAACTTGCAGTTAAGTCATTTATATCATATGATGCGTGATTCTGAGTTTGTATTTTATATTATGATTTGCATCATGAAGTGTTTGCCATGCATGAAGCAACACATGCAGAACTCAACTATTTTGACTTTTTTTTCCTTTCTTAGAGAAAAGCATGATGGTCCAAGGCACATCATCTTTTTCCCTTTTTTTTCTTCCTTGTTTGAGTTAAAGGTAGTCTGCAGTTTGAAAGGCTATACATGTCTTTTATTCAAAAAATGTGTCAATGGGTGTGATGCCTGATCTTGCATTCTAGCAAAGATACAAGGGTAGTAGGTCTGTATTTATAGAATTTGGATTTTGTCTTGGTAAGGAGTAACATGTTGGTGAGAACCATGATTTTATTTATATGGATCTTATATATGCTATATTTCTATATGAATCAATTATTTTTGACTGAAAGTACACAAATCAATTATTTGATGGAAGATATGAATCTAGATAGAGCTGAATGGCACCGATTCCTTGGTGGCTGGGATTCAAGTCGATTTTTTCTGTCTCTGCATGCAAGGTTTATCTGCATAATTGAGCGGATTCACCTACAACTTCACTTTTGACGTATGATATATGTAATTGTTTATGGTCAAATAGTATTGCGAGGGATGGGTTCAACTTCTACCAAGTTGCTCATTGCCTCATAAAGTATGATAAGAGACTTACTGATGCATGCAGCAATGATTGGTTTTATATTCTTTTAATTGGTTTGTTGTCATCCATGATTCCTTGTGTAACTAACATATTATTTCTTGTCCATATATTGTCAGTTTTTGATGTCAAATTTTGATATTATTTGATCCTCATATATGTGAACAGTTGTTGCAATCAAGAACAAATCCAACTTATGTGTCTTGGAAAGGAGGAGCAGTAAGTCATCACATGATGCCATCGTGTTGTATCTGTTGTTTCCATGATTGCATCTTTTAAGTTGTCTGTGGTGAATTTCCGTATATATTGATTACATTTTGAATATGACATATCCTGATTAATTTTCTTGACTCATTCTATGATGCCTTGCTAATACATTTATGGTAAAACACATAGATTTCATGGTAAAGCCAATACATTTAGTGGTAAAAACCAATATGTTCCGTGGTAAACAAAAAACTATTAGTTTTACCATCAAATGTATTGGCTTTACCTGAAATCTATGTGGCTTTACCATGAATCTATGGGTTTTACCATGAAATGTATTAGCGAAGCATCATAGAATCAACCTTGGGATAGATTCCATTTGGAGAGAGTTGAAAAGGCACTATCTCATTGAGAGGTTCCATCCATCTGCCCTTTCTCAATGCATATCTTTAGACAATGACTCTTTCTTTTTCCTCGTTTCAAATGGTAAAAATTTCTCACGAAATGGGGTGTGAATCAAACTCATGTCTTAACTTGAATTGAGATACTGATGCAAGTTCTTCTCTTCCAAATCAAATAGATTCACATCTGAAAGAGATTGAGAATAAGTTATTTCAAAATCGAATATTTGTACCTCTGGTAGAGGTGTTCAGAAATGTTTGCAAAATGGAAAGATAGGAGTTAAACCTTTCTGTCACCATTTTGTGGAAATACAATTATCTGGTAATACATATCCACGCTATGTTTCAGCAGATGAAGCTTCTCACGGATAGGGAGTCTGGCTAACCTTATATTCTAGTTACCAAATCCAATCTGGAAAATTAGGAAATTGTACTCGTAATATTTGTATCGTGGTTTCTTTTTTGATATTCTATACGAATAAGTTTGTAGTTGAGTCAACTTAGGCGATGCTGTTGAGATGTCTTGCACTCAGGTTCGACCCGAAGACCTACCTCTGACTCGGCAAATTTTGAGCAGTCCTAAAGGGAAGAAAATTGAGATTTAGTTCACGATGCAGAGAGTTGAGCCGATAGTTAGGGTTTTGTGAAAACCATCGGAGATTCGACTTTGTACTCTTCATCCTTTTGATAGCGAATTTCTCTCTTCTCTTGCTCGTGGACGTAGGCTTAGCCGAACCACATAAACCTTATGTTTTCTTTCGTGCGTGGTTGTTTTCTAATTTCTGTTTTGCTACTGTTATTTGCGTATCCCTATTGATCTCGTCATAACAAATGCTCACTTTTTTAGGGAGACAAACTCAGGCAATTCTCATGTGGCCTGTAGGTTAAAATCTTTCATCGTTCTTGTAGTTTGACTGTCCTTTTGGCCATAATCCGCTTCACTATCGGCTCATATGGTCATACCTATGTTGATGCCTGCAACTGCTTTAGATTGACTTAGTCATATGTTTTATGTGTTCCTCGTATGGCCTCTATGTTCATCACAGATTCTTGGAATTCTTGATTTTGGTCGAGATGCTTGGATTCATTGTGAGGACTGGATACATAATGGGATCCACATTGGAAGTGGCCGAAAATACAAGGATTCTTATTTCCTTCAAGCACAAGCAATGTGCTACATAAATTCCTAGGTCATCTATCTTGAAGGTACTAGATCTATTGGAAAATTTCAAGTGAAGACATTTCTAATTTCAAAGCAAAGCACTGAATTTCATGCATTTTCTACCTTTTTTTAGCACTAATCGATTGTATTGTTACAAACGAACTTGAAAGTGCTATACCACCTGCTTCTTGGGGTGGTTAAAATGGTCATTCAGTTGGTTGAACTTGTAATTATAGTCCAGGTCCTTCAGATATGTTTATTTTTAATTCTCCAAAATATGCCATTTACATTTGTAAGGAACAATATACTAAATTTGTGTTGTGTTTTTCAGATTCAAGACACCGCAAGAGTAATTGTTTAGTCGTTATTAAGCTACTCTATGGTGCTTACGTTATTTGTTCTGCAAGTATTTTGGCAGATATTGGTTCTGAAAGACCAGATTCTTCAGTATTGCAGATTTAACTTACAACGAAGATCATGAGACTGACAAGTTGCACTCCAGGATGTTTGGTTTTTATTCTTTGGACAGCTGCTCCATAGCAGGTTCTTTACAGATGAACCTTTTGCATATGTTTGTTGTAAGGATGACATTCTTCAGCATGACTGATCGAACTTATGGAGAATGTTAGAAATTCGTGAAACTTGTGAATGACTAGTTTTATGTTTCATTTACACGCAACAGCAATGTGAGATAAATTTCCTTTAGTTTCTCATTAATTTGCTTGCTTTGTAGCATAGTTTTGGAACCAGGGTTGTAACAAGTTGAACCTGTTGGACCGGTATTGTTGAGATTTTATCAGCTTTTAGGCCTATGGTACCTTGTTGAAAAAGTGGTTTGCAAGGTTGCGACCGGGGCAAGAAATGTACAACATGAAATTGGAAATTGGAACGATATATTATAAGACATGTTTGTTTTGAGTTTTTAAACAGTTTTTAAAATCTTGAACATGTTTGGAAAACAGTTTTAAAAAAACTAGTTTTCAAAAACTGTTTTCTGAAAACCTTAAATTGGTGTTTTTTGATATAATTTTTGAAAAATAGCTTTAAAACTAGTGTTCATTTCTTTATTTCATTATTCCTCTATGGTATATAAAAAATATTAAAATATTAAAAATAAAATAATATTAATTATTTTTAAGTATTTAATAAATATGAGTAATAAAATTAATATAGATTTTAAATTTAAATTTAAAACTGAAAATAATTAAAAGGTGTATCAAAACAATTTTCAAAATAAGATTATCCAAACAACATTTCATTGTTTTCTGTTTTGGAAACAATTTTCGAGTTATAGTTATCCAAACATATTTTTTTTTAAACATCATAAAAAGAAAACATCGTAAAATTGTTTTCAATTTTTATTTTCGAAAACTAAAAATAAAAACTATTATTTAAACATGCTCATATTTTCTGGGTACTACTGTTATTTAAGCATTAGATTTGAGCTTGCCGACATTGTAACGAGACCACGCAGAATTTAAAGTTGGACCCTGTTAATTCTGCAATCCATGAGACAAATCCTCATACTCAACTTGCAAATTTGAGAATAGGAAAATCAGCACCAGTTAGATTTCTATCTGAATGAGAAAAGGGACTTCAAAATCATTTTGCTAGTAGTGATAATCTCATTCAATATGGAGGAACCACCTCTGTGATTTGCTTGACATCGTTGGCTTTGTAATCAAATGGATAGGCTTGAAAATTGACATTAATCGAGTAATCCCACATTGAAAGGATAGAGTAAGGGAACGGAGAAGGTTGTTAATAAAAAGAGCTTGTAAATCTACCGTTCAGCATAAATATGCCGCGTTAACTCTTGTTAGGAGAGTGCTGTATGGCTATCAAGACTGACATAATTTGTGGAACCCATTAATGGGTTGGCTCGAGTCTAATCTTTTCTAAACGTGGCTAATTGTTTACTCGGCAGGTATGGATGAGCAGAAACAAAGCTTATGGCATGAAGCAACAATCTTTTGCTTGTTTCACCAAATTCTACCTTGGAAATTTGTATTTTTTTTCCTGCCAAAAATATTTCAACCAACCCATCGAAGCTGAATATAAGCTTCCTTTACAGTGAACAAGTTAGGGCTTAACAGTCAGTATTAACTTTCAAATAAAAAAAAAAAGGTAGATTACAAGATTCTCAAAATTATTCAAAAAACTTAAATTTCGACCCTAAAAAGACAACAATTAACAGAAATTAAAAAATATATATTCCCGAATTTTTAGCTCTTATGAATAATTAACTTCATTCAAAGCCTAGGAGACGCAATAATCTTCCCAGCCAATTCGAACAAGCCACATAGACCCGAGTAACTTTTCTTGATCTCTGCATAGACCTCACCGTCCCATTTCCTCAACGCCAACTTCTCTCCCAGGTGCACGCTAGTCTCCACAAACGCTCTCTTCGCTATCGTGTGTCGCGTCCACGATTCTCATCTCCATCGTCTCCTCTCCCTTGATCTTAGTGCCGCGCAACAAGATATAGGGCCGAGCCGCAACAGAGCTGACCTTGGCACTCACCAGAGCTATGAAGTAGTCGTGGCTTAGAGCTAGCATGAACTCGACAGTGCTTCGAATTGGTTTGGGAGAGTGATTGTTATATTTTATACTTCTGATAAGGTTGATAGTAATATTTTTTTATTGGATACTGCGTGTACTATTAGTAAAAGAAGGTTTTTTTTTTTTTTCATTAATATTAAGAAAATTTATTTTGTGTAAAAAAAGATTTAAGAGAATATTTGATTTATACTTATAATTTTTATATACATTGTAAATTAATAATTTTGATATACATTATAAATTAGAGGAATTTATTAGTAGAGTTATAACTAGATTAAGAGTTTTTGTTATACTGAGATTATAAAGTGAGAGTTTGACAATTTTTTTCTTTTAAAATTGTAATTGAAAATTAATAAAACGGATTTGTTAATAGATGTAGTTAAAGAGGTTGTCGAACCACATTAATTATTGATATTTTTATTTTTTATTTATTTTACTTATGTTTTTTGTCTAAGATTGAGTACGTGGATTTTATAAATAAAATTCATACAAACGTTTTAATATATTATGATATTTTGATTTTTAAATTTTTTTATATAAAAAGCTTAGAATCAATTTATTTTATCATTATAAAAAAATTAATAAATTTTTATTAGTATGATAATACGCTCTGCAATAACATTTTTTTGATAATTTTTTTTAACACGATAACATTGAATCACAATATTGTGAATTGTCCATAAGATACGATTAAGAGTGATCCATGTGATCGATCAATAAGGCCGGATTACAATAATCACACCTTTGAAAGTTGAAAGCTTTAAAAGTTGGTGGATCTTTTGTGGCCTAATAAAATTTAAGAAGATCGCAGGAGGATATCAAAAAAGGGTCCCATATTATCATTACATGCCATGTTCTTTTATTAATTTGGTATTTGTTGCCAAAAAAAAAAAAGATGCTTTTTTACATGAAGAGCACCGCCACTTATTTTGAGAGTATATGTGAAGAAATAATAAATAAGACAACCAAATGATTTAGACCTTCTAAAGTAGAATATAAGAAAAGTTAGAAGAGCCAAAATGAGGATTGGGTTTTGGGAAATTGCCCTAATTTACCTTTTAAGTGAAACAAGATAGATTTTATAGTTCTTAATACATGTTGGAGAAAATTGTTAGGTAAGTAATATCTAATGTGTATAATTCTATATTCTTATAGATTAAATAATCTGTGGATAATTATTGTGCGGTTCTATGATCATATGGTAAGAATTGTTAGGTAAGTAATATCTAATCTTTTGCATACTTCGTATTTTCACAAAATATTCAATGTAATCATTCATTCCAACATTTTACTTTTTTCTTTTTCTTTTTTTTGAATGAACATTTTACTTTAGTCCTTAAACAGCATCAATCACAAATGCATTGTCTTTCATATAATCAATAATTTCAGTATGCCTCATATATTTCCTTTCTATTTTGGAATATCTAGAAATCTAGAAATATGGCCATCTTACAGAACCAACCTGTAAATCCCATACTTCTTCAAAATACTTTCCACTTGCTTCATGAAATGAAATCATCTTCATTTACACATCATGCAATATGTAAACAACTTGTTTGGATTAATTGGTATCGTCCTCCTGATTTTTATAAACTTAATACGGATGGATCATCACTAGGCAATCCAGGACATGCTCGCATTAGAGGCATTATCTGAGATCATCAAGGTTTTCGTTTTCTGGGTTTTTCAAAATACAAGGGCATTACAGCTAATATAATGGCAGAGTTTTATGCCATCAGAGCTTGCGTGCTAATGGTGGCAAGCATGGTTGTCCGATTTTCAATAGTCTAGTTCTGAGCCACTGCTACTATACTTGTTTCTTTGTGTTGATGATCATGTCATATCATTATTTTTGTTCGCCAACAAGTTCAACTATGAATCAATTTCTTACTCTCTCTGCTGATGTAATTTGGTGATACTTCTTTCTATAAGTCATATCTGTTAACTGAAGTTCTCTTAATGTAGTCTAATTTAATATATTAGTCATACTGTTTCCTTACTTTTCAGTTTTCTGTGTACAGGAAGGGGAGCTGGAAGCTGTTGCCATTGTTCATTCTTATGAGGATCGCATGCCAGCTGGTTCTCACAAGACAAGGCTAACTGCTCTAAATGTAATGTCTTGTAAAATGAAACACTTCTTGCATTTTCTATCTCTTCTTAGTTAGACAAAACTGTATTTCTGAGGGTTTCTTCAAATAGGTTCCACCCATGGGTTTGTTTTACCCAACACTACTGGTTCCAGATTTAGATCCTCCACCAACCCGTTCTTGGTCAGTAACATTTGTCAAGCTCTCTTGCTTTACACTCTGAAGATACTTGTGCAGTTGTGCTGAATTACCAATTATAATGCTTTTGTAATGTACTTCACCAGGTTTCATGATCATGAGGATATGTTAGAAGATACATGGCATATGGACTTCACCAGAAGATCTGACATCTCTGATGGTTTATTTCCTAGTGGTAATGTCGGGTTACCAATGTGGGAGAGCTACCCAGTTTTCGCAAGTAGACCAAAAAAAGAAGAGAAGGTTGGCCTTGCTGAAGCGATAACGAGCGGCATTCTTTCAACTGGTAGGTTTGCATGCATTGCTTCTGCTGGGTTATAATAAGCTATTGTTTGATACGGTTCTTAATGATTTGTGCTGTAATTACAGGTTGCATAGACCTTCAGAGAAAATTGTTTTGTAGCATACAATTGGTAAGTTTTGGTAGAACCATGTGAAATTGCATTGTTTAAATGTCTCTGTAAACCGGAAGAATGATATAGTTTTTCTCACTAGATTGGTGGAGTGGCTTTGACTGGTGGTCTCATTCCTGCAGTGGAGGAGAGGTTGGTTTCACTTTTGATTTAATAATGTAATTTAGCTTTGTATATGGTTTCTGAGGGAAGAGCTTAGGCTCGTACATATATTCTTCACGTACACAAAGTTAATAGACTCTGATTATTGCGTACGGTTAGGCATTTACAAGTGTGGTTAATTACTATATAATGAGTCATAACTGACTTACTGGTAAGGCATGAGTGCTTTGACTGACAATTCTATCAAAACTTTAAAAGTGCCTTGAGAACATCTGTTGCTTTTGAATTAACCTATCATCTTTTCATGTTTGATCTTTTGTTGTTCGTTAACTATCATCTCACGTGTTCTAATCCATTACTATGTCCAGAGAAAAATAGAATGAAATTAAATTATTATTTTTTTTATAAGAAAAAGAATAGTATAAATGGGCACCAAGGGGTTGCCTCCCATGTATAAAAGAACTATATAAGAGATAGTGTATCTATGAAATAAAAAAATGATTCTCATTTACAAGAAAATTCCTCTCTAGCCAAAAGGCAAGGGTGTTAAGCCACCAATTAAGATCAACAATTGACCTTTCATCCCCGTCAAAAGCTCTCTTATTTCTCTCCAACCAAGTAAATGTTCAAAAAAGGCTCTTGTTCAAAGTAAGTGTCAAGAAAAGTAGACATGTAATAGTACTATGTAATACGCAGTGGGTTCATTCATTTTCCACAGGAGGCTTTCCTAAGTAATTGTTTCCATGGCTCATATTTATCCTTTCTACTTGCAGAGTTTTACATGCAATTCCTTCAAATGAAGCAATTGATACTGTTGAGGTTAGTCCACATTTTTCTTTTCGTCTTTAATTTTTCAAGAACTAAGATGATCTCTGCTTAGGCTGGCACTTTGATGATGCTTGCAATTTCTTCTTGGAGTAAGACTCCTTCACACCATATTTTTGACCTCTGCAATGAACACTTTTCACATTTTATTTCGTGGAACAAAAGTCTGGATCTTTCACCTGACAGTTTCTTATATTTTGTATTCTATGTATGGTATTGGTATCACTCTGCTAGGGAAACTTGCAGTTAAGTCATTTATATCATATGATGCGTGATTCTGAGTTTGTATTTTATATTATGATTTGCATCATGAAGTGTTTGCCATGCATGAAGCAACACATGCAGAACTCAACTATTTTGACTTTTTTTTCCTTTCTTAGAGAAAAGCATGATGGTCCAAGGCACATCATCTTTTTCCCTTTTTTTTCTTCCTTGTTTGAGTTAAAGGTAGTCTGCAGTTTGAAAGGCTATACATGTCTTTTATTCAAAAAATGTGTCAATGGGTGTGATGCCTGATCTTGCATTCTAGCAAAGATACAAGGGTAGTAGGTCTGTATTTATAGAATTTGGATTTTGTCTTGGTAAGGAGTAACATGTTGGTGAGAACCATGATTTTATTTATATGGATCTTATATATGCTATATTTCTATATGAATCAATTATTTTTGACTGAAAGTACACAAATCAATTATTTGATGGAAGATATGAATCTAGATAGAGCTGAATGGCACCGATTCCTTGGTGGCTGGGATTCAAGTCGATTTTTTCTGTCTCTGCATGCAAGGTTTATCTGCATAATTGAGCGGATTCACCTACAACTTCACTTTTGACGTATGATATATGTAATTGTTTATGGTCAAATAGTATTGCGAGGGATGGGTTCAACTTCTACCAAGTTGCTCATTGCCTCATAAAGTATGATAAGAGACTTACTGATGCATGCAGCAATGATTGGTTTTATATTCTTTTAATTGGTTTGTTGTCATCCATGATTCCTTGTGTAACTAACATATTATTTCTTGTCCATATATTGTCAGTTTTTGATGTCAAATTTTGATATTATTTGATCCTCATATATGTGAACAGTTGTTGCAATCAAGAACAAATCCAACTTATGTGTCTTGGAAAGGAGGAGCAGTAAGTCATCACATGATGCCATCGTGTTGTATCTGTTGTTTCCATGATTGCATCTTTTAAGTTGTCTGTGGTGAATTTCCGTATATATTGATTACATTTTGAATATGACATATCCTGATTAATTTTCTTGACTCATTCTATGATGCCTTGCTAATACATTTATGGTAAAACACATAGATTTCATGGTAAAGCCAATACATTTAGTGGTAAAAACCAATATGTTCCGTGGTAAACAAAAAACTATTAGTTTTACCATCAAATGTATTGGCTTTACCTGAAATCTATGGGTTTTACCATGAAATGTATTAGCGAAGCATCATAGAATCAACCTTGGGATAGATTCCATTTGGAGAGAGTTGAAAAGGCACTATCTCATTGAGAGGTTCCATCCATCTGCCCTTTCTCAATGCATATCTTTAGACAATGACTCTTTCTTTTTCCTCGTTTCAAATGGTAAAAATTTCTCACGAAATGGGGTGTGAATCAAACTCATGTCTTAACTTGAATTGAGATACTGATGCAAGTTCTTCTCTTCCAAATCAAATAGATTCACATCTGAAAGAGATTGAGAATAAGTTATTTCAAAATCGAATATTTGTACCTCTGGTAGAGGTGTTCAGAAATGTTTGCAAAATGGAAAGATAGGAGTTAAACCTTTCTGTCACCATTTTGTGGAAATACAATTATCTGGTAATACATATCCACGCTATGTTTCAGCAGATGAAGCTTCTCACGGATAGGGAGTCTGGCTAACCTTATATTCTAGTTACCAAATCCAATCTGGAAAATTAGGAAATTGTACTCGTAATATTTGTATCGTGGTTTCTTTTTTGATATTCTATACGAATAAGTTTGTAGTTGAGTCAACTTAGGCGATGCTGTTGAGATGTCTTGCACTCAGGTTCGACCCGAAGACCTACCTCTGACTCGGCAAATTTTGAGCAGTCCTAAAGGGAAGAAAATTGAGATTTAGTTCACGATGCAGAGAGTTGAGCCGATAGTTAGGGTTTTGTGAAAACCATCGGAGATTCGACTTTGTACTCTTCATCCTTTTGATAGCGAATTTCTCTCTTCTCTTGCTCGTGGACGTAGGCTTAGCCGAACCACATAAACCTTATGTTTTCTTTCGTGCGTGGTTGTTTTCTAATTTCTGTTTTGCTACTGTTATTTGCGTATCCCTATTGATCTCGTCATAACAAATGCTCACTTTTTTAGGGAGACAAACTCAGGCAATTCTCATGTGGCCTGTAGGTTAAAATCTTTCATCGTTCTTGTAGTTTGACTGTCCTTTTGGCCATAATCCGCTTCACTATCGGCTCATATGGTCATACCTATGTTGATGCCTGCAACTGCTTTAGATTGACTTAGTCATATGTTTTATGTGTTCCTCGTATGGCCTCTATGTTCATCACAGATTCTTGGAATTCTTGATTTTGGTCGAGATGCTTGGATTCATTGTGAGGACTGGATACATAATGGGATCCACATTGGAAGTGGCCGAAAATACAAGGATTCTTATTTCCTTCAAGCACAAGCAATGTGCTACATAAATTCCTAGGTCATCTATCTTGAAGGTACTAGATCTATTGGAAAATTTCAAGTGAAGACATTTCTAATTTCAAAGCAAAGCACTGAATTTCATGCATTTTCTACCTTTTTTTAGCACTAATCGATTGTATTGTTACAAACGAACTTGAAAGTGCTATACCACCTGCTTCTTGGGGTGGTTAAAATGGTCATTCAGTTGGTTGAACTTGTAATTATAGTCCAGGTCCTTCAGATATGTTTATTTTTAATTCTCCAAAATATGCCATTTACATTTGTAAGGAACAATATACTAAATTTGTGTTGTGTTTTTCAGATTCAAGACACCGCAAGAGTAATTGTTTAGTCGTTATTAAGCTACTCTATGGTGCTTACGTTATTTGTTCTGCAAGTATTTTGGCAGATATTGGTTCTGAAAGACCAGATTCTTCAGTATTGCAGATTTAACTTACAACGAAGATCATGAGACTGACAAGTTGCACTCCAGGATGTTTGGTTTTTATTCTTTGGACAGCTGCTCCATAGCAGGTTCTTTACAGATGAACCTTTTGCATATGTTTGTTGTAAGGATGACATTCTTCAGCATGACTGATCGAACTTATGGAGAATGTTAGAAATTCGTGAAACTTGTGAATGACTAGTTTTATGTTTCATTTACACGCAACAGCAATGTGAGATAAATTTCCTTTAGTTTCTCATTAATTTGCTTGCTTTGTAGCATAGTTTTGGAACCAGGGTTGTAACAAGTTGAACCTGTTGGACCGGTATTGTTGAGATTTTATCAGCTTTTAGGCCTATGGTACCTTGTTGAAAAAGTGGTTTGCAAGGTTGCGACCGGGGCAAGAAATGTACAATATGAAATTGGAAATTGGAACGATATATTATAAGACATGTTTGTTTTGAGTTTTTAAACAGTTTTTAAAATCTTGAACATGTTTGGAAAACAGTTTTAAAAAAACTAGTTTTCAAAAACTGTTTTCTGAAAACCTTAAATTGGTGTTTTTTGATATAATTTTTGAAAAATAGCTTTAAAACTAGTGTTCATTTCTTTATTTCATTATTCCTCTATGGTATATAAAAAATATTAAAATATTAAAAATAAAATAATATTAATTATTTTTAAGTATTTAATAAATATGAGTAATAAAATTAATATAGATTTTAAATTTAAATTTAAAACTGAAAATAATTAAAAGGTGTATCAAAACAATTTTCAAAATAAGATTATCCAAACAACATTTCATTGTTTTCTGTTTTGGAAACAATTTTCGAGTTATAGTTATCCAAACATATTTTTTTTTAAACATCATAAAAAGAAAACATCGTAAAATTGTTTTCAATTTTTATTTTCGAAAACTAAAAATAAAAACTATTATTTAAACATGCTCATATTTTCTGGGTACTACTGTTATTTAAGCATTAGATTTGAGCTTGCCGACATTGTAACGAGACCACGCAGAATTTAAAGTTGGACCCTGTTAATTCTGCAATCCATGAGACAAATCCTCATACTCAACTTGCAAATTTGAGAATAGGAAAATCAGCACCAGTTAGATTTCTATCTGAATGAGAAAAGGGACTTCAAAATCATTTTGCTAGTAGTGATAATCTCATTCAATATGGAGGAACCACCTCTGTGATTTGCTTGACATCGTTGGCTTTGTAATCAAATGGATAGGCTTGAAAATTGACATTAATCGAGTAATCCCACATTGAAAGGATAGAGTAAGGGAACGGAGAAGGTTGTTAATAAAAAGAGCTTGTAAATCTACCGTTCAGCATAAATATGCCGCGTTAATTCTTGTTAGGAGAGTGCTGTATGGCTATCAAGACTGACATAATTTGTGGAACCCCTTAATGGGTTGGCTCGAGTCTAATCTTTTCTAAACGTGGCTAATTGTTTACTCGGCAGGTATGGATGAGCAGAAACAAAGCTTATGGCATGAAGCAACAATCTTTTGCTTGTTTCACCAAATTCTACCTTGGAAATTTGTATTTTTTTTCCTGCCAAAAATATTTCAACCAACCCATCGAAGCTGAATATAAGCTTCCTTTACAGTGAACAAGTTAGGGCTTAACAGTCAGTATTAACTTTCAAATAAAAAAAAAAAGGTAGATTACAAGATTCTCAAAATTATTCAAAAAACTTAAATTTCGACCCTAAAAAGACAACAATTAACAGAAATTAAAAAATATATATTCCCGAATTTTTAGCTCTTATGAATAATTAACTTCATTCAAAGCCTAGGAGACGCAATAATTTTCCCAGCCAATTCGAACAAGCCACATAGACCCGAGTAACTTTTCTTGATCTCTGCATAGACCTCACCGTCCCATTTCCTCAACGCCAACTTCTCTCCCAGGTGCACGCTAGTCTCCACAAACGCTCTCTTCGCTATCGTGTGTCGCGTCCACGATTCTCATCTCCATCGTCTCCTCTCCCTTGATCTTAGTGCCGCGCAACAAGATATAGGGCCGAGCCGCAACAGAGCTGACCTTGGCACTCACCAGAGCTATGAAGTAGTCGTGGCTTAGAGCTAGCATGAACTCGACAGTGCTTCGAATTGGTTTGGGAGAGTGATTGTTATATTTTATACTTCTGATAAGGTTGATAGTAATATTTTTTTATTGGATACTGCGTGTACTATTAGTAAAAGAAGGTTTTTTTTTTTTTTCATTAATATTAAGAAAATTTATTTTGTGTAAAAAAAGATTTAAGAGAATATTTGATTTATACTTATAATTTTTATATACATTGTAAATTAATAATTTTGATATACATTATAAATTAGAGGAATTTATTAGTAGAGTTATAACTAGATTAAGAGTTTTTGTTATACTGAGATTATAAAGTGAGAGTTTGACAATTTTTTTCTTTTAAAATTATAATTGAAAATTAATAAAACGGATTTGTTAATAGATGTAGTTAAAGAGGTTGTCGAACCACATTAATTATTGATATTTTTATTTTTTATTTATTTTACTTATGTTTTTTGTCTAAGATTGAATACGTGGATTTTATAAATAAAATTCATACAAACGTTTTAATATATTATGATATTTTGATTTTTAAATTTTTTTATATAAAAAGCTTAGAATCAATTTATTTTATCATTATAAAAAAATTAATAAATTTTTATTAGCATGATAATACGCTCTGCAATAACATTTTTTTGATAATTTTTTTTAACACGATAACATTGAATCACAATATTGTGAATTGTCCATAAGATACGATTCAATCCCACAAAATGTTCCTAATCAATCAACTGCTAATCTGTTGACTAACAAAATTGATCGCGCAGTTCCCAAATCACATGAACCAAACGCTCCGTTTTAGAATAATGATACTGTCAAGGAACTTGGGCAAATAATTATGAACAAAATTTAAATGAAGCTTTTTACTTAAAATTAGTGAAGTTTTTTTTTTTAAAATAATAATTTTAAAAATAAAATATAAAATCAAATTTTATAATTAAGTAACATTCATGTAATAAATAAATTAAACAAAATTTTAATAAAATATTATCACTTTAATGTATGATTTAATTTGTATTTTATCAACAATTTAAAATTTATTAAATTTGGTATGAAAACTTAAAATTTAGATTATAAATCAAAATTTATCAAAACATATATATTTTTTTTGTAAATGTAAAATTATTATGAATAAATTTTAAATAATAAGTCAGAATTATTAATTTTTTTTATAAACATAATTTTTTAAAAAATACTTCATGAATTTTATCCGGCTTACTTTTTGACCTACCTTTTCTTCGCGCCAAAACCTTAGGAAGATAAAGAATTGCCGCGGGAAAATGAAAAAGAAACCGCGAAGTACATCGAGGTAAAATGTTTTAACGCCAAATTTAATTTCGCTGCAAACAAAAAAATCCCCACATTCTACTCTTCTCCTACGTTGCCCACCGCTCTCTCTCTCTCTCCAAAATAAACAATTTTCTTCATTTCTTGTAATCTCTGCGTCTAACTATTCGTGATCCAATATATGGAGCCCATGGCCATAGACGATGACGAGAAAATCCAAAAGATTCGATCAGTTGTCGGGTCTGAGTTACCCGAAGCCGATATCTACCGAGCCCTTCGGCAGTCCGGCAACAATCCAGATACCGCCATCAAGTTCATCCTCGATAGTTCCGGGTTCTCAGTCCGACCCGGGACCGTCAAGCGCACAGCCACCGGAGTCCGGATTTCTACCCCGATGGAGCAAGCGGGTCTCGAGGTACCCGAAGAATCCGATTCACTCCACGAGTCAAAATCGAAGATCCAAGTCAAGGAGGAACCCGACTCGGGGATTGAGAGTAAGGTTTCAGTGAAAGAAGAAATGGGTACTGATTGTATAGAGCAATCGGCACCCGAAAAAGAGGAGCCAAGGATGTCATTTGATGAGTTTCTGCGTGCGACGGGTACCAAGGTCTTATCCGAGGAAGAGTGCCTCGAAAGCCAGGTAAAAGAAGAGATGCGTAAAGAAATAGAGATTAAAGTGAAGGAGGAGCCTGATTGGGGTGTTGAGAGTAAAGTAACTGTTAAAGACGAAGAGAATTCAGATTATAAGGATCCTTTAGCCACCAGAAAGAAAGAAGAGATGGGTAAAGTCAAGGAGGAGTCTGATTTGGGTGATAAGAGTAAAGCACGTGTAAAAGAGGAATTGAAATTGGATTGCGATGAGAAGCCTTCAGTGGCCTTGCCCCTACGGAGTTTTGAGGGCTTAACATATGATTATCTTGATACGAACAAGAAAGAAGAGACGCGTATAGAATCAGAGAAGGTGAATTTGGGGTTTGAAAAGAAGCCAGCGGCTTTTGTGAAGAAAGAGGTGGTTGAAGAACGAAGGGTTAATGGTGTTTTGGTGGAGGATGGGGACTTCGCAGAGGAACCAGATTGGTACTTGGTGGGAAGGAAAATAGCTACGGGGTCTTCGACTGGTAAAGGGAGGAAATTGTTGGATAATGAGATTGTCTATTTCACATTTCCTTCCACAAATTGGAGAAACAAGTCTCAGATTGTTCGCTTTTCAACTAAAAGATGTGGAGAGGTTAGCTTCAATTACACATTCCAGTCTTATCTACATTTTACAGAGTTTGGTTAGCTTTTGCAGTTGGTGGACTTTTTATGTGTTTTCAATGTTCTAAATTTTTGTAGTGAAGTTATGAATATGCATGGATTTTATTTATTTATTTATTTATTTTTGCAATTTTAGTGTTAGATTATGTATAGCATAGTTATTGCTTAGTTAGTTTAATCCCACATTGGTTGTGTATATCTTTGGCTCTCTTATTGGCTCCTATAAATATGATAGCTCACTTGTAAGTAAATCACACAATTCAATACAATTCTCTTCTTTGTATTGTCTCACTTCTTTTCTTAAACCTTAACATGTTATCAGAGCCTCCGTGGTTCTCGGTATATTAAGAGTTGAGTATGCTCTGTGATTGCCACTATCAGTGGATCTTTCACATCAGAAAAACTTCTTTAAGGTTGTCGGTATATTAAGAGTTGAGTATGCTCTGTGATTGCCACTATTAGTGGATCCTTCACATCAGAAAAACTTTTTGAATATCTTTTTCATGTCTGTCGGGTCACCACTATAGTCGGAGTCTCATTCTCCATCGACATCATCTCAGTCGCTGCTCCATCGATGTCACTATTCAACCGTTGATCGACAACCAGATTTGACCAGATGGCAGAAAAAAGATATTTTTCGTCATGTTCAGTCTATATTGGATGGTACAAACTATATTGTTTGGTCTCAATCTATGCGAAGTTTCCTCAAAAGTTGTAAGCTTTGGTCTTACGTGGTTGGTATTGTCGAGAAGTCAGTTAAAGGGGCTATTGAAACTAATGGTGTTCTTCTCACTCGTCTCATTGATTGGGAAAGTAATCATCATCAAATTCTCACATGGTTTCGTAATACTACTATTCCATCTATTTCTGCCCTATTTGGTAGCTTTGATGAAGCTAAGGGTGCTTGGGATATGCTTGCTTCTCGTTACTTTGCTGTTGATGGTGCTCGAGAATATCAGCTCCTGTTTGAGCTCTCCTGCCTGAAGCAAGAACCCGGGCAGAGTATTAATGATTTTCTTGCTCGCATGCAATTCTTATGGAATCAAATTGATCTCTCTGATCCTATTTGGAAGGATCCTACAGATGTCAAAATGTATGTTGAACGAAGGGATCAACATCGTTTTTACCATTTTCTTATGGCATTACGTGATGATTTTGAGCCTATTCGTGTGCAACTTTTATATCGCTCTCCTCTCCCTACTTTGGACAATGCTATCTTTGAACTTGTTCGTGCAGAAAGCAGATCACAGACTATGCATAGTCCTTCAGTGTTGGCTGCTCCATTATCTAGTTCTTCATCATTTCAGCCAAAGCATTCTGATAGGTTTGGTGCTCCTCGACCTTCTCCTAAGCCTCGTGACAACAATTTCTGTCGTTTTTGTAAACGTTGAGGGCACACTATTGATAAATGTTGGCAAAGGGGAAGATCCAATGCTCCCACTGCAGCAGTTGCTCATCCTGAGAGCACTCTCTCTACAGTTGTTTCATATTCATCTGCGACTACAGCTTCATCTTCAGTTGCACTCTCTAACGGGTCATCAGGTTCTACTGTCACCTTATCTGCAACCGACTTCGAAGCAATAGTTAATCAGGTCATCCAGTCTCGTTCTGGTAATGCATCTTCCTCTGCCCTCTCAGTCCTGCCAGGTAATTCTGCCTCTTGGCTTTTTGATTCCGCTTGTTGCAACCATATGACACATTTTCCAGCTTCATTTGCTACATCTGCACTTTCGCCTCATTCCTCATTCATTCGCACAGCTGATGACTCCACTATGACTGTTAAAACTATAGGCACCATCAATAGTCGTTCTCTTTCTATTCCTGAAGTTTTTCATGTGCCAGAATTATCTTATAATCTTCTTTCCATTGGGCAAATATGCGAACTTGGATATAAAATTATCTTTGACTTTTCTGGTGTGAATGTATAGGATCCTCGTACTGGTCAGACCCTTGGGACCGGGCGTAGAATTGGGCGCATGTTCGAACTCTCATCCTTACACTTGCCCAACCTTCCCGCCTCTAACGTCTTTGCTGCTGCCTCCTTGTCACCACTATCCCTTGCACTTTGGCATTCACGTTTTAGTCATGCATCTGCATCTCGGGTACAACTTTTAGCTTCAAAGGGGTTGTTAGGGTCAGTGTCTAAAAGTTATTTTGATTATATTTCATGTCAACTTGGAAAACAGCTGGCTTTGCCTTTTAATAATAGTGAGTCTCATGCTACTGCTTCGTTTGATTTAATTCATTCTGATGTTTGGGGACCTTCTCCCGTTGCTAGTATGAGTGGTTCACGTTATTTTGTAATTTTTGTTGATGATTTCTCTCGTTACACTTGGGTATTTTTAATGAAATATCGTTCTGAATTATTGGATATTTATCGTACTTTTGCTAAAATGATTGAAACCCAATTTTCAAAACCTATCAAAGCTTTTCGTTATGATAATGCTTTAGAATATACTCAACATGCTTTTAAAGACATTCTAAAAAGTTATGGCACTATTCCTCACTTGTCATGTCCTGGTACTTCACAACAAAATGGTCGAGCTGAATGTAAACTTAGGCACATTTTAGACAATGTTCTAGCCCTCCTCATTTCCACATCTGTTCTTACCTCATTTTGGGGTGAAGCCACTCTAACGGCTATCTACACGATCAGTAGGCTGTCTACCCCTATCCTTGATAATTGCACTCCTTACGAGTGGTTGTTTGGCTATGTTCCCTCATACCACCATCTTCGTGTGTTTGGTTTTGCTTGTTTTGTTTTACTCCAACCTCATGAGCGCACCAAACTTGAGCCTCGTTCTCGGATGTGTTGCTTTCTTGGATACGGAATTGAACAAAAAGGCTATCGGTGTTATGATCTTGTGTCTCGTCGTCTTCGCATTTCCCGTCATGTAGTTTTCTGGGAGCATAGACTATTTCATGAAATTGGTAAATTCAGCATGCCATCTTTTCCTCCTTTTACCACACTTATGGAGCCTCCTATTTCTCTTACTCACACTAGTGATGTCTTACCCGAGTCTCCCTCACCTCACACTAGTAATGTCTTGCCCGAGTCTCCCTCACCTAATACTCTCGATTCCACTCCACCTGATACTCTCGACGTCGCTTCGCCTGAGCCCCCAGGGTCTGTTACGTATGAGGATCATGTTCACACTTCTTCTCCAGACCTTCGCCGATCTACCAGAGTAAGATCTCTTCCATCCCATCTCCAGAATTTTCATTGCTTTCATGCTTTAGCTACTTTACATGAGCCCCACTCCTATCGTGAGGCTTCCACTAACCCTTTTTGGCAGACTGCGATGAAAGAGGAACTTGATGCTTTACACAAGAATAATACATGGGATTTGGTTGACTTGCCTCTTGGAAAGTCTGTGGTTGGCAGTAAATGGGTTTACAAAATTAAGACTTGTTCAGATGGTACTGTTGACAGGTACAAGGCTCGACTTGTTGCTAAGGGTTTTACTCAGGAGTATGGTGTGGACTATGAGGAGACCTTTGCTCCAGTTGCTCGTCTATCTTCTGTGCGTGCTTTGCTAGCTATTGCAGCCTTTTGCCATTGGTCACTTTTTCAAATGGATGTTAAAAATGCATTCCTTAATGGTGATCTTAATGAAGAAATCTATATGCAACCACCTCCTGGACTATCTAATCCAACAAACAAGGTATGTCGTCTTCGTCGAGCTCTATATGGACTTAAGCAGGCTCCTCGAGCATGGTTTGCTAAGTTTAGCAACACTTTGTCTAGCCTTGGATATTCCATCAGCTCTTATGATTCAGCTTTGTTTGTTCGCCGCACAGACCGGGGCATCATACTTCTTCTGTTATATGTTGATGACATGATTATCACCGGGGATGATCCCATTGGTATTCAGGAACTTAAACAGTTTCTCAATCAACATTTTGAGATGAAAGATCTTGGTCCTCTCAGGTATTTTCTTGGTCTTGAGATTTCATCTTCTTCTGATGGTTATTATTTGACACAAGCCAAATACATCTCTGATATGCTTTCTCAGGCAAATCTCACAGACAGTAAGGTTGTTGACACACCAACTGAGCTTAATGCTCGTCTTACACCCCATGATGGTAAACTTCTTCGTGATTTTACTTTATATCGACATTTGGTTGGCAGTCTTGTCTACCTTACTGTTACTCGACCTGATATCTCGTATGCTGTCCATCAGGTGAGTTAGTTTATGGCTGCTCCTCGCTCTACTCATTTTGCTGCTGTTCTTCGCATCCTTCGTTACCTAAAGGGGACATTGTTTCACGGGCTCTATTTCTCCTCTCAGTCTCCTCTTCAGTTGTGTGCTTATATCGATGCAGATTGGGCAGGTGATCCTATAGATCGTCGTTCTACCATCGGTTATTGTTTCCTACTTGGCACCTCTCTTATCTCTTGGCGTAGTAAGAAACAAACTGTTGTTGCTCGATCTAGTACAGAGGCAGAATATCGTGCTTTAGTTGACACTACCTCTGAGCTTCTTTGGTTACGATGGTTGTTACAAGATATGGGTGTATCACTTTCTGCTGCCACTCCTGTATACTGTGACAATAGAAGTGCTATTCAGATTGCTCATAATGATGTGTTTCATGAACGGACCAAACATATTGAGATTGATTGTCATTTTGTCCGTCATCATCTCCTTCAAGGCTCCCTACAGCTTCATTCTGTCACATCCAAGGATCAGCTCGCAGACATCTTTACCAAGTCACATCCTCCAGGCGTTTTTGTGATTTTGTTTTCAAACTCAAGTTGGTTTCTCATATTCCACCTTGAGTTTGAGGGGGGTTGTTAGATTATGTATAGCATAGTTGTTGCTTAGTTAGTTTAATCTCACATTGGTTGTGTATATCTTTGGCTCTCTTATTGGCTCCTATAAATATGATAGCTCACTGGTAAGTAAATCACACCATTCAATACAATTCTCTTCTTTGTATTGTCTCACTTCCTCTCTTAAACCTTAACAAGTTACTATATATTTTTCTTTTAAGAGTTGATAGTAATACGCTTTATTTGTGATTAAAACTTAGATTGGTCGGATTCCGTTGGAATGGTCAAAATGGCTTGTTCCACTTGTGAATTCTACTAAGGTGAAAGTTCTTGGTAGATGTATAGCTGCGCCGCCAATCCTTGGAATAGGCATGGACATCATGGTGTACGTAAGGTAAGGTTCCTGTGTTTTCTTTTAATGCTTGCTTCATTTACTGGTTTGTTTTCTACTTGTTATCAGATGTATATCCCTAGGATAACTTAATTTTATGGTTATCTGGTTTGCAGTTTTTATATTCACAGTTCCATATTCACAGAGAGTGATAAATCTTCATGGAGGCTAGATTCTCCCTCAAACATTGATTCTACAGAATATCCTCTCCTCACTCTTTTTGATCAGCTGAATCTTAAACCTTATCAGAAGGTAAACTCTACATTTACTTCTTTGTGCTGTTAAAAATTATATACGAGCTCATCATACATCACAGTAATTCATAGTCTCTGTTATTTTAATCATGTGATATTCATTTGGTTCTTCTGTTTTGCTTCAAATAGGCTGAATTCACCCCAAAAGAACTGGATTCCCGGAAACGTGCCCTGAATCTAGAAGTATGTGTTCACTCATAAACTTTCGTCTTCTGTTTTTCATGATTTCAGTTGCTCAATTAAAATCTATATGCACCTTAGTAATTACATTACGTTGATGTTGCTTAGCTTATCCAAACAAAAAATTGTTTTCTATTCCCTTTTTCTTATTTTGCCATTAGTTGAGGCCTTCTCAATGTCAATTTGTCAAAATAATTAGACCTTGCTTGGCTTTCATTGAAATCACGTTGTCCCTATATGTTTATATTAATTTAGATGTTATTAAGTATATAAAAGATGAGGTCATCACAGTAATGGTGTCCATTAATTTAACTGATAATGTAATGGAACATCATGATTCATGAAATCCTAAATTTGATCACCTCAACAGTTTTGGTGACTGAAATATGTACTGGCGCAATTCAAGATATTAGATTTGTACTTTTAAATGCAATGGAACATAAGATTGATCAATAAATTTTTTTATTAGATGATAGGGCTGTCATGCCAGTCTCTTATTGTTTTGCATGAATATATTTGGATTGCTGTTGGCATGTAAGCTGTTTTATACAAGATGCTGTGAGAATTGAAGAGAGTGAAGAGAAGTGAGAATTGAAGAGAGTAAAGAGTTGTACAAATGCTTGCTTGATTTTTTCTATACAATTAAGGGTATATATAGGTTGTTAAAGGAAAAATGTCATCCTTAAAACATGGATGAAAACATGGCCTAAAGTGATCCTTAAAACAATGATGAAAACATGGCCTAAAGTAATCCTTAAAACATGGATGAAAATATGGCCTAAAGTAAGCCTTAAAATAAGGAGGAGAATATGCTAATATGTTTCTCTATCAGATGCATGGTGGATGCAGTTATGCGCATACATTTTCTGGTGTCATTGGTATAGACAGGAATGAGTTACAACTTACAACAGCTAATTTATCGGTTAATTGAAACAGGATGATCAAGACAAAGCTGCAGCAGTATTGCCTATAGTGAAACGAAGAAATAGTTGCCAACAATATCAAGAGCAAAACAAAGATGAAGATGTTATTTCTGAATCATCTCTAAATAAGATTATTGGTGCTGCAGATACATACAACTTGGAGGTATAACACTTCAAAAGCTTCTCATTTATTTTCACGATTTGGAGGAAAATATATTTTGGACTCATCAATGTTCTCTTTCTCTCATGTGATTGTGTAGGAAGTGGAGCCTCCGAGTACACTCATGTGCGATTTAAGGCCATACCAGAAGCAAGCTCTCTACTGGATGTCAGAATCAGAGAAGGGGATTAATGTTGAGAAAGCAGCAGAAACTCTTCATCCTTGCTGGGCAGCCTATCGAATATGTGATGAGTATGTAGTTTATTGCAACTTAATTTCCTACACTTTCAGCATGTTGGATGATATGCAACTGCTCAAAAATAATTTGTAGGAGGGCTTCCACAATCTATGTGAACAGTTTTTCAGGGGATGCAACTACACAATTTCCAACCGCAACACAGATGGCAAGAGGAGGAGTGAGTTTCTTTGTTATCCCTTTTGATGTCCATTTCAATGTGGACTTGCCTTGCTATGTTGCATTGAATTTGTAGTGTTGTATTTTCATTAGTTCTTTTCTTTTCTCTACTTCTCTCCTTTTTCTGAGGAGTGGGATTGGATGTTGTGTTGTGTAACTTATCCTACATTGAGATGCATAATTGCAGATCCTAGCAGATGCAATGGGTCTAGGGAAGACTGTGATGACAATAGCATTAATACTTGCAAGACCAGGCAGAGGAAGCCCTGGTAACCAAGGATGCGCCACAGTGGGTGATACTGGAAACACATACAAGAAGAAGAAAGATTCTCATATGAATACTGCATCTAAAGCAAAGGGTGGCACCCTCATTGTTTGTCCTATGGCTTTGTTAAGCCAGTGGAAGGTGAATTTCTCTTCTCCCATAGTAAGAGATGACAAAAATTCATGACATGAATTCTGTCATGCTCATTCTAAGACCATATTTTCAAGTACCATGATGTTTCAAGCCACAATGCCACAGCAGATAAATGAAATGTTAATGCATGTGATGTTTCAATTAACTAAAATCATGTTGCTAATATTTGATATCTTATAAGTTCTGTTAAAAACCCCAGGATGAGCTTGAAACCCATTCAGAGCCAGAAAGTATTTCCATTTTTGTTCACTATGGAGGGGACAGAACCAATAATCCCAATGTGATCGCAGACCAAGATGTTGTCTTGACGACATATGGTGTCCTAACTGCATCTTATAAACATGTAAGGGAATAATATTTTTCATTTGGCTATTTACTCCCTTATTTTCATGCCATTAGAACCAGTTTAGTCCCATCACCTTTTTTGCTACAATTTCCAGTTGTCCATTTACATTGAAATTTTGTTAATTCTGATGCAGGATGAGGAGAACAGCATTTTCCATAGAGTCGATTGGTATAGGGTGGTATTAGATGAAGCGCATACCATTAAGTCTTCAAGGACCCAAGGAGCTCAAGCTGCCTTTAAATTGTCCTCACACTGCCGGTGGTGTCTTACAGGAACCCCTCTCCAGGTACTTAAAAAAAAAAAAGGAACCCTATCTAGGACTGCTTTGCCTATTTGCCTAGTTTGGTTTGTGTGACAGCATTTAACATAATTACTTCACTATATTATTTTTCTTGGACTTATGGAATGTGTTATAATTGTTGCAGAATAATTTAGAAGACCTCTACAGCCTCCTTTGCTTCTTGCATGTCGAACCATGGGGCAACTGGGCATGGTATGTTAACACATTCAAAACTGTCTTTACTTGTAATCAAAGCTGATGTGATCATGTTCTTGCTTGCCATTTATTAGTCTTTTCTTGATGTAATTTCACCTTCATATAGGTGGAACAAGTTGATTCAGAGGCCTTATGAGAATGGCGATCCAAGAGGGCTAAAAATGGTCAAGGCTATTTTAAGGCCACTAATGTTGAGAAGAACTAAGGAATCTAAGGATAAAGAAGGAAGGTGATTATTTTCAGTTCCTTGGGCTCTCTTTTTTTCCCTTTGTTTACAGTGAAAAAAATACTTTGTCAGCATGCTGATGTTCAGTGCGTGTGATTTTAGGCCCATACTTGTTTTGCCTCCAACTGATATTCAAATCATCGAATGCGAACAATCAGAAGCAGAACATGATTTTTATGATGCGCTTTTCAAGAGATCTAAAGTAAGTCTAGTGTTACTTGTCTTCATCTTTAAGAAAACTAAATAAGCACAAGGAATGAAATCTTTTCCTTCAAAATCTAAAAACCATTCAAGATACCTGTTTTGTGTATACCAATGTCCAGTTTACAATGAATAGAGACCTCTATCGACTCTGAAGTTTACAATCTCTTATCGAATAAAAACAGGTCCAGTTTGACCAGTTTGTAGCACAAGGCAAGGTTCTTCACAATTATGCTAACATCCTTGAGCTTCTACTTCGATTGAGGCAGTGTTGCAACCACCCGTTTCTGGTTATGAGGTGAGTGGAGTTCCAATCATGAATTACTTTTTATGTACAATTTCACTCCACCATCCTCTACTTTTTCCTATCTTTGTTTCTGATTTTTTTTACAATTTCGAAAATATGCAGTCGAGCTGACTCACAACCATATGCAGACTTGAATAAGCTCGCAAGGAGGTTTCTTGAAAATAATCCTGACTCTCAAAATCAGATAACTCCTTCTCGAGCATACATTGAAGAGGTTGTTGAGGGTATTCGGAGGGGCGAAAACACAGAGTGCCCAATATGCTTGGAGTCTGCAGATGACCCAGTGCTCACACCATGTGCTCATAGGATGTGCAGGGAATGTCTCCTTTCAAGCTGGCGGGCACCAACAATTGGACTATGCCCAATTTGTCGGACACTGTTGAAGAAAAGTGACCTTATTTCGTGCCCAACTGAAAGCAGGTTTTGGGTTGATGTTGAGAAGAATTGGAAAGAGTCTTCAAAGGTTTCAAGTCTCTTAGACTGCTTGGAACGAATTCGTCGGTCTGATTCTGGTGAAAAGAGCATTGTTTTTAGCCAGTGGACTTCATTTTTGGACCTCTTAGAGATCCCATTGAGGAGGAGAGGAATTTGGTTCTTAAGGTTTGATGGAAAGCTGGCGCAAAAGCAGAGGGCGAGGGTTTTGAAGGAGTTCAATGAGACCAAAGAGAAGACAGTAAGCACTAGCAAGAGCTTTCTAATTCTCAGCTAAAACAATTCTGAATCTCTGATAATTCAGCGCTGGTACTTATGGTTAAATAATATTGCTTGTGCCCTTCCAATCAAATAACGAATCATGGTTTTAACATATTTCAGGTATTGTTGATGTCTCTGAAAGCTGGTGGTGTAGGCTTAAATTTAACTGCAGCCTCTAATGTCTTTTTAATGGTAACGTTGGCATATATCTCTATTGCATCTCTTTAATTTAAAAAAAAAAAAAAACTGAAACAATCTCTTCCCCTCCTTGATGGAACATTTTGTTATATTTTTTATATGTAGGATCCATGGTGGAATCCTGCAGTAGAAGAGCAAGCAATAATGCGAATTCATCGGATTGGACAAAAGCGAACAGTTTCTGTTAGAAGATTCATTGTTAAGGTGAGTTAACTCTTGTAGCATTCTTCTCATTATGAAGAATAAATCCAAGATTGTCTGAGGATAGATGGATTAATATATGAAATAAAGCTCCTGAAACTGATCTTTCTTCTTGAGTTGGGGGGGGGGGGGGGGGGTGTGGAGCTGGTGTGGTTTAAAAACTTTTTTAAATTTCAATCAGATTGACAGGATCCAGGATGTTATAGGTCGAACTCAATAATTATCAGATAGGTTTGGGCCTAGGATATCCTGGCAATTCTCAAAGCAGAAATTATTGGTACTTGGTTGTGTCTCAGACTGCTCCCCAAGCCTGACTAAGTTGCATTTGGACTGTTTCATCTTTCAGCGACTGACAGCTCAAAGCTTTAATCATCAGTTCTTGGTTTTAGTTTGGTTAAATGATTTTTATTAGCTCACATGCTCAAAACCTAGCTGCTCTTGTTCATCAGCCTGGTTTGGTTGGTGTCTCTACCTTAAAAGCTTTACACTTCATTTGTTTAACATTTTGTGTCAAGATATACCTTTGAACTGTACATGATACTATTGGTAATGCTCTACATTGGAGCTAGTTAACTTGCTTGGGCTAGACAGCAGGCTTTAACAGAAACTAGACAGTTTTTTCTACCTCTTTTCCCAGTGGCCTTTGCACTAATCTGTTAAATTCTACAGTCACATTTCTGCATTCTATTTTGTTAATGTGTTTGTTTATGACCACTGATAAAAAATGGTATCGCCATTGAACAATGGGACAGAACACTGTTGAGGAACGCATGCAACAAGTTCAGGCGAGGAAGCAGCGCATGATTGCCGGTGCTCTCACTGATGAAGAGGTTCGGTCAGCTAGGCTTGAAGAGCTCAAAATGCTGTTTAGATAAATTATTATTACCATTATTTTAATGATTTATGCACTAGAAAAGCTCAAAATGATATTTTTGTAGTATAAGAGAGAAACATTTTATGCACTAGATGGCAGGGGCTTCTTTGTATAGTCATCCCCAAATTTTGTTACTTTTTGTAGATTCTGGTATTGACCGTATTAGCAATGGGAATTTTTCTCCCTTCTATTCTGAAATTCGGAATGTTCATTTTATACTTAGAAAAAGGAAAATGAAATGTAAGAAGACAAAATGATCGTAGAATATTCTAGAATGACGGTTCTGTCCTTGACTAAAAGGCCAGCAGGTTAGTTGTCAATCTAGGAGTGGTTAGTACAAAATTCAACAAGCAAAATGTTAACCAAACACGCGTCTATCAGAATATGGGTAAATTAAGGCCTAGGATTGACCACGTAACTTAGATATAAGCCGTTTGATTTTTTTCATAAATTATTGCACCAAAATAATATATTTTCTGTCCCGTATTTTTTAAGGCCATGGATGATTTTTTTGTATGCTTTTATTTGTCATGGTCGTATAAAACGTCCGTTTAAAGAATATTTAACGTGGGGGGTTCAAAATCTGGTGGTGTGTGAGTTACAAAAACCCCCGCAAATGGACTTAAGTTGAGTGCGGTCCAAAGTGAGGTATAGTTTGTTTGAGAGAGAAGCGTCCAATAACGTAAACAACTCAGCCTTTGACCCTGATGCTGTATGTTGCCTCTAAGTTGTTGCGTTATGTCTTGTCTCTAGTCTCCTCGTTGAGTTGGCTTGGCTTCAGATTTTGTTCAACCACCCATTTTTATAATTCTTTAGATTGTTGATATTCATTTTGAATTATTCAAATGAAACCAACTTATTTGAAATTTTCAATAATTCACAATTGAATATCTTTACTAGCAAAGTAGTTCATCCTTCGCTCTTAAAATCTTTTAATTTTACTATCTTTACTTTCAACGGTCAGCCTTAGCCAAACCATAAGAAGAACCCAGGATATATAATTGATACTTAAAGCCTCGCAACTTCTTTTTCTTTTTGGTTTTTGGATGAATAGAAGATTATAACTTGGCCAAAAAGATTTTGTATATATTACTAATACAAAAATATATATACATGTTGGGATTGCATTAATTCTTATCAAACTAATAATTAGTGTCTTAATAAAACCACTAATTACACAATTATACTAATAACATAAGGATTTTTATTGACTATCATCTCACACAATTACTCCACAATTAAAATAAAGATAATGACATTTAAATATGAATCAAGTCCAAACCACTATAAAAAAAATTACTCGTTTACACATTAGCTAGATAAAACTGCATCCTGTATCAGAGGTGGTATCACAAACTTAGTTCTGTGGGAGTTATTACGGAACTGAAAAAATTCATTAGTAATTACGAGAAAATTGGGTAATAATTGTTTCAAAAAATTTAAATATTAAAGTTATTACTTAATTTTCTTGTTATTACTAATGAATTTTTTCGATTCCATAATAATTCTCAAGAAACTGGATCCCTGACATCATCACTCCCACGTACCATCTTATATCTTTTACATCCTCGTTTTATTATATTTTCACTATTAAAGTGTTGTCTCTAATTACAGGCAAAGAAAATGCAATATTGTCTGACTCATTAGTTTAATGTAACTTTAATTCTAAAAAAACAACGAAAAAAAATGTTGGACGTAATCAAAAGAACTCGTTACATCAGCCAGAGTTATCTCCATGTTAGAGCCAAACATCTTTAAAAAAAATTGATTCGTACCACAACACATTCTCTTCGCACTAATCGATGGTATAATTTTTTTTATTTTATACTAAATATTTTTTATAAGCTACATTATTTATATTCCATATCATATTTATTTACATTTATGCTTTAATATAGTAGGCTTTATTAAGTTAGGAACAATAACAGAAGGGAAAGAAAAAAAAAAGAAGCAAGAATCCTTAAAAAAAAGAATAATTTATTTGTCCTTGGAAAAAGAAAGTATTATTATGATTTAAAGACTATTAAAATGATGGGTCAATTAAAGAAAGAAATTCAACAATATTCCTAATTTCTCCAAATCAGTCAAAAAAATGGAAAAAGAACCCGAAATATCGGCTAGTCAGCCGAGCCACACGGGTGACAGCTAATTCCGCTTTTGACCGTATCCAAAACGTGTACACCACATGCCCTTTTATATATATCCACACAACACAACACCTCTTTCATCTCTCAGTTTTCAGTTCACACAAATCCACAACCTACCTCTCTTCTTATCTTGTCTATTCTTAATCCTTGCAGCTACTCGAAAAGAATTAAAGACCCTATTTCTCTTAGTTTCTTGTTTCTTTGATCTGATAATTTTTTCTTGCGGATCTATATCATACCTGCATCCATGTCAGCCGCACCGACAAATAGCTCCGGCGACGGGAGCCGACGCCAGTCGAGCCGGCTCCAACGGCGCGCTCCGGCGTCTTTGAAAATCAGCCCCGTGTCCACCTGGAACGTTGCGATCCCCCTCCTATCTCCGCTCGCCACGTCACCGTCGTCGCCTAACGGAATTTGCCGGACGGCGGATGTGAAGTCCAGGGTGGAGTCTCGGCATGAGCAGCAGCAGAAGCGCGGCACGGAGCCCGAGAAGACGGCGTTCAAGACGTGGCAACATCCGGCGGCGCCTTTCTGCTATGAGCCGTCTCCGATTATGCCGTCGTTTGTGCCCGTGTAGATGTGGATATTGTTATTATCACGAAGGACTAGTTTGCAGTTTGATCAATTCAATAATTTTTGTAGATCTAACAGTGCTGATGCTCGTGATTTTACTAGTTGTGTACATTAGTGATGACGGCTCTTTTTGTTATTGGACCTTGCACAAAGCCAATTTGTTCATATTTTTCTTTTGTTTTAAACTTTCTAACCCTTCTGGTGGGCCTAAATTTAGATTAGGGTTTGTAAAATAGCATTAAACAAATGAAGTGGGCCGACTATTCAATTTGATTGCTCACTCGATATGAAGGCAAAGTCTTGGATTCCACTTATCGAAAAAACGAAACAAGTGTTGGATTCCACTCCAGTAGAGTAGCATATCATAAAATGGGCGAAAATGGCAAGTCTAGATTTTTTTTTTTTTTTTTATTCCAACGTGCTGTAACTTGAAAAGAACGCCTAATAATTTTTCTTGTTTGACATATTAAAGAAGTAGAGTTCATTAATTGAAACAATTTTTTATATTTTTATCTTAAATTATAAATTTCAGAGAAAATAAGGGGAAAAAAAGAGAACGAGTGTAATTTTTTATTTATTTTAAATATAATAATCTTAAAATTTAAATTGAATTTTATAAAAACTATATAATTTGAGATAACAAAATATATATTTTTTAAATATATTAATTCTTCCACAGGAATCGATGTAATAATATTGGTATTGATTGGTATTCAATTGGGCATTAATTCGTTTGACTTGACTCTGTTTATAGAGTAGTGATGGACAGCCAATCTACCGGGATAACAGCTGACGATTTAATTTCAACCGTTTTATACTTGTGAGATCTACTAATAATAAGTAGAGATTTTTTTATCACATGATGGTATATGATAATCTCAAAATTAATTAGAATTCTTAACCTTTTCATTCTATCAATTATCATTTGTTTCCTTTATAAAAGGCAAAACTTTAACGGATTTTTTTATAAAAATATATTTATTTTTTTATAAATATAAATTACAATCATTAATTTTATTATTATAAACATGATTTTTTTTAATAGTTTCATAAACTTCATGTAAATAATTTCATATAAGTCTTGCTATTCATAAAATTATTATTTTTTTTTGATAACGAACCATTACGACTGCCCCATAATCTTTACCTTAAGACCCTGTGGAGGATATAAATCGCAGTGACAGGACTCGAACCCGAGACCTCACGGAAAAACCACCATCTCAAAGGTCGAACTTATCACTGCGCCATATACCTTGGGGGATAAAATTGTTTTTTCTCTCTCTTTGGGCCGGTGGTTAATATGAAAGACATCGACTAATAATTCCGTATATTTGAGAAAAATGATCTATATAGTTGACTAATCTAGTTTAGGAATGGCAAATGTCTCTATCCTTTACTTATACCTGAACTCTCCAACCCAGGGAATTGGATTTGGAAGAGGTTTTATCGGCACGGAGACTAAAAAATACCGGATGAATTCTGGAAATGAGAATAACACTTTCCGACCTTTTTAATCTGTGAGCTCATTTCTAATCCACATCATTATATTTTTGTTTATTAATATTTTAATATAATATATTTATTGTTTTTAAAAAAAAAATATTAGGATAACATACGATCCTCATATATTTTTTTTAGGGAAACCCCCATCTTCGTTTTATATGCAGAAACCGAGATTTAAGTCTCTCAAAACATTAGTAAGAAAGGAGGATTGAGGGAACATCTTTCCTATGAGGACGGAAAGATACCCCTGCCTCAAACCCGCCCGATACCATCCCTAATCTAATTTGGAAAAAAGTTTAGCTGAATAAGTACATCCTTACTGGATGCTTAATTGGTTAATCATCTGTTCAAGCAAACAAAAGCGGGCATACATATTACAGCGAAGGGCTTAATTAAGGTGAATTCTAGAATCCATGGCAAAGAGTCAGTCAGTCTAGGCATCGACAATATCCATCAACAGGCCTATCTGATCCGATTTTAATGGTCATAGTAGAAGAAGCCAAAAGTATGATAAAGCAAGGAATCGAAAAAACACTTTCAAAAGGTTATTCTTTGACGTCTGTAAAAAAAATATTCGATGTTTGGATGGTTATTCTCGTCTGATTGATCCACAGGTGCGGTCCTCTCTTCATTGATATCATCGCCTTTCTTTTCCGAGTAAGAAACTAGCTCCTCACCCTATTATTAGCAAGTTTAATACTAGTCAATAGAGCTGTTTCAGAGGAAAACCAGAATATTCTCGGTGAAGAAATTCTTCAGGACCATACAACCAATTTAATAGTCAATAACTTCTAGATGAAATTTGACCATGTTTTTGCATTACACAAGTGTGATGTGAGTACAGCCAAGTGATCAATCAATTTCAATCAACTCAAACCAAACGGCAATAATATTTATCGCTTATCACATCACTACAACTTTTCCTTTCTCTATTTCCCTATTTTCAGCAAAGCCAGAAACTTTGACTTGAAATCTTGTATGGACAAAATCAAATCTGAAATCATAAAAAGTAAGTTGAGGCCAAAGTTTTCAAATGCCAATTCAATCTGTGTCTATTTTGTAATCTCCAACAAGTTACATCAGTAACCAAATAAAATCTAATCTCTCTTTTATCTCACTTTGAAGCCAATTGTTTACGACAATAACTTGGTCAAATTTCTACATTTCCTCAAGTAACTGGTGTTTTCCTGGTATAGGTTAGTGAAGGATGATCTGTACCTATTATAGAGTTAAAATGTTGCCTAACAGTTTCTTCTTCCTCCATAGAGAAGTAGTGAATATGGCTGGTGAAGCTTCTAAACTCTGGCTTTTCCATGAACTAAAATATTTGTGATACAACAAAACACTGCAAAAGCACCAGAAAAATTGATTAGCAAACATTGTTTACATTGAAATCCTTAAGAGTATGTTTGGAACAAATGAATTCTATAAATTTTATGGAATTCATTTCTAATTTTATACTTGTTATGGTTGAAATAATAAAAAACTATGAAATTCACTATGGAATTGAGTTAGCTTGTTGCAAATTCTATCAAAATTGATAGAATTTACAAATGAATTCCACAAAATGAAGAGTAAAAAGTTATGTTGACCAAAATATTATCTCATTCTCTCCCTCTCTCATTTTTTCATTTATTCCAAACAGTTTAAACATAAGAATTTAATTGAATTCTACAATTTAAGATAAGAAAATCAAACATAAAAATTAATTTTTAAATAAAATCTCTTTTCAATTCATTTGAAAATGAAATAAATTCTATTTTCATTTGATTCCAAACGGGACGCAAATCAATCCTTTGAAACTTCACTGTTTTTTTTCTTGTTCCTCTCAATATAGAAAAAAGCAACATAATCGAAGCTTGTCAAAATGTCCATCTAGATAGCTCAACTAATGCAGCTCTGATGGTATTTGACTCTAGCGGGCTCTCAATGAATTGGAGAAAAGGGTGGAATAAATCATTTTGTAAGTATCCAATTTATTTATTCAAATACACGCACATGACATTTTTATTTATCATATTTAAAGTAATATAATTTGAGGAACTGTCATAGATTCGGAGAAAAATCAAATAAAATTGCGCATGCATATCCATAGAACATTACAAAATCCAGTTACACTTCATTTACGCTTAAAACAACAAAAATAAGCTTACCAAACCTGACGTGAGCAATTAAAAGTCAAATTCTCCTTTTGCCTGCATTACCCACCAAAAAACACAATCAGCACCACTGCAAAACATCCCAGGGCAAAGTACAATGGGTGTTTTGGCTAAGCATTTGATGAAGTTAATGTCACCATAATAACACAACCAGATCAGAGGGCTGTGTAATGCACTATTGATCCTTTATTCGTTTGAGGGTGAAGGATCTAGACAATGTGTAGTCTTACATATAAATAAGATTTTAAAATAACAGAGTTTGATTTATTTTCCCTTAATTTTTTTAACTAGACCATCACCTTGTAGTCCAACAAATTCTCTCAGACTACTTTAGATCAGGGAGTGGGAGAAATTAGAAAAGAGAATTAGATTTTATAAAGTAAAGTATTGCCTAAATTTCATAACATAAGTTGTTAAGAATACCAAGAGGGGGTGAATTGGTTCTACAAAATAAACAAGGTTAGTAGCACAATAAAATCAAATAAAAAATTAAAACAAGTATTGAAAGACAAACCAAAATAAGAGTAAGGGAAGAAACAATGAACATAGGCTTTATAGTGGTTCGATAATGATTATTTTTACGTCCACTTCTTCAATAGGCATCTTTGGTTTATTGAGTTCCACTATGTAAATACCCTTACACTTGCTTAGGTTTCCCAGTACCAAGCAAACCTTACATACTGCTTGATTTTACGGGTCCCAAGCAAACTTACAAAAAGACTCACTTTCTCCACTCACAATCTTATAGCTCTCTGCTTACAATTAAAACTACATAGATTGATAAACAAAACAAAAGTTTAAGCTCGTATACTGATGCTTGAGATTGATTCTTCTTCCTAGTTAATTTCACTTCAGCTTCCTCTATTTATAGCCTTCAATTGTGCCTTCAAGAAAGACAACTCCGAAATTTGCTCCTCTGAACTTATGACGGAGATCCTTTTTAAATACAAATTTGTCTGACCTCCAACGGATACCTCCAGACCTCTACCGAGACGCCTAGTCAGTCGTCTTACTAGATGTCTACCTCCTTCATGTAGACCGGGGTTCTTCAGGCTTCAGTCTTCAAAATTGAGTCAAACTTTGTCAGACGCCTACCCAGGTGCCTGATCCTTGCGTGCATGCTCCTCGAGCCTTTCTTCATCAGCAACATAACTTACTATGCATTTTAGCCTACTAGTCGCCTAGCACCTGTCCTAGACGCCTAAGCCTTCCTCAGATGCTTATGCCTTTGCATGCATGCTCTTAGTCCTTACACGCACTTGCACATGCTGCACTTTCTCTACCCGACGCCTATCTAGGCGCCTAGCACCTCTCCCAGACGCCTAGCTAGGCACCTAGGCCTTTCTTAGTTGTCTATGTAGTCACCTACAACATGCACGCAGCACCTTCGAACCATTTCTTCACCAGTACTAGCTCACTGTCCATTTTCCCACTTCTGCAACACTTTTTCTGCAAGCTCCTCTACCAGACGCCTAGCTAGACACCTAGCCCTTCTGTCAGGCGCCTAGGCCCTCCTTTAGGAGTCTAGGCAGGCGTCTAGTGCCCTTTCAGCTTCTTCGTTTTCAGCAGACTTCTCTTCTGATTCTTCAAGCATCTCGGATTCCCTAATCTTCTCAAGATCTTCTCGGGATCTGTAATCTTCTTGGAATCTCCTCGGATTTCACAATCTCTTTGATACCATCAATGAATGTTCTGATACTGTAACGTGACAGTAAATGCTCTGATACTGCTATCTAACATTAAATGTTTTGCACACTCATATTAACTTTTCAGTAATAAATGTAGGGTTTTGCTACATCAAAATATCCAGGGATTAAACTAAATACCCTAACATAAGTGATAAGCCTAAGCTAATTTTCTGGAGGCCTGGAGCTTCGTGTAAAATGTTGAAACCATATGATTGAACTTTAACAAATTTTTAAGCAGCAGTTTAGGTACTGACTAATACAAGTATTGCCACATCATCCAACAAGTTTCTATTTGTTACTACAAGAGCCTTCAATTCACCTAACGATCAATTGTCATCTAATCTTATCATGTATAAAAGCAATTTAATACTCTAGAACATGAAATATGTTCAACTCTGTAAGATGGATTTCGAAAATATCACAAAAGCGAGAATAAAAGAAATTATAAACCTACTTCTTTGAAGAATTTGTCCTTATCATTCAAGTGAATTATACCAGCCTTGAGAAGACACTTCCACCTGGTCTTTCTTTTATACACCTGTTGTAAATGCCAAAACAATTTGTTTTAAACAGTATTGTAAATCAAAATTAAAGGGAAGAAATATTAATTTCAGCGAGTTAACAATCACAAGTATTCTGTTTTATACATAATCATAATGGTGTTGATGTGATTGTGTAAAACTGAGAAAAATTAAGATTGAGATTTATAAACTTAGAAGTTCACTCAAAGATTTCTCTAATTTGACCATAATTCCTTAAAATCAATGTGGAACTCATACCCTTTCAAATTGGGTTAGCACCAAATAATTTGAGCTCAGCTCCTGATCACCCTGCCCCAGGTCTTTTGAATTGTCATCATCATCCTCATTCAAGGGTGGTTCATTATCTTCCATGGCTTCAATATTAGGTGACATGAGAGGTTCAGCATCATCCATGGGAAACAGATCTATAGCAGGTAGCAGGCAAGCTATTTAATTTAAGCTTCCTTTCAAATGTTATTAGAAAAATGACAAGAAAAGCAATAAAACTTATAGGCTTTACCAAAGTAAGAAGGTGTATAGCAGCCTTCAGCGCAGTCCACCTTTCTTCAAAATTAGATAGGAATTAGAAACATTAAATTTTTTACTTGAATACCAGAAACATAGCCTGTCATGAATCCAGTACTTACATTGTCAAAAGTATCAGGAGCACCCTGCTTCTTTTTGAAAGTTGTATCAATTGATGCATCAGTAACCTTCCTTTGCTTTAGCTTCATTTTTTCATGGAAAGTTTAACCATGGACATCATTTGATGAGTTCTTTGTAGCTGAAACCTGCAAGTGAGGAGCATCACAAAGATATCTAATTATCTACTATTAAGTCCCACCTTCACATTCCTTAGTTCAACTACGTTCCAACTGGCACTAGGGACATCAACAGAATCAGATACAGAAATATATGTCAGAGATGATAAATCAGCTAGTCTCCACAAAAAGTAAAAGTGCCAAGTGTCCTTGACTAGTATATGGAGCATTTAATAAAAAAAAGCTGTTCCTGTAAATATTAATTCAGTTCTTAATCCCAATGTTCCTATGAATCACAGTTCATGGAAGTTTGAAAAGATAAAAAGTTCAAGAAGTCATCTGGCATTATAAACCCTGAAATCACTTAAAATCAAATGGTCAAGATTTTATATTCGACAAAAAGAAGAAATAAAGCAAATCAATGCTCAATAGACTGGTTGTCATTGAACATTGCATTGAGACATGTCATGCAACTAAATTGGGATAACCAAGAAGTATAAATGTTAAATACATCAAGAACATAGTACATCCATTCTGAGATGACATTGCTGGGAGCTCCTCCCATTGCCGTTTGCCAGAAGACATCATTAGGATATTCTGAAGAAAAAAAATGCTAATCTAAGAAATATTGCATCTCATGAAACAGTATTTGAAGTACATTTCTTAACTTCAAAAGCACATACTGCTTTTATTTCTGCATTTCAAGGAAAGACGTATATTTAACATCAAATAGTAACTATTACTCCATGGTACAGTAACAGAATCTTCCAAATAGAGGAAACTCAACCAAACTTACCAAGCAAAAGAGAAAAAAAAAAGAAGAATAAGAAGAGGTTTCATATATAATTACAGCAACCAAATTCACACCAAGAGAGCAAAGAATCTTAGGCACACAGGGAAAACCTTCCCTGACAAGGTTTGTAAGTTTAAAAAAGGCTTTCAATTAATGACAAGCTATCAAACACTTTACAACCAATTAAGAAATGACACAATAGCACACAACAGTCTGATGACTGAGTCATAAAAAAATAAAAATAAAACTAAAAATTCAAAACCTCGTTTTGTTAAACAACAGATAGCAACTACTTACGTTGAATGTGGGAATATCATATCAGGCCAGTAACCAGCCAGTCTCAACAGAAAATGCTATAATTTTAAAATAACAAACTAAGATATCTTTAGATAGCAGTTAATACACCCAGGTTTCCATTTGTAAAATATTTCCAAACCTAATGATGAAACGAGATAGTATGAACAACTAGCTTATATTGAGAGTATGCAAGGTATCGACAACCTGCTTTGGATACCTCAACCCTGAGTTGAGCTTATAACTATCAGACAAAACAATGCAGCTGAACTAGCCTAAGCTTTAATCCCGAACTAGTTGGAAATATCAAACTAAATGAAGGGGAAAAGGGAAAAACAGATTTGTTACGGCTGGTTGAGACATCCCTTTAACAAGAGAAGGTAGTGATGATGTTATTGTTTAAATAAGCTTATTTCTCACCCCTCCCCAAGTCACAAAAAAGAAGAAAAAAAAGTAATACATAAGCATTAAGTTTAGCTTTTGATAGTATCGGAGAAGTAAAATGCACAAATTTTATATCATAACTAAATCAATCAAGTATTAGTCTGCACCAACTTCTTTTTGTTGCACAAGGATGCTAAACTCTCTTCACAAACATATATCCAAAAACAGTTGTCAATACGAAATGGTAACTCTAGAGTGTAATTATGAAATGAAGAGGCTATTATATGAGATGACCTAGAAAGAAAGGTGCACAGATGAAAAGAAAAGATCATCTTATATCAGCCAGGTTCCCCAAAATAATTTTAAGCATAAACATGATGAAACTATACATGTTTGTCAAGAGAAAAGCTAAAAATGGAATAAAAGAAGGAATACAAAGTTACAAACCACAAAATAAAAAGTATTTACAATTGCTTGAATGAAAGTGACTGAGAAAAAATCGCTTAAAAAGCAAAGAAGGAACCTACCTTCTTAGGAGGCTGTGATTTAGAATTTTGTCCTCCCTCCCCAGTTGCCTCCTTGCGAGCTGAAAAATGAATATCTGTATTCAGCCTTTTGAAAATTTCCACCCAAAAAGAATTTATTAAGTTTTACTTACCAGCATTTGTGTCAACACCAAGCGCTTTTTGGTTCAACCAAGGTCTGCATGGTTGTTGCTGCAAGCAAATAAAATTGAGAAATGCAATAGATCAACATTATGAGGAAGAAGGTATTACTATATCACTTCCAATATGGGAGGAAGCAACATATCTTGTAAGGTGCAAAATAGTTTTAGTTCTCAAATAAACATAAAAATGAAGTACCATATAAGAGGCTATCCTGTCAGCCTTCCTCTTTGGAGCTGTAGTAGTATTTGTCCTTTTTTCTTGTTCAGTTGGAACACCTTCTTGTCTGGGATGAGAGTTTTCCTCGACAGTATCCTCGGTCCCAGGTATAACTCCATAAAACATCAGCTTTATCTCCCACATCTGGTAGATTATATTTAAAATCAGATAAACATATGATCAGGAACTTCCAATTCAAAATAATAATTGCATATACAGAAAAAAATGGAACAACATAAACATTGGAACTAATTAATTAAGCCTTGTCAGTATATGATTACAAGCTGATACTGCTACAACTATAGCCCCTCAGATTTGCACAGTATCCAGCTTAATTACTAGCTTAGACTATTAAACTGTGTTGCAGAGGATTGAATACGGTGTTGGTGTTGGTGTTGGTGTTTACTCATGGGTTGAATTAGTTCGTGTTCGTTTCTAAACTTTTCCATAATCAATGAACGAACCAGTTGTGTTTTTCTTATCAATTAATCAGTTCTTCTTTAATGCGGATTATACTAGTAAACACAATTACTCATGTCATTCACTTTATCCAACTGTTACAATAGAATTCTTGCTAGTTAATTGTCCCCAATTTCTTGTTCTTCAGCTACTTAATCATTCAAAATGTAACACTAAATTGAGAGTGGAAACCGTTTAGATTCCTTTACCGCTAGAAGCAGCTTGAGAGAGGAATCGTCACCGTTGTGATCGATGAAAGGTTGCCGCATTTTGCTCTGCACATCCTTTATCACATGGAGGCACACAGCCGCTGTGCTCTTCTTCATCTCTGATGAATCAAAGAAATTTTCTAGTTGCAGTTTTTGCATTGGGATTTCTATGAAGAGGTTCTCTATTTTCTAGAGAAGCAGAGACCATAGAGAGAGAGTGACTTGTGGTGGGGGTTTTGTACGGCGAGTAGTGACAGACTGATCGGTACATATGTAGGTTTGTAGGACGTTGTACGGCCCACTTGACACTTGTCATTAGCTGATGGGGCTGTGGAGAAAAATGTTGTCCCACCCAGGGGGCCTGACGACCAAATACTACGGATTCTTTTTGTTTTTTTTTTTTTCCTTTCTCGTTAAATTTTCTTATCACACTTTCAGTTTAAATGAATTTCATAAATTATAGGTTGTTGTGAATTGTTTATTAATAAAGCACAAAATTTATTTATAAATCAATTGATTATATATTTAATTTGTTAATAAAATATTTAATTTTTTATAAATGAGTTGATCATATGTTTGGTTTGTTAATAAAAATATAAAATTCATTTTAAAATGAATTATAGTAGAATTGAATTAGTTATAGACAAATTCTATTAAAATTGATAAAATTTACAAATAAACTCTATATATGAGTTTTTTTTATAAAATTAGAAAGATAAAATTACCCTCATCTTCTTTACTATTCTCTCTTCCTCTCTTCTCTCTTTTATTTTTCTTCGTCCTTTATCAAAATTGAAATGTAACCCATAAATATTGTAATTGAAATAATTTATAATATAATGTAAACAAATATGTAAAGTAAAGTAATTTTCTTATAATAAATATATGATGCTAAATAAATAATACTTTAACACATATATCACTTTTCAAATTATTCATAATTAATCAAAATTGATAATTTATTCAACTTATTAAATTTAACATTAATAATTTTTTTAAAAGTGATGGAGTGTACTAATAATTAGTTTATTTGATGATTTAGGACATAATAGATTTTAATTTTAATTTTAATTATATACTTAAGAACAAAAATTTATAAGAAAAAATATTTATATCTTTATTATTATATCATTTACATAATATTAAATAATTAAAATTTAAAAGACGACGTTTTTGCTCACGCTCTCACTCTTGCTTTACTAACTGGTGACTCCCATGCCTATTTTACACAAATTCCTAACCTTCTTTATTCCTTCCTCTCTTTTTTTTTTTTTGCTTGTTCTTTAATGAGGCCAAGTGCCAACGGGCCTTGGAACAAATTCTGTATAAAAGGCGCCAGCTATTATGAGAGCGACTCTTCTCTTGTAAAATTGAATAATGCCGAAAGATTACTTGAAAAACAACACCTTGATTGATTTGCTACAAAGTTTGTTAACAAATTGATGACTTTAATTATTACTCCTTATCAATCAAATTTCCTCGTGTCAAATTGTCAAAAAAGCTTGACCTATATATATATAAACAAAAGACAACACCACCCTCCCCATGAAAGTGACACCCTCTTACTAATTTTTTTGTTGCCAATGACTCCAAAGAGTGAATTATGGGGCAAATTCAACAGCCTTCATATATTCTCCTCCCAAAACTGACTCCAAACACAAACTTACACGCTATGCATCCCTTTTTCTTTTTCTTTTTTAACGTATCTTCTCCACTCACCACTCACCACTCACCATTTTTCTTATGTGGATATGTTAAGGGGCCAACATAATTGGCATGGACGCATGGTTTGCTAGCTAGTTGCCAAGTATCATGTGGACAACTAGTGGTGATTCGTAAAGAAGTAATGTACATTTCTTCTAGGATAAAGCTTGGAGATGCATTAGGTTCGTCTTCCTTTTTGTCACTGTGTGATTGTTTCTTGGTGTCTTTTGCAAGATGACTATCCATGTGGCGGGGATAATCTTAGAATAAATTGTCTCTGAATAAAAACAAACTACCAACTCCCACTATGGGTAACTTTTGACAAATGATTCTCCTTTATTTAATTAGTCAGATTTCATCCAAGAACTTCTTTTTGTTATATTAAAACATACAACAAATCTAATCAAACTTCCTTTTGTTACAACTAGAAGTAAGTCGTTTGAAAGGGATATTATATATTTTTAACTTTCAATACTTTATTTTGCTTAATTAGTTTAAACTTGAAAGGTATATGCACTGATGTACATATTTATAGACATTTTATTATCTTTCCCTTTTTACAAATCATAATTAACTATTTCTTTGTCGGATAAAGGAATAAAAAGCAAAAATAAGGAAAGGGGAAAAGAGAATTGGCTGAATTAATTGGTACCAAAAGATGGCAGATGGAGAAGTTACAACTTACCCAATATCTCCTGTGCCTAACAAGGCACAAAGCTACACTATATATCTAGCAGAAACAGTAGCAGGTGAAACCTAAATATATCCTCACAAGAAATGCAACATCCAATAGTTGAAATTTTAAAACTTGCAAGCAAGCTATACAATTTTTCTAAATCACTATGAAAAGAGGTCCTACCAAATATGACCCACATTACATACACAAGTTACTAAAATATGTACTGTTTTTGACTTTTGAAACGCCAAATTGCAAAGCACTAGCTTGCTTACCCACCCAATTGTAATTGACTTTAGAAATGCCTTTATCTGGGAAAAGATGTACACTCATAGTTGTTGATCATGTAGTAGGAATCATATTGTTGAGCCTTTTATATCGATCATCCCATGATGGAATAAAATCAGTGACTTCGATCCAATCACTTGATTGGGTCAAAATACAAAATGCCTGTGATGAACTTTGGATTAATGTTCAAGTCAAACTCCTCTTAGCAAACCCAGTTATTGGTCTGGTAGTTTCTCCCATGTTGACCCAAAAGAAACCTCTGGTCAAACCCACTTGTTGTCCAGCAGAGGGTGTGGGGATATGACATAATTAATGATGATCAACAAAAATGTTTTGTCAAATTTCAGTAACCCTTCCCTTTCTTAGGCAAATGTTAATCATTTCCCTTATTAGCATTAAACCAGTATCAAAAACCTTCGCTACCCACTTTTCAAGAAAAGCCATAATTAAATATAATATTTATTTAATATTATTAATATATAATAGTAAATGATTTTTGAATTAAAAATGTTCCTTTTTCAATATAATCTCATATATAGTTGGATATTTATGTATGTGTATAAATATGTATATATATGCACGTGTCTATGTATATGTACGTATGTAAGATTATATAAAATTGATAAATAAAATTATTAAAGTTATGATAATCATTTGAAAGAATTAAGAATATTTTGATCATTATAAAAAGTAACATCTCGTTAAAATTTTAATTCTTAAAAAAAATTATTTTTAAATTGTTTAATGATAAAAATTAATATTTTAAAATAAATCATAAATTATAAAAAAATTTAACATGTTAACATTATTTAACAAATTTGATAGTAATCCAAATGGCGAAAGCAAATCTATAAGAAAAACAAAAATGGTAAGAGCAGAAAAATAAAATATATTTAAATGGTAGTAGAAGTTGCCACATTTGAAAACACTCAAACACTCAATTTTAAAAAAAATTAAATAAAAGAAATGAAAAGAAAACCGATACCCTTTTTTCAAACACCCACTACCTCCCTACAAAAGCGAGCGTTTCACAAACGCTGCTCCCATTGATTCCGCTACCCTTCTTTCTCTTCCCTCCCTTCTAGGTTCTGATTCTGACCCTCTTCTCTTTTATCTTTCCTTTGCCTCTCAAATCGATTACACTTTTTCCCTTCTCTCTGCACGCTAAAACTCAATTTCACTGCAACTACTTGCAATGCCTTGATTACATTTTCTATTCGATTATAAATAGCCCATGCTAGTGCCTTCTTGTTTGCTGCCTTCTCCTTCTCTCTATTTACTAACACCAAGGTCACCATCACCGGAATGTTTCAGCCAGATCTACAAATGAATTTCAGTTCGCTGATATTTAGCAGAAAGATTGTGAATCTCTGAATTTGAGATCTCAGTCTCTCTGTTCTTTCAGTGGTGAAGTAAGCAGCAATGGTTGCAGAAGCTTGGATAGTGAAAATGGGTAACCAGGTAAGTGCCAATCTCAAGCACGCGCTACTTCCCGAACCTTCCTCCAACAAGAAAAAGAACCCCAAAAGACCAGAACCTAAACAAACAATCGCCATTCTCTCTTTCGAGGTAGCTAACGTGATTTCCAAAACCCTTCATCTCCATAAATCCCTGACCGATTCCGAGATCTCCAAGCTCAAGACAGAGATCTTGAAATCGGAGGGAGTGAAGAACTTGGTTTCTTCAGATGAGAATTACCTTTTGGACTTCGCTCTGGCTGAGAAACTCGATGACCTCAACCGGGTCGCTAGCATTGTGTCTAGGCTAGGGAAGAAGTGCAGTGAACCCGCCTTGCAGGGGTTTGAGCATGTCTATGTGGACATCGTCAGTGGAGTCATTGATGTGAAGGAATTGGGGTTTCTGGTCAGGGACATGGAGGGTATGGCGAGGAAGATGGAGAGGTATGTGAATGCCACCTCCAATTTGTATAGTGAACTGGGAGTGTTGAATGAGCTGGAGCAAGCTACAAAGAAGTTCCAGCAGAACCAGCACGAGGAGAGTCGCCGGGCTTATGAGCAGAAATTGATTTGGCAGAAGCAAGATGTGAGGCATCTTAAGGAAATTTCGCTTTGGAACCAGACATATGATAAGGTTGTGGGGCTGTTGGTGAGGACGGTATGCACCATTTTTGCAAGGATTTGTGTGGTTTTTGGTGACTATGCTCTTAGGAGGGATACTGTTGGGTTGATTGGGGAAGGTACTCCTCCTATGAAGGATGAATGTGGACAGGTTTCGTGTCAGATTGACGACCGGCGTATTGTGCGAGTGGTTTCAGGGCAATTGAGGAGAGTTCTAAGCAAGAACAGTAATGGTTGTCACTCGGGGCCTATTGAGAG